>QODF01000268.1:667533-679602 GCA_024372805.1 Oostethus manadensis | reverse complement strand
ACAAAGCACATGTAGACTGGTTGGGCAAACTCCCACATACCCTCGAGTACCCTTGCAAGGGTGTAGAGCTGGTCCAGTGTTCCGCGACCGGGACGAAAACCACATTGCAGCTCCTCTAACCGAGGTTCGACTAACGGTCGTACCCTTCTCTCCAGCACCCTGGAGTAGACTTTCCCAGGAAGGCTGAGGAGTGTGATCCCCCTATAGTTGGAACACACCCTCCGGTCACCCTTTTTAAAAATGGGGACCACCACCCCGGTCTGCCAGTCCAGAGGTACTGTTCCTGACTTCCATGCAATGTTGTAGAGGCGTGTCAACCAACACAGTCCTCCAACATCCAGAGCCTTGAGAAATTCTGAGCGGAACTCGTCTACCCCCGGAGCCTTGCCACTGGGGAGTGATTTAACTACCCCAATTACCTCAGCCACGGTGATAGAACTGTCCACGTACGTATCCTCAGACTCTGCTTCCTCTATGGAAGGCATGTCAGTGGGATTGAGAAGGGCCTCGAAGTATTCCTTCCACCGACCAACTATATCCACAGTCGTGGTCAGCAAGCCCCCGTCCGCACTGTAAACAGTGTGAACTGGGGGCTGCTTCCCCTTTCTGAGGTGTCGGACGGTTTGCCAGAACCTCTTCGAGGCTGACCGAAAGTCGTGCTCCATAGCCTCACCGAACTCCTCCCACATCCGAGTTTTTGCCTCGACCACCGCCGAAGCTGCATGCGGCTTGGCCTGCCGGTACCTGTCAGCTGCTTCGGGAGTCCCGCAAGCCATCCATGCTCGATAGGACTCCTTCTTCAGCTTGACAGCAGCCATAAACCCCGGTGCCCACCATCAGGTTCGGGGCTTGCCACCACAACAGGCACCGACCACCTTGCGACCGCAACTACGACTGGCTGCCTCAGCAATGGAGGCACGGAATACGGCCCATTCAGACTCAATATCCCGGTCCTCCCTCGAGATGCAGGCGAAGCTCTGCCGGAGATGAGAGTTGAAGACTCGACGAACGGGGGAGACTGCCAGACGTTCCCAGCACACCCTCACTACGCGTTTGGGTCTACCAGGTCTGTCCGGCATCCTACCCCGCCATCTAATCCAACTCATCACCAGGTGGTGGTCAGTTGACAGCTCAGCCCTTCTCTTCACCCAGAACATGCGGACGCAGGTCTGATGATACGACCACAAAGTCGATCATAGACCTGCGACCCAGGGTGTCCTGGTGCCAAGTGCACTTATGGACATCCTTATGTTCGAACATGGTGTTTGTTGTGGACAAACTGTGATTCACACAAAAGTCCAGCAACAACACACCACACGGGTTCAGGTCAGGGAGGCCGTTCCTCCCAACCACACCCCTCCAACTCACACTGTCATTGCCCACATGGGCGTTGAAGTCTCACAGTAGAACTATGGAGTCACCAGCTGGGGTGCTCTCCAGAACCCCTCTGATAGACTCCAAGAAGGCTGGGTACTCTGAACTGCCGTTTGGCGCATACGCACAAACCACAGTCAGGACCCTTTCTCCAGCCCTAAGGCGTAGGAAAATAACCCTCTCGTTCACTGGGGATGACTCCAACACAGAGGCACCAAGCCGGGGGGCTAATAATAAGCCCACACCAGCTCGCTGCCTCTCCCCTGCAGCAACTCCAGAGAAGAACAAGGTCCAGCCCCTCTCAAGGAATTTGGTTCCAGAGCCCAAACTGTGGGTTGAGGTGAGTCCGACTATATTTTTTCGGAATGTCTCCGCCTCTTCCACAAGCTCGGGCTCCTTCCCCACCAGAGACGTGACATTCCATGTCCCAAGAACCAGATTTGGCCGCCGAGAACCAGGTCGCCCGGACACCCGCCCTCGATCACTGCCCAAATCGCAATGTACCGGACCCTTATGCTTGCCCCTGCAGGTGGTGGGTCTGCGGGGTGAAGTTCCCGTGTGACTTCTTCGGGCTAAGCCCAGCCAGGCCCATCGGGTGAAGGCCTGGCCACCAGGCGCTCGCCTGTGAGCCCCTCCCCCAGGCCTGACTCCAGGGCGAGGCCCCGGTATCCTACGTCCGGGCGAGGTGCAGTCACTCCACTTGCTCTTCTTCATTAGGGTCTTCTGAATCACTCTTAGTCTGGCCAGTCACCTAGAACCTGTTTGCCTTGGGAGACCCTACCAGGGACATAAAGCCCCCGACAACATAGCTCCTAGGATCACTCGGGCACTCAAACCCCTCCACCACGATAAGGTGGTCATTCACGGAGGGGAAATACCTTTAGAATACCTTTAGCACTAATTATTGATACACAAATTAGTTTGGTAAGCTCACTGAAGGGTATTTAAGACGGCCAATTGCAAGTGGTTTTCATCTTTTCTGAAGTGTGAGCCTCAAAACACCTGCCAAATGACCTGAAAACAAAGATTGTTCAACATCAAGGTTTGGGGGAAGGATACAAAAAGCTAGCTCAGAGGTCCAGCTGTCAGAGAAACATAGTTGAGGTAATGACAGATACAAGCTCTGTTCTGGTTAAGCCCCAAAGTGGCAGTCCAAAAAAAATCCCAAACAAGCCACAATTACACGGCGTCCCGGTATTGTGATGATGTGCTGTGGCATCAGTCGTATTCCTCTCTCTTGCGTTCCATGCGATGTCCACCTGGAAAGGCCAAGCAACACTTGCACGCCCGCACACACGCGGCGGAGGAGTGCAGGAACGATTACGCCGCTGAGCTGCAGAACTTCAACAAGGAGCAGAAGGCATACTACTACACGGAGATACCGCAGATTTTCAACGTGAGGCCGGCAGTGCATTGTGGGTATGCATCGCTTCCCAACACGAGCATTGTCTTTCACGCGCATGTGTCGAGCAGAAGCTGCAGGACATGGACGAGCGGAGAATCCGGCGCTTAGCGGAGGCTTACTGCCAGTTCTCGGACATCGAGAAGAAGGTGCAGCTCATCATCGCCAAATGTTTGGACGCAATCTCTACCGCGGGGCAAAGGATTGACGAGAAGCAGGTCGGTCACAAACAAATGCCAAATAACAAACAAAATACATAAATACAAAAAAATGTTACTGAATTTGAAATATTATATAATAGCATATTTATTATATAAAAAATTACTGCGTCATGTTATAATTTATTTTACATTTTTTTAAGATTATTTTTTTTAATTACTTTAAAAATATTTAAATTTCAACATAAATAAAACACAATACAAATATTATTATATAAGTTTGGGGTTCAGATATAAAATATTGAAATAAAAATGCTGTTGTGGTTATTCTATTATAAGTTGAAGCAAAATATAGGATGCAAATCTTGCTGTATTTATCCTTTATTAAGGGTTAAACAGCAAATATGTAATAGAAATAATGTTATTTAGGGCTGTGTGTGTCATAATTCATGAAAGTGAAATATGTTAGCGTTGAGAGTAATGTTTGTGTTGCTGTTGTTGTGGTCTTCCTGCCGCAGGACTCGCTGCTGTTCATCGAGCAGCACAAGTCGGGCTTCGAGCGTCCGGGCGACGTCGAGTTTGAGGATTACACGCAAGGGATCAAAACTGCCACCTCCGACTCCAGCCTGAACCCACCCAAGGTGCGCCCCAAGCTGTGGCCCTTCAGCAGGAAGCACAAGGTGAACTTCGAGACTTGGTCTTTTGCACAAACTCCACCAACCCGACACAGACCCACGCATCAACCTTGGTTTGTACTTTTTGTTAGCCGCCTCGCTCCGCCAGCTTAGTGATGGCGGCTGTTCAACGGTTGCCGTGGCAACAGCGCTGCACCAAGCTTAGAATGGATGTTGCCAAGTGAACGCTTCAAACTAAAAGAGCACACTCCTCACCCGTCTTCCTCCGATGCACACCCAGTCACTAATTCCTGCTCAGACTTGTCCACACAAACTCCCTGTTTCCTCACTTGTTACACTATACCGTATACCGTACAATTACACTATATACACTATTTTACTATTTAATATTTGTCAAGGATTGACAAATTCATCCATTTTCTATGCCGCTTATCCTCATTAGGGTGGGAGGTATGCTGGAGCCTATCCCAGCTGGCTTTGGGCGGGAGGCGGGGTACACCCTGGACTGGTCGCCAGTCAATGGGAGGGCACATATAGACAAACAAACATTCACACCCTAATGGACAATTTAGAGCGGCCAATGAAGCTAACATGCATGTTTTTGCAATGTGGAGGGAAACCGGAGTACCCGGAGAAAACCCACACACACACGGGGAGAACATGCAAACTCCACACAGAGATGCCCAACGGAGATTCCAACCCTGAACCTCCTGACTGTGAGGCCAGCATGCTACCCATTCGGCCACCGTGCGGCCCGGCTTAAAAAATGTGCCAGTCCAAACACGATCTGCACTCAAACAACAGCCAGCGTTCAAAGTTTGTTTCATGATTTTTTTTTGTTATTTGCATTTAAAATAAAATATAACACGTACGCCTGTGTACATAAATATGTATATACAGTATATACTGCGTGTGTATGAATAACATATATATATACATATACACACACACACACAGTAAATATATAATTTAAAAACATATATTACTTGCAGCGCTGGGGAACATTTTTGGCCCACTCATCTCACGTTGCAGGCTTTTCCAGCATGAAGCACCTTTGTAAGGTCATGCAGGGCAGGACTTTGACTAGGCCACATCAAACCCCTCATTTTAGCCATTCAGAGGTGGGACTTGGTAGTCTGAACCTGCTGCTCGAGATCACGAACAGACGGCCCGACATTCTCCTTCAGGATTTTTTTGGTAGACAACAGAATTCTTGGTTGCATTTATCACAGCAAGGGTTCCGGGTCCTGAACCAGCACAACAGCCCCCCCAACAGATGTCCCTGTTGCAGCGTTACTTTTACGCCAGCTGTAACGGGACAAAAGACCTTCCAACAAGTTCAGCTTTTCTCTTGTCAGGCAAGCCTCAGCTTTTATTTACGATGGGACACCAAAACTGAGCACAAAGAGATCATCTCACCGGTCTCTCATGCACCCCTCACGTGATTTTAACGCTCTGTCGTAAAACAGACACCTATAAAGGCAGGGGACTTTTGTGACCTTTGGCCTTGGTCAAAGATTTGACGTAAAAACTTTTTTTTCGCCTTTATCGTCATAAAACGTTGACTTTTTATTTTGTAAATCAGCAAGCGTTAAGTGTTACTGCCGACGGCATGACGAGCGTTAACCATGTCAGGACTGTACCTAACGTGTCTTCTCCTTCGTCTTCTTGATGTCCGCCTGCTCAATGCTGATTTTGGTGTGCGTCCAGACGTTGCACGCTGAGAAACAGAGGGTAACGTTAGCATTTAGCCTCACGTCCAGGGGTGACAGGTGCTTTGCACGGACGTCCGCTCACGCCAGAAGGTTCTGGAACACCGGTTCTGCAAACGGGTGTTCATCATACTCTGGTGTGACCGGGCTGTCTTCAGTTTTTTTGAGAGGGGGGGCATCGTTAATGCTCGATTCATTAGGGACACTCTCTCGTGACATCTGCCCTTACGTATAAGAACCATGCTCACTAACAGTAGTGTAGATGTGCTGTGTATGTAAAGGCAGAGATCATTAGATGCTGTACCTAAGAAAGTGGCCAGTAAGTGTACCATTTGTAATCAACATCAGAGAATATGCTGTGTAGTGTTTGTTGCCTGCAAATAGATTTTCTTGCAAACTAAATCACTAGTCTGGTAGACTTCCTGACAAACAAAAAATATGTATTTGTACCTTTTTGGAGTGCGACAACTACACACACTTTATTTTCTGATAGGATATGTCCTTCCAAGAGACATTGAGGGGGCCATTTGATTTGGAACTTGTGCCTGAAGATGTGCTTTCATGGTGATGATGATGAAAATCTTTACAGCAGGTGTGTCCAAAGGTTTTTCTATTGAGGACCGATCGATTTAATATGTACGGTACTATTCAAAAAGTATATATTATGTATCATGTAATTGTATTTATTAATTGCAATTTATTTAATTATGTTATACGGTGGTATTCAAAGGTGTGCAAATACTTTTCAAGATTTCCATTTTAAATCCCAACTTGTTTGGACCAGCAACTTCAGTTAAATATATCATGTAGCAGACAAACCGTGATATTTGACAAGTTAAATGAAGTTATTAAGATGCAATAATCTTTTAAACAAAATTAGGCAGGTGCGTAAATTTGGCCACCCTTGTTGTTTTATTGATCGGAATTCCTTCAACACTAATTATTGGAACACAAAATGGGTTTGGTAAGCTCATTGACCCTTAACCTGCATACACAAGTCATGCCAGTCATGGGAAAGGGTATTTAAGTTGCATCACCTCCAAAGTGGGAGCCTCAAAACAACTCTCAAGTGACCTGAAAACAAAGATTGTTCAATATCATGGTTTGGGGGAAGGATACAAAAAGCTAGCTCAGAAATTCCAGCTGTCAGATCCCACTGTGAGGAACACAGTGACCATAATCACAGTACTGGTGAAAAAAATCCAAAGGCCTACAATATGATCTTGCTGCAGATGGTGTCACTATTTAATGCACATTGCAGAAGGGGATGCTGTATGAGGAAGAAGCCATTTCTGTGCACATGCCACAAACGGAATCGCTTGAGGTACACTAAAGCACATTTGGACAAGCCAGCTTCATTTTGAAACAAAGTTCTGTGGACTGATGAAACTAAAATAGTTATTTGGATGTAACAAGGCATGGCTGATGAAGAACACAGCATTCCAAGACAAACACAACGCTATCCACAGTAAAATTTGGTGGTGGCTCCATCATTCGATGGGGCTGTGTGGCCAGTACAGGTTCTGACAATCTTGTTCAAATTGAAGGTTGCATGGATTTCACTCAGTCTCAGCGGATTCTTGCCAACAATGTTCAAGAATCAAGGGACAAAGTTGAAGTTGCACCAACAACCCTGAACACCGCTCAAATTCTACCAAGGCATTCATGCAGAGGAACAAGTACAACATTCTGGAATGGAAACTCTCCCCCCAGACCTGAATATGATTGATTTAAAGCGGGTCGTCCATGCTGGCAAACCATCAAACCTGACCTTTGTAAGGAAGAATGGTCTAAGATACCGTCAACCAGAATCCATACCCTCAGCTGAAGTGTTTAGAGGCTGCAAAAGCAGCATCTACTAAATATTGGTGTATTTTTTTCTGTGGGGGTGCCCTAATTTATGCACCTACATAATTTTGTTGAAATAATTATTGCACACTTTCTGCAAATCCTGAAAACTTCATTTCACTTCTCAAATATTACTGTGTTGGGCTGCTACATGATTTATTTACCTGAAATGATTTATAAAGGAAAATCTTGAAAATGATCAGGGGTGCCCAAACTTTTGCATACCACTGTATAGATTATGGTTGTATTTTTTCATAATAGCAATATTTTTTTATGTATTTTTATTCATTGGTTTGAAGAATGACTTAGGAATGAAAATGCAGTGCAGTACATGGCTGAATCCCAATTCTACCCCGTAATCTTAACCCCTAGGTTTTGCGCTTTCACGAGTATAAAGTGGGGTCCCAATTCTCCTTAAATCGAGGGGTCAGGGGTAAGTGCTAAGGGGTATGCCCTTGAAAAGGAAATGAAGGAAGAAATGAGAAGACGGAAGCCCGGAGGCCGAAAGAAGCAATGTAAGTAATTACGCGTGTCGACTTTCACTGTAGCGTCATTCATCGGGTAGGGAGCTAAAAAAAAAACAGTTGTTTTGAATTGTTGGTTTTTGCTGATTAACAAAAATACCGAACTTCACTGCAATCTACTGTACTACATAAATGATTAGATAGTGACCACGTTGGCCTGTTAATTGTAACTTGTACTTTAAAATCCCTGTCTTCTGGTTCTGTGGAGCTCTGTGGCAGTGCAGGGGCTATCTGACGTTGACCCATCTATTTTTTTCACCATTATTCTAGATTAGTTTCCAGCTCATTATTACTACACTACTATCACTATTATTGTATTTACAATGAGTTAAAAATAGCCCATCTATTATGCATTTGTGTCATTCCTGCAGGAGATGCTGAGCCAAGTGAAGTCCGCCCTCAGCTATACCGAGGTTTCTATATTTGTTTCATGACGCTTGTGATGTTATATGTATATTTGATGTTTTCTCGTGCTGCTTATTAGAGTTGTTTTGCAATAAACGTCACGGGTTGTAAAAATGTGTGCCTTGTTATTTGAAAAGAAATTGGTCTACGGAACATTGAAATAATGTCAACATTTATGTCCCTTACTTTATTGTAGGAAACATTTATTATCAACAGTTTAATTGCCTGTGTCACGGCCAGCAGGCGTTGAAGGCTGATGAACTAAGTGAGGCTTCTTCGTTTTAAGGGGTAGACTTGGGGTTCAGTCTATGTGTGTCCAGGTTTTAGGGACAACCTGTATTTCATTCATTTACATCTTTTGTTCAGATGCAAGGCATTTTTGAGTGCATTTTGAGAATAGGCCTCGATCCAATCAAAAACAGGCTGCATGCGACAAATAGGCCACATGCAGGACTTTGGACACCCCCTGCTGTAAATGAAGTCTGCTTTTCGAACATGTGATTTCACACAAATGTCTTGTTCCTGCGGCTTTGTCTGCTTGGCGTCTTTGCGTTACACAAAGCTGCTGGTGTTTACTTCACGCGATGTACTTGGTGTGTGTACCTGTGTGTGCGTAGCCACTGGCTGTGGAGGACTTCTCCCACCTTCCTCCTGAGCAGAGGAAGAAAAGTCTGCAGGCCAAGATTGATGACATCAGCAAAAAACTGATCAGGGCGCAAGAGGAAAGGTGACCAGACACAATAATGTACTCTATACCAACACACAATCTATACCAACACACAACAATCTATACCAACACACAACAATCTATACCAACACACAATCTATACCAACACACAACAATCTATACCAACACACAACATTCTATACCAACACAGAACCATCTATACCAACACACAATCTATACCAACACACAACAATCTATACCAACACACAATCTATACCAACACACAACAATCTATACCAACACACAATCTATACCAACACACAACAATCTATACCAACACACAATCTATACCAACACACAACAATCTATACCAACACACAATCTATACCAACACACAACAATCTATACCAACACACAATCTATACCAACACACAACAATCTATACCAACACACAATCTATACCAACACACAACAATCTATACCAACACACAATCTATACCAACACACAACAATCTATACCAACACACAATCTATACCAACACACAACAATCTATACCAACACACAATCTATACCAACACACAACAATCTATACCAACACACAATCTATACCAACACACAACAATCTATACCAACACACAATCTATACCAACACACAATCTATACCAACACACAACAATCTATACCAACACACAATCTATACCAACACACAACAATCTATACCAACACACAATCTATACCAACACACAACAATCTATACCAACACACAATCTATACCAACACACAACAATCTATACCAACACACAATCTATACCAACACACAACAATCTATACCAACACACAATCTATACCAACACACAACAATCTATACCAACACACAATCTATACCAACACACAACAATCTATACCAACACACAATCTATACCAACACACAACAATCTATACCAACACACAATCTATACCAACACACAACAATCTATACCAACACACAATCTATACCAACACACAACAATCTATACCAACACACAATCTATACCAACACACAACAATCTATACCAACACACAACAATCTATACCAACACACAATCTATACAAACACACAACAATCTATACCAACACACAATCTATACCAACACACAACAATCTATACCAATACACAATCTATACCATCACACAACAATCTATACCATCAATTTCTAACAACAATCTAGACTAACGCACACGCATCTAGAATAGTCCAAAGTAACACACGACAATACAAACCACAATATCTATACTAACACAACAATTTCTAAATCACAAAAGTCTATACTAGCACAAAATTTCTACCACACAACCACCTATACTAACACACACAAATCTATAACAGGTCGACAACCTACAGTACATCTATACTTACGCGCAACGATATCTAATACACAACAATCTACCTTCACACACACAAATGTATACTACACAGCATGTATAGTAACACACAATCTAATGTAAAACTAAATGTGTGCTTTTGTAGAGGATAATAAATCTCTGATTAAGAAAAAAAGTTATACAGAGGCTAAGCAATAGTAAAATATTAATAAAATGCATCAATAATGTAACAAAGACAAAGCGTATTCTTTGTCAAAGGGATTCGCTCTGCAGAATTAGCTGGCTGACTAAAAAAAAGCCACAGGTTGCCTACCCCTGATCCATAATACCAGAAATAGCACACAACATCCATACCAACAAACAGCAATCTGTACTAACAGTGTGTGTGTGTGTGTGTGTGTGTGTTTCCAGTGAAGCATTAGAGAAGATGAAGGGCGTGTACGAGCACAACCCCGAGCTGGGCGACCCATCCACGTTGGAGCCTCAGATGGCCCAAACGGCTCACAACATGGGACACCTGAAGGCCGAGCTTGCCAAATACGAAGTAAAGTACCTTTTTCCTGTCACGTGACGCGTCGTCGTCTTCTTCACCGTCGCCTGTTCACCCGCAGACGTGGTTGTCGGAGGCGTTGGGAGGAGACGACTGTGTCACCAACAACAACGACGGCGACGACAGCACGCAGCACACGTAAGGACACCACCGCTTTGCTCACCTTTGAGTGACGCGGGCATATTTAATAGGCTGTCAATCGATTAAAAATCTAGTCACGATTAATCGCATTTTGTGCATGGTGGACTAATAGGTTAATCGCAGTTTTTATCTATAATAAGTAGGGATGTAAATCACTGTGGTGAACGATTCGATATGATGCGTACATTAAAATTAACGTAAAGGGATCGGTTTTGTTATAATAATTATTAATATACAGTCAGAAATCCAGTTTTTTAATTGTTCAACGCAAGTGGCGATTTGTCCTACTTGAGTGGTCCTTGAACGCACCTTCTAAGTTCTCCCATGCACGATAAAATCCGTGTTCATCTTGTCCCTTTTCGTCTGATCTTGTTCCCGTCATACGGTCCGACACATTTGATGGCTACGATGAACGTATGCCTTCCTGAGGAGTTCAACTCCTTCCCGACAGTTGGGCTAGCTAGGCTAGCTAGCACGGCTAATGCTACCGACCGCCATTCCCGATAAAAAGCAGCAGGAGCGGCCAGTTAGTCAGCGACACCACGCTAGCCTCGCCCAAGCACACCAGTAGGGACGTTCTTAATCCCCAAGATTAACAGATATGTTGACGTCACCTTGGATTTAACCACGCTAGCTGCTTCCCGCCTTTTTTCCTTCTACGCTAAGCTAGCCTGAGGCGTTACTTTACACACGTCTGAGCCGACAAAGGAAAATTGCACATTTCTTGCAAAATCTTGTGGAAAAAAAGCCCCCCGCGCTGATTTGGTCGACTTTTCAGGGCCTCAAAGCTCGCAAATGACGCCTCAGTTGGCTTGTTTTTTCTTCTGCGCTGCTGCGCGTGCTAGCTGTTGGTGTTAGCCGCTCGTTGACAGCGCGACAATGTAATCCCGCAGACGCGTCACGGACGACACCAGCCACACCAGCCAGAACATCTACACAGAGTTTGACTACGATTTCCAGGATGTAGAGGCCCCCGTAGGTCAATGCACGGCTTTGTACACCTTTGAAGGTACGCCTTTATTCATCCTATGTCGTGTACTTTGGAGTGCGCCATAAGGGCGGCACACATCTCAAGGGAGGGAGCGTAGCTGTGGGATGCTACGGTCCTAACAGGACATTTGGACAGCAACATCAGGCTATGTTAGCCTTTGTGCTGAAGAAAAACAACGCTCCAGGTTTTCTCCATTTGAAGATGTGTGGCGACGCCTCTTTTTGCACTGGGCTTACTAAACTTTGGCTTATTGGGTCGTTGTATGTAAAACTACTTGTTTATATACAGGGGTGTGAAAA
>QODF01000268.1:638762-662580 GCA_024372805.1 Oostethus manadensis | reverse complement strand
CGTAGGGTGGCTGGACTCACCCTAAGAGATAGGGTGAGGAGCTCGGCCATCCGGGAGGAGCTCAGAGTAGAGCCGCTGCTCCTTCACATGGAGAAGAGCCGGTTGAGGTGGCTCGGGCATCTAGTCCGGATGCCTCCCGGGCGCCTCCCTGGTGAGGTGTTTCGGGCACGCCCAGTCGGGAGAAGGCCCCCAGGAAGACCTAGGACACGCTGGAGGGACTCACAGCTGTCCTGGGAACGCCTTGGTGTCCTCCCGATGGAGCTGGAAGAGGTCGCTGGGGACCGGGAAGTCTGGATTTCCCTACTGAAGCTGCTGCCCCCGCGACCCGGACCCGGATAAGCGGAGGAAAATGGATGGATGGATGGATGGATGGATGGGATGTCCGTTTTGAAAATAAGGGCCATTATTCTATTTTTTAAAAATACAGTTAGAAATTCCCATTTTTGCATGTTTAACGCAAGCAGCAACTGGTCCCACTTTGTTCGGCGGTCCTTGAACGCACCATCTAGCTTTTTCTCCCACACTGCACACTAATATACTGTATTGTTTTCCTTTTCTTCCACCTTAAATTTGGTCCCACTATGATAGTGTGTCAACTGATAGTATATGGAAATGCACGTGAGGTTTTACACAATATAATAAATAATCTATATGAGATCGCTATACTCTTTGTATGTTTTGCTGATGTGTTGAAAACCTTTACCGGTGACGACTTAGAACGCTGCTGGCGTCGCTAATGCTACTCACTGAGAAACACAATGATTTGAGAGCGTTGCGAAAGAAAAATAAAGATTTAATACACTCTTATTCATATTTACATAAAAAACACAAACGTTGTTTTGATCAGAAAAGTTGATCGGGCTGCGTGGGGCTGATCTCAGCCGGTTCCAGTTTGTCGGAGAGCACGCAAAGAATCTTGTCAAACTTCTCGTAGCGCTCCTTCCTGTCGGCCTCCGCCCCGGACTGACCCCAAAAGAGACGAAGGGCGAACTCGGTGCGGAGCGCCTCCAGCATCTCGGGGATCGGCGTCCAGCCTGCTGGGGGGGAGGAGCGTGAGGAGCATGTGAGGGAACCTTTGATGTTTTTGTTGTCGTGTCGGCCTGGCGCGGCGCGGTACCTGTGAGCAAAGCGTGTGCGTGCTGCTGGTGGTCGGGGGAGTGCAGCGCGGCGCGGCGAGCCGTCTGGAGGATGTCGTAGAGGAGCTCGCAGCCTCGCTCGCTGTTCTCCACGGGGTCGTCGCCCTCCATGAGCATCAGAAGAGGAACCAGGTGGGGCACGGCCACGGGATCGCCAACCACCGAGTCTGAGCAGTGACAAATGTGCGTCAACACGGAAAGCCAAACTTTCAAATATATATTTGCGCTCACCGTCCCCCTCGTTGAGCGAGTTCATGAAGGGCTTGAGGGTCTTCTCAAACAAGACAGCGCTCTCCGTGTGGTTCCTTCTCAGCGCTCGCCACGTCATCTCCAGTCGCAGCAACTACACACACACACACATGCACACAGAGACAAACGTGACCACCATGTTGATGTTGAATTAGAAGGTCTGACTTTTGAGTCCATGAGCCCACCTGAGGCATCTCCAGGGCCTTCATGACGGCCGAGAAGGAGTAGAGATTGTGGGCGTGGTCTTTCAGAGCCTGAGCCAGCAGGATGAACTTGTGCAACACGGTCGCCCTCTGGCCAACGGTCCCGGTGCAGCCCAGGATGTCCACGGCCACGCCCAGCGAGATGAGATGATGCCTGACACGTTCAGCAAGCACGTTAGTGAGCAACTTGCAGCCTCAGACGCGGAACAGAATCCAAGGCTCTACAATCTTCCAATTATTCTTATTTGGAATTCTTTTTCACCACAGATATCCCTTCAAGAGCTCCATCTAACCCTGTCTTCTGAATCCTCTCCTCTCGCACCAACTACCTTCATGTCCTCTTTCACTACATCCATAAACCTCCTCTTTGGTCTTGCCTTTCAGTTCAAAACTCAGCATCCTTCTACCAATATATCCACTCTCTTTCATCGGGCCCTCTCCGAACCATCTCAGTCGGGCCTCTCTGACTTTATCTCCAAAATCATGTGCTGTCCCTCTGTCCTTATCCTGTCCATCCTGGTCACACCCAAAGAGAACCTCAGCATCTTCCTCTCTGCTCTCTCCAGACACCATAATCCCTAACACAGGCTACTGTTGCAGCCCTAACCAAAGCCAAGGCACGAGCAAGAGCTTCTTTATGTCTTATAAGTCTTATTTTCTCTTGTTTTGTCTCCTACATTGGGTAATTGGAATCAACAGCCAGTCTGCTGGTTTCCGCCATGTAACTAATGACCAAGACCGGTCCAATTTCAACTCCACCACGTACCTCTCCAGCAGGTCTTGTCGCAACTGGCGCCCGTGAGGCAGAGTGACGAGCTCCAGGCCCGAGCCCACCCCCATCATCTTCCTCTGCTCCTCCGTCACTCCCACGATGCGTGCCACCTTCAGGAAGCCAAAACAACGTGACCATCGAACACGCATTACTCACGCTTCACCACGATGACTGGAAATGTTCAAGATAATCATCGGGTTTACAAAATCAAGTAATCACCGAGGTCTCTAATTATCCCCATGACAAAAAAACACGTGGCTGTAGGCAACCCCATGGTGTACTTTTTTGTTTTACAGCATCTCTGAAATTATCGCCTGCTTCGGATTAACACATATCTGCATGTGTTCCTTCGCTATGTGGCACTAAGTGACTGGAGGGAAAAAGTTTGGCTTAGGGTACAAACAAGCCTCAGCTTGTATTTCCAGCATTTTCGGGGTCACTAACCTGGCAGTCCACACTGAGCATGTGCATGGCGGTGGTTTTGGGGTCTGAGCGGTTGAAGAGTTCTTTCAGTGCCAGCAGGACGCTGGGGTCCAGCGGCCGATTGTTGTCCGGCAACAGCAGCGACTCAAAGCGGTCCAGCTGGAAGCACGAGCTGGTTTCCACCTGTGATGATGGTACGACAGGGAGAGGATCGGAGGTGGGGGGGTCTTAAGATAGTCGACTAGTCCACGATTTGAGTCAGGGTACTCTGATTCTACTATCAATCTCGCCCTGGAATCATATAAAAACTTCATTTTTAATATTATTGTAAAAATATTTATTATATATTAATTTTTTTACTTGGCTTAATACAGTTATATTATAAGTGGGAAAAAATGTAATCAAAAATACATTTAGGTTTCTAAATTCATATACCAGGCGAGGCGAGGCGGGGCGGGGCGAAGTGCGCCTCACCTCATGAGCTCCTCTTCTCAACTTGATGGCGAAGCGCATTGCAAGTTTCATTGAATATGAATGGAGGAAATTACCAAAAGTCATAATTATGAGATAAAAAATTCTGAGTTATTAAATAAGAAAGTCATAATTATGAGATCAAAAGTCAAAAGTATTAAAAGTCATAGTTATGAAATGTAAAAAAAAAACTAAATTATTAAATAAGAGTTATAATTATTAGATAAAAAGACCAAATAAAGAGATAAGAAGGTAATAGCTATGAGTTAAAATTATGAGATAAAAAGTCATAATTGTGAAATTGTCAAAAAAAATGTGCCAATGGGCTACCCACTCATCCACCGTACGGCCCCATTCAAACTTTTATCCATCCATCCATTTTCTATACCGCTTATCCTCATTAGGGTCATGAGTATGCTGAAGCCTATCCCAGCTGGCTTTGGACTGGTCGCCAGCCAATCGCAGGGCACATATAGACAAACAAACATTCACACTCTAATGGACAATTTAGAGCGGCCAATGAACCTAACATGCATGTTTTTGGAATGTGGGAGGAAAGCGGAGTACCCGGAGAAAACCCACACACGCACGGGGAGAACATGCAAACTCCACACAGAGATGCCCAACGGAGATTTGAACCCTGATCTTCCGGATCTCCTGACTGCGTGGCCAACGTGCTACCCATTCGGCCTCCGTGCGGCCCCCTATTTAAAATTGGAAATTTAAAGTTTGAAATAAAATGTGAAAATCCATTTTCTATGCCGCTTATCCTCATGCTGAGATAAAATGTGCGTGTGCACATGCGCAGTGTGCATGATTTAATTTAATCTGAAACTTATCTAATAATTTAACATTTTTAACTGTCTCTGACTGTCTCATATTTTCAACTTTTTTTAAATATTATTTTGACTAATTATCTCATGATTTCAATCCTATCTCATATTTATGACTTTTTATCTCATAATTATGACTTTTAATTGAAATATTATGAATTTCTATCTTGTAATTATGACTTTCTTACCTCATTTAATTATTATGATTTTTTAAATCATAATTTAAACTTTTTCATCCGATGGTTATGACTTTCTTATTTCATTATTATGACTTTTTATGTCAGAATTTCGACTTTCTTGTTTCAATCTCATTTTGACTTTTTAGCTCTTAATTGTAACCTTTCTTATTTCATAATTTTGACTTTTTTTTTTTAAATCTCATTATTATTTTTCTTTCAGTGGATGAAACTGGCTTCCATACAATTTTGCCAGTAAAGTTCTTAATTTTGGTTGTCAAATCCAGTGAAATATGAATGAATATTTGTATTATGTTATTCATGAATCTTCTTTTCCTTTGGGCTTATCCCTTCAGGGGTCGCCACAGCGAATCAATTGCCTCCGTCTAACTCTGTCTTCTCTTGCGCCAACTACCTTCATGTCCTCTTTCACTACATCCATAAACATCCTCTTTGCTCTTCCTCTAGGCCTCCTGCCTGGCAATTCAAAACTCAGCATCCTTCTACCAATATATTCACTATCTCTCCTCTGGACATGTCCCAACCATCTCAGTCTGGCCTCTCTGACTTTATCTCCAAAACCTCTAACATGTGCTATCCCTCTGATGTGCTCAATCTTGATCCTGTCCATCCTGGTCACACCCAAATCTCAGCAACTTCATCTCTGCTACCTCCAGCTTTTCATGAATAATTAATACTATCATAATCAATTATAATGTATGATAAAGAAAATGATGCCTATTAGTTGTATAGTCGAATTAACACTTGGCACCTTGACTTCTTCCAGTATAAGCTTTTTGCTATTAATATTGTTTATTTGTATTTATTTATGTCTTTGTTTTTTTCCTCTGTTTGCTATGCCTACATGAACTATGGTTATTGACCATTTATGTTCATAAAATCAGGATACATATTACTGTTAGCATACATATTAGGATACATATTAGGATAAGATACATATAACTAATAGAAAACAAGAATAACAATATTATTATGAATGATGTCACAATAACAACATCTTCAGAAAGTTTGACTTGCCTTGAAAGATTTCGTCACTACAAACCTGCGGCCGTTCAAAGTGGTCCATGTCCTGGAGCAGACCTGATGTGGCCTCGTTGTTGTCGGCCTCCAGGAAACCGAAGGAGGTCTCTGTGATCCTCGCCCGGCTCTGCCACTTCTCCTCAGCTTTTAGTCGGTCCACGTGACCTTTCCGCCGCGACTGAGGCACCTGTACACGAACGCATCGTATTTAAGAAGGACTTACAGATTTTTTTTTTTTGTTACCTGAACCACCAGCTCATCATAAAAAGCAGACGGGTCCTGGTCTTGGTCCAATGGCGGAGGTGGTCCTCTAGGAAAGACAGCAGAGATCCTGAGAGGTTTGGGAGGTGCCTTGGGGTGCAGCTGCCCGTCTGAGCCTCGCAAAGTCACTCCGCCACCTGTGGGGTCACGGTCTGATCACGTCCAATGCATGGCTGCAAATGGAGGACATTAACAGGTGTTACCTGGATAACACGCCCGCGTTTGCCGTGGTCCCGGGCTGAGCAGCGGTTCGCTTCCAGTGCGGAACACTGGGGAGTTGGGGGCGGGGCCTGTGGCCTCTGGCTTTGTGATCTGCGGCTCACCTGTATGGTGGGGAGGAGCCACTTATCATTGTGTGTGGTTGATGCTCACCTGCAGGCGTGCTTAGCAAATGTATTGGAACACAGGCAGAGGTTGGGACTAGACCAGTGCTTCTCAAATAGCGGGGTGGTCAAATGGCAGGAGTGCAAAAGGCAGGGGGGACTTTCAATATTAGTGCATACCTGCCATCTTGAATGGACTTGTCTTACAATTTAATTGTGCTTTACTGGTCCAAGTATTTTTAATACTTGTGTCAACCACTGTGTTGAAGTACCAGCTCTCAGGTTGCTGTCGGACTGGGCTGACTGCAGCAAGGGCCTGCAGCCGACATTCTCCAGGTTGGCTGGGTGACTTCCGCTCCTGCCGCACAGGAAATGAAAGCCGTTATTTGGGATTTGAGGGAGTTCTAACACGAGGCACTCATGCGCGTCCTCACCTGAGCAGGGGATTGACCAGCAGGGCGCTGCCCGGGGTGCTGCTGAAGCTCAGACGCTTGCTGCGCTCAAGTTGGGACGTCTTTCCGTCTGCGCCGTCACTTTTGCTCGCGGCTTGCTGCCGCTCGGCGATGACACGCAGAGGGACCGTCCTGGTCAGCGGGTGGAAAATGACGGCGCCCGAGGCCTGGGAGATGGGCCGACGCCCGCCCACGTAGAAGCGGATGAGGGTGGGGATGTTGTCAAATCGGTCCTCCTCAAACTGGAACAGCTCCCGGGTGTAGCCCTGTCACAGTCACATGGTTTGATACCATGCACGGGCCGGTATCACATGACTAAAATTACTATTGAATAAACTATTAAAATATCACTAATAAAGGGCATTTTTTTATTGGCCCACAGCAAAAAACATCAACAGTGATTTTAAAAATCAAATGTGGACTTCTAAACATCAGATTACTTTCAAACAAACCTGTCTTAGTGAATGAACGTGGAAGAATGTGTTAGCCTTTTGTCAGTGGCTCCCAAACTGGGGGGACGCCCCCTGACGGGGGCCCGGCATTATACAGGGGAAAGCATCGTTCTCGGTATTGCACCCTTCAGTCTACACTCTATTTCCAGCCCAGAAGGAAATTACTTGCACTTACTACCTTTCATAGAGTCCCACCCGCTCCCCTGGCCACTATTCCCAGTTTTTAACTGATTCTCCGAACTTTCTATCACGTTTAGTAATTAGTACAGATAAAATAATCCTCGTGGGTGACCTTAACATTAATATGGACATAAACAATGAGAGTCTAGCCTCTTTGTTCACTTCACTATTAGATGCAAGTCGGTTCTCCCGGGTAGTGGATGGAGCTCTTTACATCTCAACCCAACTGTTCGAGACAGACGGCCGCCCCACAAAGCCTGAGCTCCGTTTCCTTGCCTCCGTCACCTGATCTCGCTCATGTGGGGTTTCAGTTCTGTGTTTTCGTTCGTGACCTTCAGGCGCCATGGGATAAATGCTGCTGTGATTTGGTGTTTTATATGTAAATTGAATTTAAATCTTAATTATGAAACAAAAGAGAAATAATAGGCAGTTGAAGCAAAAAAACCTTGTAATATTATGGGGAAAAATTATTTAATTTTAGTAGTTTTGAATTTAAATTATTATAAAATGATTTTTTTATAGTAATTTTTCAATAAAATGTTGATTTGAACATTAGATTTTAGAAAATGTTACAATGTTACGGGAATAAAGTCGTAATATGAACGAAAAAAGTCATATTCTAAAGAAAAAAAAATGCTGCAATATGATGAAAATACGTCATTCTATAAGGAATAATAACACAATTTTTGTTAATGTTAAAAAAAAGTCTCAATATTATGAAAAAAAAACAAAAAAACAAATAAAGTTGTCATTTTGGGGAAAAAGTACATCATGAAGAGAAAAAGAGTCATATTCTAAAGAGAAAAAAAAGCAACCATTTTCTCATAATAAACCATAAAATGTTCTCATGTTGGAATTCTTTCACAAAAACACTATATTAGGAAAATTAGTTTTTTCGGAAAAAATTAGATTATTATAGGAATAAAGTCAAAATATTATACCGATAGTTATAATATTACAAAAAATAGAAATATTATTTAAGAAGATGTATTAATATTAATATTATTGGTAAATTAAAAAAAAGTTGATATTTGATAGTTTTTTTTTCCTGATGTGCAGTTTATTCTGAAAATACATACATCTGCATGTGTTGCTTTACAAAATAAAGTGTGTGATCGTCCTTCCCACACAAATAAGCATCAAGAAGAAACATGCTGTACATAACGCACCTTTTTGGGTCGCAGGACCACGCGTATGATCTTGAAGTGCATGGGCTCGTTCTTCCAGAAACAGCTGAGGACGTAGTCCCCAGGCGACGAGGTGGAGTCTCGGACCAGGAAGTCTCCGTCCCTTTCGAACAGAGCCTCGGCAGCCTGGACAAGCACATCGTGCTCATCATGATCACGTCTTTTTTTTGCCTCCTAAACATTCCATCCTGTTTGCATTTGCCACCTCTCGGGTCAGGGGTCCGTGGTACCAGGCGTGGCTCCTGGGGTCCTCGGTGCTGAGCTTCAGCTCCTCCTCCAGCTCCTTCTTCAGGACGTCCATCTCCTTGCGACCGCCGAACACCTACATGGCAGGAAACGGGGCATCAAAGCTCGGTTTGGACCAAAGGCCGCTCGGTGGTTGACCTTTTACCTTCAGCTGGCCCAGGTATGCGGCGACACTCCTCCTGCTGGAAAACAGAAGACTGAGAAGTAATTCGGAGGAGGACATTACCATTTCGGACAAGTATGAACGCTAGTGATTCTAACTTTTCCCACAACCTATTTTTCCAAAAGGGGGTCAAATTATTACATTTTAAAAAATACATGTTATTTTCTTAAATATTCCAACTTTATGCTACTAAAATGACGTTATTTTTTCTCACAATATTACGACGATATTCTTTCTGGTAATATTTTTAATTCCGACTGCTGATTTTTCCATTTTTTATGACCCCAGCCTGTACTTTCGACACCCCTGCCTTTTTTTCACCACAGTGCCATTTGCACTACTTTGGCCCCAATGCAAGCGGACTTGAACTAATACGGGTAAATTAATTCCTCAACCTGTTTTCATCTGGATCTGCACCAGAATTTAGTGGCAAACCTGAGTTGAGTAGTTTCTGTGGTACTGACTTTGAGTTAGAGGGACATACTTTCAATCACGTGAACAGGGAAAAAGTCAAAATCTCAAATCTCAAGTAGTAGAAGAAATGACATTAACATGAAAATATGTCTGTCTATAGAAATTGACAACAGAAATAAGAAAAATGTCATAATACGTTGTTTATACCGGGCTCCAGGCTCAAATTTAGAAATATTTACAGACTCGGTAGTAAGTAATAAAAAACTATTCATCTGCCATCGATGTAATACATATTTTGATATAGATGTGATGATAGTTAAAAGCGTAATAAGAAGTATCTCCAAACCCTTAACGGACATATGCAATTTATCGTTCCAAACTGGGACATTTCCAAGTAAAATGAAAATTGCAAAAATAATACCACTATACAAAAATGGGAACAAAACCTCTTTACAAACTACAGACCCATCTCGCCACTCCCTCAGTCTCCCAAAATTTTAGAAAAGCCTTTTAATAGAAGATTAGAATCATTTATTGATAAATATAATATCATTCATGATAGTCGGTACGGTTTCAGGTCAGAAAGGTTAACATCAATGGCAGTACTTGTGGACTTGAGTAAGAAATAGTTACAGTTGGGATATTTATTGATTTAAAAAAAGCCTTTTACACCATCAATCATTCAATATTACGCCAATATATATTACTATTATAAAATATTCATATTATTGGGTGGCTTTGAACCGGAGAGTACAGTATGTCAAGTTGGGCGAATACAAGTACAAGTGTTTGGGCACTGATTGCGGGGTCCCTCAGGGATCTGTTTCAGGTCCCAGGCTGTTCAATCTCTACATACAGTAAATGACATATTTAATGTGTCAGACTTATTAAAATTATTATTATTTGCAGATGATACAAATATACTCTATTCTAGGGATAATTATGGTAAACTTATAGATAATGTAAACAAATTAAAAGAATGGATTGATATCAATAAACTATCCCTAAATTTAAATCAAACAAAAGTTATGTTTTTTGGAAATTATAAAGAAAGCTCTGACTTGGTAATCCAATTAGATGGTATTATAATAGATAAAGTGACAGAAAATACATTTTTAGGGGTAACTGTTGATAGCAAAATAAGTTGGAAAGCACACATAAGAGACATACAAAGTAAAACTGCACAGCTTTCAAATAAAGGCAATAAACAAATCCTTCCTACTAACATTCAAAAGCTTTTGAATGAAGGGAAGGGGTTATACACTGAGGGGATGGGGTTACTTTAAACTTCAAGCAGTGGGAAGCACCAGGAAAAGTGTGTGTGTGTGTGTGTGTGTGTGGTGTCAAACTTTGCAACAGATTGGGGTTAGACCTCAAGCAATGTCCAAAGAGCCATCTATTTCAATCAAAATACAAAGAAATGGTTCAGTCTCAGTACATGAATGAGGAAAGCGGTACTTGTGTTCGGAGTACTATTAGATATCGTTACAATGGAAGGTCGTTACTCATAACTATGGAGGGCCAAGAGAACATGCTGTCTATTCATCTGGTTTTGGTCTTCTTTTGGATTGTTTTCTCATACAATGAAAGCAGTAGATTAGGGCAGACCATTGGAGGATCGGTTGCAGGACATCATGCACCTTCTCGCAGCAGACCTCCAAAACTCTTGTCTCTCTTAATGCACAGCATAGGACACTCGTTTATCAAAATCATCAGGGTAGGGCAGACAAGTGGCGGTTCTGTTGAAGGAGAGTATCCACCTCCTTGCATCAGACCTCCAAAATCTTGTCTCTTTTAATGCACAGCATAGGACACATACGATAACATCCCTAGATCAGGGCAGACAAGTGGAGACTCGTTTGCAGGAGATTATTCCCTCTCCACGCAGCAGACCTCAGAAATTATACAGTATATATACACTGTATACTTTTTTTTTCCTCGTTATAAGTGTATTTTCACTTTGGTTTGTTTTGTGTGGCTCGAAAAAATAAAACACTCACTCACTCACAACTGGCAGTCAAGACATAATCTGCACCTTTATCCAGATATGCACCAACAAAGTTATAGGGTATTTCTCGACCCATTCGTTTTGTTGTTGTTGTTGTGGTACATAGCTAACCATCTCCCTCGCGTGTCATGTTCAGGACACAAAAATGGAGATCCACAGCAAGATAAACAGCCCCCCTTTTCCCCTCTTTCCTTCCTCCCGTTCCCGCCTGTGGAAGCACAAGGTCGGCCGATGCATGCGAGGCTTTGTGAACAAAACAGCTCGCAGCTATCCAGCCGGCTAGCCGTCAGGAAGTGGAAACCCACGTGCGATGGCAGACATCATCTGTCGAGGGAGGGCTGAGTCGGCTGCCATCGAGACATCCCACAAGCTACTACGATGCCATTTTTGCATGATTGATCCTTTTTTTCTGCCGGATTTGATTCATGGGCATCAGTATCTCTTTATCACTAAAAATGCGACATGCAACAACTAAATAAATGTGATTCTTTTCAGGAAATAGGATGTATTTCAGGGGTGCCCAAAGTGCGGCCTGTGGCTGTTTTTCAATTGCGCTCGACACATTCAAAAATATATCACTTTATAAGAAAAATAAAAAAGAAAAAAATCCGTAAAAGAAAGTCTTAAGAGAAAAAGGTTTTAATCTAGTTGTCATGTTAGGAGAATAAAGAAATATCTTTGTCATTTTAGTAGCATAATGTTAAAATATAAAAAGAAAAAGGCCATTTTTGCTGTCATTTTTGGAAAAATTAGGTTGTGGAAAAAGATGTACTATTACGCAAATAAAGTCACAATATTATGCCAATAAAGTCATAAATATGAGAAAAACATTTCCACAAAGAAATTCAAAGAAAGTTAAAATAATTCAGACAAAAAACTTCTGACAGGCTTACCAGAATATTGCGAGTCAAAATATTAAGAGAAAAAAAGTTGAAAAATTATGAGAAACAAAAATAAAGTTATAATTTTTGTAAAATTAGGTTGGGGAAAAAGTTTTAATAAAGTAAAAATATTATGGGAATAAAGTCAAAATATTCTGTAAAAAATGTACATGGCAGAAAGTTGAAATGTTGGGAAAATTTAAAACAAACAAAAAAACAGCAAGGACCAAACTTCATTCTAAGGGCAGTTTTTTAATATGTGTATCAAAGTGGTCATGGCATCCTTTCATTTTTCAGTATCAGTTTTTTGCCGGAAAAGGTTTGGTCACCCCCGATGCATATAAACTAGGGGTGCACAATAATTATTGGGCCGTTACGATGGCATTATGACGCCATATCGATAAATCCAATAACAATAAAAAGAGCTCTGATAACCGACGATGAGGCGACATTGCCCGGACTGTGCTGGTGAGCAAATCAAGCGCTCCTTTTGCTCTTCTGCCTGTGATATTTACTGCCTCACTTGTAAACAAACATTCACTTTTCGAGGAAAAGGCCAGCGCTGTGCCGTTTGAAAAACGGCAAAGGTTTTCCAGAGACCTCTGTGGTGGCTGCTCGGAACGTGTGATTGAATACAGTGCGCCTTGCTGATTCACCTGGTGGTAGTGCTGTGGTAGTAGTTACTCTACTGTACTGTCATCACTTTACCACTATACTTGATTTGTCCTAGTCAAATCAGGTACAGCTGGTCAAATCCAAATTTGTCGCGGCCCTTTTAACCTCCAGGTGTGCACAAACTACAGTTAAATCTAAATTTTAAAAAGCGGATTTGAAAAAATTTATTTGTTATCGGTGGCACATCAGCCTGCAATAGCAGAAGGACATTGTGCGTCACTGATATAAACAAATAATTATATTAACAAAGAATGTCTTTATAGAGAGTAATAAGTTAAAAATGATAACTACTGTAGAAGAAAGCCTTTTTGTGGGACTTGTCTGTTGTCATGACAACAGAGAAGAACAAACTTTATTTTCACTGCCACAAAATAGGCAAAACCTTAAGCTTAAAATAGCAACATGCACTTTAAATCACAGAAAAAAAGCAATACTTTCTAAATCACTTTTTGTGACACGTTTGGGGAACCCGGGAGATCGCAGGCCCCTGTGTTCGCCGAATGTTAAATCCACCCCTGGGTAACGGTCCTGGCTGCCCAGCCCCAGCCCTCACCCCCCCGTCGTGGTTAGGAGTGTACACGAAGCGTCATTCTCCCTTTTGAACTGAAATTGTGAGCGACGTTCCGGCTGAGGGGCGTTGGTCCGGTACACCTGAAACACCCGCAGAAGAGTTGCACGGGGAGGGGCAAAGTCTGCCTAGCAACACCTGTCTGCAGGTACCATAGCCGAGAATAGCCACGCATTGTCACTGACACAATGAAATTGTGGTTTATCTACAATAAATGGAAGGTAAATGTCATGAAGGTACTTTTTTTTCTTTCTACCTCAGAGCAACACCGACTTGAGAGCCAAATTGTGTAACGGTTGGGGGGGAAAAGCACATAAAGGGGGCGGTACTTCCTGGTTCTAAAGCGGTAAACAAAGCGTTTAAATGCTGGGCTGTCAAGCGGTAAGACATACAAACATTATCTATGCTCACATAGTCGCGTCGGTCAACTTTTTCACATCTCGCGTGAACTTGCGAGGTTTGACACAAGTAAGGAATTCGGGACGCAACGGCGGTCTTGTTCTTACCGGATTGACAGTCCTGTTCACTGCGCTTTCGTTCTGGTCATGCTGACGATCCGTGGTCCAAAAAGGGAACAGCGAGACGAACCTTCGACCCGTCCCAGCTAGCCGCCCTTTCCCCTCCCTCTCTCTCTATCTATCTCTCCCTCCTCCTCCTTCCCGGCGTGTTCCCACAGGCCTCCCCGCGCACACCCACTCCCCCGCCCGGGGCCCCGGTGGCCCTGAAGCCGCCAACTTCACACATTCCTCGAATACCGACACGAGCCGAGCCGACTCATCACCTGTCATCAGGTGCGCCGCCGCCATTTTGTCGATAGTGAGCTTTTGTTTGAGGACTAGTTCACATGCTGACTCGGTTCATTTGAAGGTGGAGGTGTGTGGGCCAATTAGAGTCGAGAAACGCGGAAGTAAATGCTACGTTGATTGTGTCCAAATCCGGGGTCTGCGTCCTTCAAAGGACCCAACGAAGGTTGGGGTCTGCGTCCTTCAAAGGACCCAACGAAGGTTGGGGTCTGCGTCCTTCAAAGTACTCCAGCCTATGCGGTCGTCGAAGGTTGGGTCCTTTTGAGACACGTGAAATGGGACGGTCTAGACTCTGTAACGCTTCCTGGTTGGGTCACGTGTTCACACCCTCGTCTTGCCATACGCTGTCAAGTCGGCTGGGAAATAAAGCTGGAAACCAAACAAAATATGAAGTAATAGCGCCAAAAATTGCTATACACTTATTTTGGAATTATGAAAAAGAAGATTTATCACCAAATCAGAAAAAAGCTTGTATTTTTGATCATAATGTCAATAAATACTGTATTACTTCTAGTTATTTTTACAGCACTTTGTGGTCAACATGTTTTCTTATTTTGAAATTGCCTTTTTTGCCAATATGTTGTTTGGATATCTACAAGTTATGTTTTGTTTTAATTTATCATTATATGATTCATTATTATTAATAATAATTATTTATTAACCTACACAGAAATAAACCAACAACTATGCTTACAAATGATACCCCAAATTATTGGTATCAAATTGTTATTGCCAATACCAACCCGAATGGTCCTCAGTACCAGAATGGGAACGATATCAGTGGTATCGGACATCACTACTGCGGGTCAATCCTTAAGGCAAAAGTTTACGTTCCGTAGCTGTTAGTGAGTGCGGATCCATACTGAAATATGGATACTACCGATATCGGCTGGAATCGATATTCAAAGCAAAATATTGATACATTTGAGGTATGTCTATCTTAGAGTAAGTTACCTCAATATACCGCAGTATTTAAAATACATAAATGAAATTAAATAAATAATATATGATTAAATATCTTGTTTGACATTAAATATACTACCTTTTTAAAATTGACCAGACACATTTGGTGAATTGGCATCGGTGTTGGGTATTAGATCAGCATCGCTGATACCAACCTGGATTTTTACTCAACAACAACAATAACTCTGCCGGTTGCTTCGTAGGAGTAAAAAAATGCTCTGTCAAAGGTTTGTTATCGGATCGGTGCAAACATTTGCAGAGGAGTGCATCTTTTTAGGAAGACGATGAGGATGAAAGGTGCCCAGTGAGGAAGGGGATGTTTTTTGCCATGAAAGTCTGCATGCACTGCAGCCAGCCAGGCGAGGCAGATCCACCAGGTAGAGCTGCGTTGTGACTAGCTTACTGTGTACCTGTCTTATGTGAAACTTAAAAAAAAAACAAAGAAAATTTGTAGTAGATTGTTAACATTCGAGGGGTTTGTCGTATTTTTTTTAAGTAGCATGGACTTACACAAAAAAACCCCAGAAGGCCTTTATCTGTCTATACGAGCTTGCTGTTAATCATTAAGCGTCGTGCAGAAACTGCCCCAGGGGTTTGTGTTTGTATGTTTACCTGCTCTTGCTCTCCTGACAGCCGTCCACCACACCAGAGGCGTGGTCCTCATCCAGGGGGCGGAGCTGCGAGCAGGATGCAGAGAGGCGGTGCTTCTTGTCAGCGCGGCGGAGGCGGAGCAGGACGCTTTGGCGAAACAGATCTTTCCTTGGCTTCACCTTGCAGGAAGTGGTCATTTTTGTTGCGTTGTCGTTGTGGCACCACTATCCTGTCTTTGCAATGGTGTATTTGGGATGCTTTGGGGTCTTACCAAGTCCATTGAGGATCCCAGAGAGTACTTTCGGCTCACCCTGCGCTCCATTTGCTCGCCTGAGAGGACAGCGGGAATTTTAATTGTATGAAAATTGAGTCGGACCGACTCAAACCAATTGAGACTCTAACCAAAGCCTTACGTTAGGATTGTGGATGATGGAAATACTTCCAGGAATACGCTTAATTATTACCGTATTTTTCGGACTGCAAGCTGCTACTTTTTTCTCTCCCTTAGAACCCCGCAGCTTTAATCACAAAGACAATCATTTTATCTCCAAAAGGGGGGCGCGCCAAAAAAGGTTTGGGAACCACTGCTTTAATGCTTCATGAACTGAGCTCTTGCAAGGCACACTGACTTCCCGCATGACATCGTCCATAATGGTGGTTAAATCCCTAAAGTTTTTTTTACGCTAACTCTCTAACTCTGACACTCACTCTTACCTCTTATCTTAACCTTCTAACCTTCTAACTCTAACCCTAAAGTGAGGGTTACATTTAACCCTCACTCTAACCTCTCATCCTAACCCCAACCCTAACCCTCTAACTCTAACCCTCCACTTAACCCCTAACTCTGATCTTCTAACTCTAACCCTCACCCCTCATCCTAACCCCAACCCTAACCTTCTAACTCTAACCCTCCACTTAACCCCTAATCCTGATCTTCTAACTCTAACCCTCACCCTAACTCTGATCTTCTAACTCTAACCCTCACCCTAACCCCTCATCGTAACCCCAACCCTAACCTTCTAACTCTAACCCTCCACTTAACCCCTAATCCTGATCTTCTAACTCTAACCCTCACCCTAACTCTGATCTACTAACTCTAACCCTCACCCTAAGCCCTCATCCTAACCCCAACCCTAACCTTCTAACTCTAACCCTCACCCTAAGACCTCATCCTAACCCCAACCCTAACCTTCTAACTCTAACCCTCCACTTAACCCCTAACCCTGATCTTCTAACTCTAACCCTCACCCTAAGCCCTCATCCTAACCCCAACCCTAACCTTCTAACGCTAACCCTCCACTTAACCCCTAACCCTGATCTTCTAACTCTAACCCCTCATCCTAACCCCAACCCTAACCTTCTAACTCTAACCCTCCACTTAACCCCTAACCCTGATCTTCTAACTCTAACCCTAACCCCAACCCTAACCTTCTAACTCTAACCCTCCACTTAACCCCTAATCCTGATCTTCTAACTGTAACCCTCACCCTAAATCTGATCTTCTAACTCTAACCCTTACCACTCATCCTAACCCCAACCCTCTAACTCTAACCCTCCACTTAACCCCTAACCCTGATCTTCTAACTCTAACCTGCACCCTAACCCTATAATAATACCCTACTATAATACTCTATAATGGTGGTTAAATCCTCAAAGATTTGCGAAATCCTAACCTTCTAACCCTGTAATGCTAACCCTAACTTTTTTAACCTAACCCTCTATCTCTGAACACCTAACCTTCTAACTCTAACCCTCACCCTAATCCCTGACCATCAAGTTGGGTGGTTGTTGCACATCCTCTGGATGACTGTTCATTGACTGACTGATTTTGTCAGCATTAACTAAAACGCAGCATCATCGTGTTTAGTCCTGACTCGGGGCACCCGCAGCCAGATATGGTTTATGTGGCACTAACATGTCAGAGATGTACTTGGGCGCCAGACCATGAAAAGACTTGTACACAAGCAAAGCAGTTTTGAGGTCTATTCTCTGAGCGACAGGCAGCCAGTGCAGAGACCAGATTACTGGACTAGTATGGTAAAAATTCCTGGTTCTAGCCAAGACTCGAGCAGCAGCATTCTGGATGTTTTTACGGCTCGTTTAGAGAGCTCGGTGAGAAGGCCGTTACTAGGTCTGTCACAATAATCGATAATCAAATGATTTAAAAAAACAAAGTCTATAATTTTGCTAGCCTATTTAAATTGACATGTGCATGCATGTGTTGTTTAATTTCCTCGTCTTAAAGCGTCAAAATCTTCACCACACAGGCTGACAAGAGGCTTACTTTCACTTGTCACTTTTGCTTTTGTGACAACCCAGATATCTGAACAACTACACCATAACATAAACAACACAAAAAGGGTTGTTTTACATCAACATAAGAATTTATGTACAAATATAACACCATGAATGATTTACAGTTTCCACATTTGGAGCGGAATTGTGTGTGTGCGTGTGCACGTGCATGTGAATGCATAAAAATTTCCCTGCAGCGCGTAACTTTCTGCACGCTACCCTCTGCACTTCCAACAAAGTAGTTCCTGTCCTCCCGATAAGACTCGAACCAGTTTAGCACAGTACCAGAGATTCCCACCCAATTTTCTAACCTCTTTAATAAGATCACATGGTCAGCTGTGTCAATGGCAGCGCTCAGGTCTAGCAGAACTAAAACTGAGACTTTGCCTGCACCTGTGTTCGGGCGGACATCGTTTGTCACCTCGATTAGAGCTGTCTTGGTGCTGTGTCAGGGCCTAAATCCTTAATGGAAAGTATCAAACACATTGTCAAAGAATGTCATTAGGCTGTTGGTATACAACCTTTCTTCTGCTGGCTCCCAACAAAAGCAGTCGCATCTTTTTCCCTCTTCTCTCCCTTGCTTTCCCTGCTTCGCTTTGCTGAGAAACTGCCTGTCATGTCTCGTTTTTGTCCTCTCGTACTTTTAAGAGCCTCTCGCCACATTGCTCTTCAAGTCTAAATCATGGAATTGATTATTTGGTCTCTCCATGCAGTTGACAAAATCTTCTTGACGAGAAGCTCGGAGAACCTTCTGTGGGCTTCCCCTACTTGATACTGTACTGAGGACATTGAAATCATCTACCTATTCAGAACCTTGATAACAGGATTGTTGCAGATTGAGATTAGGCACTGCCTGGTGTGTCACAAAATGTGTCCAAGTGCCCAGCAGCTGCCCGTCATGTTTGATGGCTCGATACGGAGACCAGAACGGACAACAGGTTAGCCGAGTTTATTAGAATGCGGCTATTGCACTAACCCAAACAAACCCATCTCCATGGTGGCCTCCCACTTGACATCTGGACTGAGCAAGATCGGTGCTAGAACAACTGAAAATCACCACAAAAAATCTGCCAAAAAGTTTGGGAACCACTGGTATAAGTGATGAGTAAAGCCCATTTTGATTTCTAAGACATTTCCCAAGAATGGCAGTTTTGATATGGCCGATTCTTCAGAAGAGACTTTATGACAGCAGTTGGAAATGTTCCAGTCTGAAGTGAGATGTTAACTAGATGAGTGAATTGTGGTAGCAAACTGCTCAGCACATACTTCTAGTGGCATATCTAGTGACATCTAGTGGGTAACTCATCAAGGCGTCATGTTGAGGGACTCAGACTTTAGAGGATATCTTCAACTGTTTTGTCATTGACCGGTGTGAAGTGTCTACCTGGCTTAAGAATAGTTATTTATGTTGTGGAGATTATTTCATTTTTTATGCCTTGTCATGAAAGATTGTTGCAAACAAGGGCTGTAGTTATCGAATGTTGTAGTAATTGAGAACTCTTCTGGTTCTGTTACTAGAGTTGGTGAGACTTTGTTTGGATTACTCCCACGGGCTTGTGGAGAATTTACAGTTGCTGGCTCGTCAAATATGTTGGAAAAATGCAAAAACTGATTTTAGGTTCACTTAAATGAAAAGAAATGATATCATCTCCAAGACTTGGAGGAAAAAGTGGAATGATTTCAAAGTGAATAAAGCAGCAAGCAGCAGAAGCAAGCAGAGACACGTCGGCACTCATTCAAGCAGAAAGCAAACTAAACCGTAACCCCAACTTTTTTAACCCTAACCCCAGTTTTGTGTGAGGCATATTTGTAGAAAATCCAAAGAGTCTGACGTCATTTTTCTCGGCTCCACTGTACTGCAAAAAAATATTAAAGTCACAGTAACCCTTGGATGCAAAACTGTTTTAGGGCGCACATTACCGGAGTGAGGGTTCAGTTTCTGGAGCTGACAGAGGATGGTTTCTCGGTGTGCGGCATCCTCTATCCCTGCTTCCTGCAGCTCGTTGTCATTCACATTCATCAAACCCTGGTAGGAATTATGATGGGGTCAACCACCTGTGTTCTAAACTTGCACACACACGTACACAGGTATGGTTTTTGACATACCTCTAGTCCATAATATTCCCTCTCCAGGGTATTGGTGTACTGGGGCAGGCCGATCTGCCTTAGCCACCATGCAATGGAACGATTGTTCATGTCTGAGTGGCAAAGAAGATGAAAATGGCAGTAAGCAACTCTTCTAAGTTTTGACCTTTGCTTAGCACAAAGCTTCTCATATGTGGGGGGCTAACCTGCCAACATGTATGAATTTGTTGTACCCGGCATGCAATTTGACTAGCTCTCAATTTGATTGCATTTTTGTTGCGTTGTTTTCCATTTTGTTGCAAGTTCAGTACACATAAATAAATAGATCCGTTTTTCCATAGTATTTCAAATCAGGGGGCGTTTCGTCCCCCAGTGGGGGCATGATAGAAGTGTACCGATAACCACTGCCGTAGCCAGTCCTGCTGTTTGTACTGCAGATGCTCCCGAACGTGGCACCTACCTGTGGGCAGAATCTGCCAAAGGAGTTCTCAGATCTCCAGTGCTGCTCCCGCTTCCTGGCGATGTTGCACTTTCTTCCGGTTCCCCTGGCTAGAAGTTCTCACGTCTCCCATTAAATCTGTCTGTCAACTTTCTGGTAGCGGCGAAGCCTCAAACCGGCAGCGACAGCCAAACCGGTGGCATCGTGGTTGACAGTGGCGGCCAATCGGAGCACAGGAATTAGCGTCAGCCCCCAGGAGGTGGAGAGGGGAAGCAGGTCCAGGCAGGATCCTGGCATGTGGTAAAGCAGAGGCCAGAAAGGCGAGAACATGGGTGTGTGGAAGTGTAAGGCAGCTCTCAATGTGTTGTAGATTGAAGTTGTATCCTGAAGTATTCTTTTTTGCTTTTAATTTGATGTTCCCGTTTTAGTTTCACACACTACATGTAAATAAATAAATATCATAAACAGCACTCAAGGTTTGTGGGAGTTCGTGATGGTGGAGTATCAATATTTCCTCGAGCTTGTTGCTCCACAGTCACCACTTAGGGTACGTGGTACGTACACTAAGTTCATAGTGGGTCGAGGCCCAACCAGGACTTGCTGCTGTGTCCAAAAAAAGGTGAATAGTTTGACAACCAGTGGGAAGAAACTGGTTGTGTTTAGTGTCTGGTTGTTTTGGCAAACAATGCTTTGTATCAACCACCGGAGGGGAGAAGTTGGAACAGATTATGGGCATGGTGTGAGCGGTGCCCCTTCCCTCTTCTTGCCCGTGGTCCGGTACACTTCCTCTACGGAGGGCCGTCTGGTCCTGATGGTTTTCTCTGCAGACCTGATTGTCCGTTGCAGTCTGCTCTTGTCCAGTTTGGTAGCAGAGCCAAACCAAACTGGGATGGAGGTGCAGAGAGCATACTTTATTTTTGGAACGCAGGTAACATGGTATGCATTGTGCAACTGTTACTCTAACTGCGCCTGTATAAATGTATTTGGTTGTGCCGATCCGATCTTCAATCGGGTAAAATCGCTATCTATCGTATTTCATGTTGGCTGTTGGATGGTTGGCGGCATGGCTACAGCGGTAGTTCCCCCCAGACTGTGCTCAGACTGCTCTGTCATCGTGCAGAGAAGTGCTGCTCTTCTGGCTGTTTGTACTGGGGACCGTCAATAAATTACAATTGCATTGTAGAAAGTTTGTTAAAATATAGTACATTTTAAATCACACAACAAATTGATCTATAACCATGTCAAATAACTAGTCCTACCCAAAAATATTTTGCACGTCCATTTTTTCCAGCGGTACCTTTTATTGGATGGACTTTTTTTGGATTAGGGCAGTGGATCTCAGTTATTTTCTGCCACTCTCAATGGCCAGCGTTGTCGCGCTCCTCCATATGAAACACCATAACAACTGCTAGTATGTATTTATCTGTACAAACTGAAACCAGGAAAATGGTTGGCTCCAAGGGGGGCCCGCCCCACTATTTGAGAACCACTGGCTTAGGGACATGACTCACAGAGGTTTGTTACAAAAGCCAAATAATATTGTTGGTCATGCTGTGCAAGAAAAGAGTAAATTCATCAATACTTTTGTTGCAGTATTTTTAATGCTTTGGAGAGCCTTTTTCAAAACCATATTCAATTCTACAAATTAATATTTCTTACCAAAGCTTACTATTTAACTTGAAAAACAAAAAGATTGGGAACGGATTGGAATGGCAAGACCTTCCTCTCTCACCTGTCCTACCTGCCCCTCCTATCTATTCAGCCTGACCCATCCATCCGGTCCGATCAGCCTGAGAACCTTGCTCCACATGCTCACCCTGTTCAGCCTGCCCTACCAACTGAAATTCTGCCCTCAGTAATCCAAACGGGCCTTGAAGATGACGTGTCAAAGCTTGGCACTTTCTACAGAGTGTCTCATATTTTTTTAAAACCTTGCATTTACCTAAATTAAGTCATGGCCTGGGGTTTGGACTCCACTGGAGAGCACAGTTAATGTACACAAAATGCCGAGCAGGTCGGGAAAAGTTCTCTTTAAGAAGAATCACCGCCAAGCAGCAGCAAGACACACAACAGGCAACGCAAAGCAACCAATGCCAAATGGCAACGCTCCAAGCGCTAAGAGTGTACACCTGAACTAAACAGAGCCAAACTAAATACACTGACATGCAAACTAAAACCCGGGAGTGACAGTAGCGTTGCAATACGACAAGGACATAGACCGTTTAAAATTAAAGATTTTTGCGGGGAAAAGTCATTTTGTTTTCCAGGTTTTGTGGTCATTCTCCAATCAACCAGCTCACTAGTACAGTACTTTCTACAAGGCACATAGAGATTCGTGTAAGCCAAAATCTTATCTTCATGCGTTCCCACATAGTGGCAGCATTTGGGACCAAATTTGAGGAGCAAGAAAAAGGGTGCGGCGTGTGAGAATGAAGAAGGTGCGTTCAAGGACCATCAAACAGTGGGACAATTCACCGCTTGCATTAAACACGAAAAACATTTAAAAAACTGGGGGATTTCTAACTGTGTATTATTTTTGAACAAAAGAATAGCACATATCTCCAATGTTGATATCGTTTTACATTAAAATTTGATGTAGGTATCGTAGTTGCATATCAAATCATTTACCACAAAGACATTTTACATCCCTACTTACTATAGATAAAAACTTTAACATTTTAGACTTCAACAGACTTTATTGAACTAGAAGGGAAATTGCTTGGTTGCAGTAGCTTAATTGTAGAAGCAAAAGTATTAATAATGATATTATCTATATTCAGTGGATATGTATACATATTATATAGATAGAATATATAAGTATAATATAATACAATAAAAACTAAGTAATAAAGAGAATATGAGATAAACAATATTAGCCCATGTGGGGGGGGGGATTGTTTTGGCTCCGGGTGTCAGTCGGCGGCAGTGCTGGGAGGAGTGCCTGCATGCATGCGGCGCTCTGTGGATTTTCCGGCGGCCGGGTATGGTGGTATGGCCCCGCGTCTCGGGGGAGCTCGCGGTTATGCTGCTCGCTGCATTGGGGGGGTGGCACATCCAGGTGCATATGTGAAAATGTAGGTGTGTAAGTGTATGTGGTGGCATGTGTGAGTATAGGAAGAGGGTTTGGTGTGGGTACTGGGGCTGGGGTGGACGGTTCACGGGGGCTGAGAGGGAGGAGTAGACCCACGGGCCCTCTATGGGCGCCTGCCTCTGGCGTTAGGGAAGGCGATGGCCCGCGGCAGTTGTGTCTGGGGTGGCCCGGAGCTCCCGGGGTGTTGGGTATGGCCCCTGCTTTGGGGGGTTGGGTGGCTTCTGGGCCCGGGGGCTCGGGAGTGGTTGTCCTGCTTGCCCGAAGCTGGCCGGCCTCCGGCGGGTGTTCCGGCGGTTGGCGCCCGGGCCCCTCCTGTGGCCCCTGCTCGGCTGCCGGGCGGCGTCGGGCCGGGTCTCCCTTCCACGTCTTCGGAGGGGACTCGCGGTTGCCTCTTGGGGTGGCGGGGTCGGGCCTTCCCCTCTGTGGGGAGCCTGCTG
>QODF01000268.1:623400-637967 GCA_024372805.1 Oostethus manadensis | reverse complement strand
AAAAAAAAAAAAAAAAAAAAAACAATATTAGCACATTTGCAAATAGTATGTAAAAATATAAACTACAAGTAAATTACCCGCAATTAATTATGAGTGGACAAAGTGCAATTAATCACAATCAAATATTTTAATCGCTCGACAGCCCTAATAAAAATGGAATAGGAAATTTGCATTTGAAATGAGCACGAGCTCACGTACAGCAATAGCCAGTACAAGATAAGTGGGTTGATAGTTATCTCACTTAGTCACAGTCAAAACACATCACATTCCACACTTGCTGCCTTCAAATAAAAGCAGCGCAGATCCTAGCAGTGGTAATAAAATAAGTTGCAATTACAATGTTAAATACCTTTGAGAAATTCTAGTTTATTGCTTTTGATCAAATATACTGGCACTGTTTTGCCACGTAATTAATGAAAAAATTCTCTCAAATGTCAATATACTGTAGATATTGATATACAGTCAATATATACACTGCTCAAAAAAATTAGAGGAACACTTTGAAAACACATCAGATCAAAACAGGGTTGTACATATCCTTCCAGGGATATGCCTCCTCAGATTATCACTGACCCACCACCAAACCTGGTGCTGAGTGATGTTGCAGGCAGCATAATGTTCTCCACGGCATCTCCAGACCCTTTCACGTCTGTCGCATGTGCTCAGGTTCAACCTGCTCTCATCGGTGAAGAGCACAGGGTACCAGTGGCGTAGCTGCCAATTCTGGTGGTCTATGGCAAATGCCAATGGAGCTCTACAGTGCTGGCCAGTGAGCACAAGGCCCACTACAGGACGTCGGGCCCTCAGACCACCTTCATGGAGCCTGTTTCTGATTGTTTGGTCAGAAACAATCACGCCAGTGGCCTGCTGGAGGTCATTTTGTAGGCTCTGGCAGTGCTCATCCTGTTCCTCCTTGCACAAAGGAGCAGATACCAATCCTGCTGAGGGTTTAAGGACCTTCTACAGCCCTGTCCAGTTCTCCTGGAGTAACTACTTGTTTCCTGGAAGACACAGAAAACCTTCTTGCAACGGTACGTATTGATGTGGCATCCTGGAGGAGTTGGACTACTTGTGCAACCTCTGTAGCGTCCAGGTACTGCAATGAATGAAAAACTACAGCAGTAGAAAGTCAGCGAGTAAAAAATCAGCCAAAAGAGATGAGGAGTCAGTGGCCTAAACCTGGATAAGCTTTCCTGTTTTGGGGTCTGTCTCATTGTTGCCCCTCTGATGCACCTGTTGTTGATTTCTTTAACAACAAAGCATCTGAAACTGATTAACAACCCCCTCTGCTACTTAACTCACCACATCAATATCCCAGAAGTTTGACTGACACTATACTCTGATTAAAAAGTGTTCCTCTCATTTTTTGAGCACTGTATATTGATTATCAACAGTAATTTGCAGGACAATTATCATCCAGCAAAATGTGTTACTGTGACAGGCCTTTTTACTTTTTTGTATTTTATTTTTTACTTTGTGTGCCTTTTTCTTTTCTAGATACTTTCACATTCTTTGGGCAGGCAGCTTGTCTTTCTGATGGGTGATTCTTGCGCCCCCGCTGGGTCACCAGAGTCGAATTTAAACGCAGCCAACGATTGGACTTCACACAGCTGTGAGCGCTGCTGGGCCCGCCATTGCGACCCGCTCTGCCCGTGTAGACTCGACTGCATGTGTCAGGAAAAAGGAAGTCGCTCGAAGCCACCGACAGCATGAAAGAACACCCACCACGGAAGAGAGGCGGAACGGCAGAGTGTGACAATGAAGTCATGAAAGCACGACAAAAGCGGGCCGAAGACTGAAGAACCCTCCCAAGGTGAGCCCGTTGTGTTTCTTACTTTTGGATCTGGATGGATTTTTTTGTGGTGTCTTGCTGATCAGTGTGATAGTCAGATCGTTGAACATTTTCAAGACAGTTCTGGGACCACCGACAGGAAGTGAAAGTACATAAAATGTCGAGGTTGCAGCTTTAAGAGCATTTGCCCTTTGGGGAAGGCTTGGGACTGTGTCCGTGGAGATGCAAGACCATTTGTGAGGTCACTAATGTTCGCTCGGAAGGTGTTCTGCCACCCCAAACTCCTCCAAGCACGCCGTTATGGACCAGTAGGAACAGTACTTCCCCAAGTGCTGCCGCTAAGTTGGAAGCGTAGAGTTGGCTCCAATGTCTGAGATGAAGAAGTAGGCTGACTGGTTGATTGATTCACTAATATAGGGTGGTGGGGGGTTCAGACAGTCCAACGTGGTCCAAAACTACTGAAAAATGTCAAGAATGTACATTTTGCACTGTTGTGTGCACCTTTTCCGACATATTGTAACTGTAAACATGAAATGTACTCCATAGTAACCTTCAAAATGGCTAGAATTGAGCTTTTGCACGTTTGGATCTTAGTGAGGTTTAAAGTGGAGTTCCAATTCGCAAAAGCATTAAGGTGGAGTGCGACAAAAATCACTTTGAAAAGCGAAGTTATTGAAAAACAACAATTCAAATGAAATAGGCTGTTTATCGGCTCTGAATGAAAAAGCACCCAAGATCATGATGGACCCCCTGCCACCGTGCCGGGTAGAAAACATCTCAGCTGGGATCTTCTTGTCATGCCAGTAACGTTGGAAGCCATCTGGACCGTCAGGGTTACATTTTTTCTCATCAGAGAATAAAACTTTTTTCCACCTTTCGATGTCCCATGTTTGTTGGGATGGCGGCTGGTTACGTGCAGATGTTGCAGCGGGCATCCCTCATGGCTGAGGGTCCTCATCTGTGTGGTACCAGCTGGGTTTTTCAACAGGACACTGCTGCTTTTCACAAAGCTCGCTTCTACAGGGAGAGTAACATCCCTCTTTTGGACCATCCTGCACGTTCCCCTGATTTCAATCCCATAGAGAACATTCGGGGATGGATGGCAAGGGAAGTTTATGAAAATGGCCATCAGGTTCAGACATTTTCGTGAAGCCGTTGTTTTCAATAAATGACTTTTTCAAAGTGCTTTTAATCGGCGACTCTAAATTGTCCATTAGAGTGTGAATGTTTGTCTATATGTGCCCTGCGATTGACTGGCGACCAGTCCAGGGCGTACCCTGCCTCCCGCCCAAAGCCAGCTGGGATAGGCTCCAGCATCCCCGCGACCCTAATGAGGATAAGCGGCATAGAAAATGAATGAATGAAAAGTGCTTTTTGTCACACTCCCCCCTCTTGCTTTTGCATATTGGAGTTCTACTTGAAACCTCATTAAGATCCAAACATGCAAAAGGTCAATTCTTGCAATTTTTCAACTGCTCTCAATATTTGGATCAGATATGTATGTATGTACTGTATGTTCCAAATCAACCAACCTTTCAACGCTTTGCATTTTTTGTTGTTGATTTTTGTCCGTTTTTGTCTAAATCTTTTTTTTATAATGCACCAAAGGACACCCCTGGTTGAAGAGGCCTGTCCCAAAACTTTGGTCCATTCAGCAAACAAAGATGGAGCTGTGGCGTCAGTGTGCAAAGTGGCTGATCGAGTGCCGGGTCCTACCAGAGACCCACCGAGTCACATGGGAAGGAGCGCAGGTAAAAGCATGGCTCGCACGTGCCCCCCTCTTAAGTGCTTGAGGGTATGCTTTCTCCGAAATATTGTGTGTCAGGTGTGCGAACTGGCTCAGGCGCTGAGAGATGGCGTGCTGCTGTGCCAGTTGCTGAACAACCTGCTGCCTCAGGCCGTCAACCTGCGAGAGATCAACCTGCGACCCCAGATGTCCCAGGTAACGCACACACCCCTTCCGTCCTGATCTACCTACCACTACCTGCTTGGAAGGAAAAGGAGACTGGAGATGAAACACTATAAATATAGTGGTACGTACACTAACTTCTTAGTTGGTCGAGGCCCAACCAGGACTTGCTGCTGTGTCCAAAAAAAGGTGAATAGTTTGACAACCAGTGGGAAGAAACTGGTTGTGTTTAGTGTCTGGTTGTTTTGGCAAACAATGCTATGTATCAACCACCGGAGGGGAGAAGTTGGAACAGATTATGGGCATGGTGTGAGCGGTGCACCTGCCCTCTTTTTGCCCGTGGACCGGTACACTTCCTCTATGGAGGGCCGTCTGGTCCTGATGGTTTTCTCTGCAGACCTGATTGTCCGTTGCAGTCTGCCCTTGTCCAGTTTGGTAACAGAGCCAAACCAAACTGGGATGGAGGTGCAGAGAACATACTTCATTTTTGCATTGTATAAGGTTGTTAGCAGTTCCCCAGACAGATTGAACATCCTCTGCTGTGCCTTTTTGCAAATTGTGTCCACGTTGTATGACCACTCCAAGGTGGTGGAGCCCAGGAACCTGAAGGAGTCCACTGCAGACACAGCAGGGTATGGAGTTCTGGACTCCTGTAGAGCAGCTACACACAATAACCCGCACAGAAAGCTTTGTAGATCTTCCAGGCTCTGCGGTTTTTCCTGCAGTGTTTCCTTGGGTTTCCTTCCTCCTGACCAAACAATCTGTGTATTTTACTGCACCCTGGGCCCTCCTCCCGGTACACCTCCCGCCGAGCCCACACCGCTGTGTTGGTCACACTCTCATGCCAAAACCCACTTCCAGATAGTCCAGCTTTGCATTGCTAAACAAAATTAGCTTTCTCTCACAGCCGAACAAACATTGCTCAACATTGCCCGTTCAGTATAAGAAGGTTTTGTGACGTCAGTGTAACTCTCTGTTGAAAAGAACTCACAAACCCAGCCTGCAGAGCCATTCAAAACGGCTTTCGGCGCATCGTTTAACACAAGAATACAACATTGTGACAACATTTCTGGCTCGGAAAAGAGAAAACACATAATAGGTCCTCTTTAAGTAATATATTTTATGAATGGATATAACGTATACACTATATAGAGTGGTATGCAAAGGTTTGGGCACCCCTGGTAATTTTCAGGATTTTCTTTTATAAGTCACTAGTTGTTTGGAACAGCAATTTCAGGTCAATATTTCATATAGCAGACAAACACAGTGATAGGTGAGAAGAGAAATGAAGGTTTTAGGATTTGCAAAAACTGTGCAATTATTATTTAAACAAAATTAGGTAGGCGCATAAATTTGGGCACCCCAAGAGACAAATTACATCAATATTTAGTAGAGCCTCCTTTTGCAGAAATAACAGCCTCTAAGCACTTCCAATGAGGGTCTGGATTCTGGTTGACAGTATCTAGGACAATTCTGCAGTCAGGTTTGATGGTTTCTGAGTACAGACAGCCCGCTTTAAATCACATCACAGATTTTCAATAATATTCAGGTCTGGGGACTGAGACTCCATTCCAGAATGTTGTACTTGTTCTTCTGCATGAACGCCTTGGTAGAATTTGAGCAGTGCCTAGGGTTGTTGGTGCAACTTCAACTTTGTCACTGATTCTTGAACATTGTTGGCAAGAATCTGCTGATAATGACTGCAATCTGGAACTGCAGCATCTGGAATTTGAACCAAATTGTCAGTACCTGTACTGGCCACACAGCCCCATAGCATGATGAAGCCTCCAAATTTTACTGCGGGTTGCGATTGACTGTTCTCACCATCCTTTGCCTCTGCTTGTCTGAGATTTTTCTTGGCGTGCCACTCCGGGCCTAAACCAGAACTGTGATTGTGGTCTTTTATTACCTCACTATGCTCCTCACAGTGCAAACTGACAGCTGGAATTTCTGAGCTAGCTTTTTGTATCCTTCCCCCAAACCATGATGTTGAACAATCTTTATTTTCAGATCATTTGACAGTTCTTCTGAGGCTTTCATGTTGCCACACTTGACAGAAGATGCAAAGAGGAGAACAACTTTGCATTACATTGCTATAGAGTCGGGGGTTGTAATTTAGAATTTCCAAATATTTCACCCACAATGCTGGTTATTGAACAAAAAAGTAATCTAAAGTAGGTCAAATGTAGCTACGCTAACAACACACGTGCTGTTGTCCAGTGTTGTGGGAACACCGTTTTGTACGATGGAGTCACACATGGCGTGCGTGTGTGCGTGCGTGTGTGTTTCACCAGCATCTGTAACTCTGGGAAATCCTATGTGGCCGACAGTGGTTACGACACTTCCTGCAGACAATGATACTCCGGAATGTACCCCGACACTCACTGTGACACACACACACACACACTCATGGTGTTACACAAGTGGAGGATCTTTAGATGCTGTGAGCTGCTGTGTTCGTGTTGAGTATGAACAAGCCCCTGGTATGTGTCAGTCACGACTCAGCATTTCCTCGTGTTCTCAAACGACACTTCCCGCTCTGCTGAACGCACACGCGCGCACACACACACACACACACACACACACACACACGCTGCTGCTGCTTGAGGAAGTGCTGTAAAATGTCATATCTGCCAGCGTACCAATGCACTGCGCACGGTTCCCTGCGGCCGCTTCTGTGGTCATGTCCTAGAATTCATACAGTTTTGTTAAGTGTCATTACTTCTGTATCACTTCCCATGCTCATCTCTTGGCTCATTTCACACGTCTTGCCCTTTAACACTCGCCCACCACCAACATTGTTTGTCACTCGACAAAACGCGGCTCTTGTAAACGTGCCTCTCGTAATTTTTCACTCGGAACTCAGCATTGTAAAACACTCGCTTACATTGAAGAGGTAAAACACACCACCGTGTACTGTAAATGCCCGAGTCACACGCTATAGCATGCTCTGCTAAACTATGGTAGCCCCGCTAGCTTGCATTCACGCTTCGAAAGAGAGGTGTTTCCTTTTTTTTTTTTTTTTGCCAACTTTCGCTGGTATTTTAGCCTCCCTTTTCAACATGTTTAGTTCAGGAGGTGGCGGGTTAGTGTTTGTGATGAGATTCTGCCACGACTGAGTGGTCCGCCAGGGAACTACTTCCACACACAAACGTTCCTTTTCCTCATGATTACGTAGTTTCATTCACACCACGTCACTTTCCGCAAGATTCCGCATTCATTTCAGTTTTTATTGGCCAATTCCGCGATTCTGTTCGTGATTCAGTAAACGCAGAAATCAACGTTAAACATCTAAAAACCTTTTTATCACTTTTCAAATACAGGTTTTACACCATTAAAGCCTTTTACACATGAAAAAAACCTATAGTCACCTTTACACTCCTATTACCCAATATAGGAAAACATAAGACAAAAATAAGACATAACAGAGATTGGGAGAGTTCATATTACCCAGGATAGTAGACTTTTTTTTCCACTCGTAATAACCAATATAGTAGACATAGTAAGAGAAAATAGGACATAGAAAACCTGTTTACAACCTTCTAAATAAGCTTTCTAACATTATTGGTTCTTAGAATTCAGACGAAAAAGGTGGTAAATGTGTCATTAGCCACCAACCACACAGCACAGGGCCGACAGCGAATCAAAAGGTCACCTGATTGGTGTCATGTGACACCTCGGGGTGATGTTTGTTTGTTGTGGCGTGGGTTACATGAGTAGCACAAGATTTCATCTTCAGCGCCTGATGCAAAATGGCTGTGTAAACAAAGCAAGCAGCACAAATACACAATATTATGTGGCGTACCACAAGGGTCTATACTAGGACCAAAGTTGTTTAACCTATTCACGTCTGCAGTGCAAGTGGAAAAAACACCTAGAGCTAGTACTATTTGCAGATGACACCGCTGCTTTTTCTTCTGGAGAAAGCACACAAGAGCTAATAAGAAAAGTCTCAGAGGAAATGATTATATTATAAAGATGGTTTGACAAAAACAGATTATCTTTGAACTTAATTTATATGCATGGTCAACTAAAATTAAACCATTACCTTTACCAGTAATTAAGCAAACACAACATCATTGTGTGTACTTTGTTTCTAGTTCCTGTGCCTGAAGAACATTCGGACCTTCCTGGGCGTCTGCCAGGAGAAGTTCCACCTGAAGAAGAGCGACCTCTTCGAGGCCTTTGACCTGTTTGACGTTCGCGACTTTGCCAAGGTAGCCTCCACTCAGGGCTGAGCAAAGACACGCACAAACACACACAGTGCTGCCAAGCGCCGACTCCACATACATACATGCTTGCATGTAACCACACCGGCCTAACGCAGGAAGTGCCTTGATGATGTGTGTCAGTGAGGCGGCCAAGCGCAAGCATGCGAGTTCACGCTCAGTGCGGTGTTTAATACTCGCTCTCTGGATTTGTCTGTTATGGTTTACTTGGAAGTCCAACAGAGCCCGGACCTGTAATGTTACTGTAGTGTTGTGTGCGACACACGAGTACCACACCTGATCGGGTTTTTATTGCTAGTTCGAATGATCTCACAACAGGCACAATAATCCCTACGGTTGTGGCTGTAAGCCTCACCAAACCTCTGACTTCCTGTTCTCAGGGCATTCAATCAATCGAAACTGGACTGTTCAGGCTATCATAGAAGACCCTCTAGTCTAGTTCGGGCTCAAAGACTTGGTGTGACCCACACCAGTCAGACTTGATAGGGCAGCTGTAGTCTGAGAGCCTGCGGCAAGATCCAGTCCATTTAACCTCTAGAGTAGGAGGCAGGGCTAGACCGGAATGGTTGTCTCTTCAGTAGTGTCAAATGACAATCGTTAGGATACAATGGAGCGGGGCCTCTGCCCGCCAACAATGGTCATGGGTGGTATCGCCTTCGTTAGCATCCCATTCAGATGTAATGATGATTAAGGATTCATACAAAACAAAGGTGGATGTGCATTGCTTATTTCTTAGAGGCTAAAAGATTGTGTCTTTTGGGAAGGGATGAAAGGGCAACCTCCTCCGTGAATCACCTGTTATCGTGGTGGAGGTGGTTTGCATGCTCGAGTGATCCTAAGAGCTATGTTGTCCGGGGCTATATGAGTCCCAGGTAGGGTCTCCCAAGGCAAACAGGTTCTAGGTGACGGGCCAGACCACTAATGATTCTGAAGATTATGATTATGAAAAAATTCCAAAGGAGGGACCACTCCTCGCCCAGACATGGGATACCCGGACCTGGGGAAGGGGCTCGCCTGAGAGTCGGGCCTTCACCCGTGGGGCCCAGCCCGAAGTAGCTATACGGGACCTCGCCCCCGCAGACCCACCACCTGCAGAGGCAAGCATAAAGATCCAGTACCGTGCAATTTGGGAGGCAGTAAAGGGCAGGCATCCAGGCGGCGAAGAGAGGGGCTGAACTGTCAACTGATCACCGCCTGTTGATGAGCTGGATTTGATGGTGGGGGAGGATGCCGGACAGACCTGGGAGACCTAAACGTGAAGTGAGGGTGTGCTGGGAATGTCTGGCAGAGTCTCCCGATCACCAAGTCATTAACTCTCACCTTCTGGCAGAGATTCTCCTGCATACCGGGGGAGGACGGGGATATCGAGTCCGAATGGGACGTACTCCGTGCTTCCATTGCTGAGGCAGCCAGTTGCAGTTGCGGCTGCAAGGTGGTTGGTGCCAGTCTTGGCAGCAAGACCGGAACCCGATGGTGGACAACAGAGGTTAGGCGTGCCGTCAAGCTGAAGAAGGAGTCCTATCGAGGATGGATGGATTGTGTGACTCCCGAAACAGCTGACAGGTACCGCCAGGCACGCGGTTTCGGCGGTGGTCGAGGCAAAAACTTGCGTGCGGGAGGAGTTCAGTGAGGCCATGGAGCACAACTTTCAGTCGGCCTCAAAGAGGTTCTGGCAAACCGTCCCGACGGCTTAAAAAGGTGGAGCAGTCTCCGGTCCACACTGTTTACAGTGGGGACGGGGGCTTGCTGACCTCAATTGAGGATATAGTCGGTGGAAGGAACACTTTGAGGCCCTTCTCAATCCCACTGACGTACATTCCGTAAAGGAAGCAGAGTCTGAGTCTAGTTAAAACACTTCTCACTGGCAAGGCTGTGGGGGTGGACGAGTTTCTCAAGGCCCTGGATGTTGTGGAACTGTCTTGGCTGACCCGTCTCTCTTCAACATTGCATAGAAGTCGGGAACAGTACCTCTGGGCTGGCTGGCCGGGGTTGTGGTCTCCATTTTTAAAAAGGGTGACCGGAGGGTGTGTTCCAACTATAGGGGGATCACACTCCTCAGACTCCCTGGTTAAGTCTATTCCAGAGTGCTGGAGAAAAGGGTACAACCGTCGCAGTTACAGGAGGTGCAATCTGGTTTTCCTCCCGGTCGCGGAACACTGAACCAGCTCTACACCCTTGCAAGGGTACTGGAGGGTATGTGGGAGTTTGCCCAACCGGTCTACATGTGCTTTGTGGACTTGCAAAAGGCATTTGACCGCGTCCCTCATGGTGTCCTGTGGGGGGTGCTCCGGGAGTACGGGATTGGTGGCCCGCTACTACGTGCCATTCGGTCCTTGTACAATCGAAGCAGGCGCCTGGTCGGCATTGCCAGCAGTAAGTCCACCTTGTTTCCGGTGAACGTTGGCCTCCGCCAAGGCTGCCACTGGTTCTCAGTTGGAAACGGGTGGATTGTTCCCTCTGGATTGGGAGTGAGGTCTTGCCTCAGGTGGAGGAGTTCAAGTATATCGGGTTCTTGTTCACGAGTGAGGGAAGGTTGGAGCGTGAGATCGACAGACGGATCGGTGCAGCATCTGCAGTAATGTGGTCGCTGCACCAATCCGGACCGTCGTGGTGAAGAGAGAGCTGAGCCGGAAGGCAAAGCTCTCTGTTTACCGATCCATCTACGTTCCCACCCTCACATATGGTCATGAGTTATGGGTCATGACCGAAAGAATGAGATCGCGGATACAAGCGGCGGGAATGAGTTTCCTTCGTAGGGGGGCTGGACTCACCCTAAGAGATAGGGTGAGGAGCTCGGCCATCCGGGAGGAGCTCAGAGTAGAGCCGCTGCTCCTTCACATCGAGAGGAGCCAGTTGAGGTGGCTCGGGCATGTAGTCCGGATGCCTCCCGGGCGCCTCCCCGGTAAGGTGTTTCGGGCATGCCCAGTCGGGAGAAGGCCCCCGGGCAGACCTAGGACACGCTGGAGGGACTATGTCTCACAGCTGGCCTGGGAACAGTGCAAACAGCTGATGTTTACAAAATGCAAGGGGGAAGAGTTTTGAACTATTGATAATATCCAATGCTATGTCCAATCACTACTGCACTTATTTACTAACTCTTAATTCCTTTGTGAGCACATTGTCTGTTCTCACCCACAAGCCAACTGTTCCGTCTATTTATTATTATTTATTATGGCTGTTATATAAAATATTTACCGGGACAAGAACTTTGACTGCAATTCCACACATTGTCACATTACCTTACCTATGTCGTTTACAATTGCAAAGACTCCAGCTGGAATAAAGGAAGTGAACAAATGTGTTGGAATTAGCGTGAAACCAATGCAATACTCAAATTGGACATGTATTCCAATTTATCACCATTATACTCGGATTACCCAAGACATACTAGACATCCATTCATTAGACATAAATAGGACATAGAGTGAATTCACATGTGAAGTTCCTTGTTTTTTCCGGACAGCGTACTTCCTGTGGTGGCTAATGTCTCATAACTGTAATGACACCTCGTCAGGTCACCTTTTAGGTGAAGTAGACACGGGTGTGCTATGAAAGTACGCTGAAGGCCCTGGGGCCGATTCTAAAAAATTAATACAGAATTTAAATGAGATATTATTTATAATACCTTTCATTCTGGGCAGCCCTCTCCTTATTAATCTTGCTATGCGTTTTTCAGGTCCTCGACACGTTGTCCCTCCTCTCTCACTCATCTTTTTCTACTCAAAGAGGACTCCAGTGAGTAATTCTCTGCAAGCACACAATGTCCATCCATACATGTTCAATGCCGCATGTACTCACTAGGATCCGATCCCCCCCTAAGCCTCATAACTGGCTGGGCCACCCTTAGCAACTCCAATAATGCGTTTGCAATAACATCCTTGCAGTGAGTCTCTTACTGCGCTGTGGAGTAATTTTGGCCCACTCATCTTTGCAGAATGGTTGAATTCAGCCATGAACAGGTTTTAGGTTCATGCCACAGCATCTGTAGGTGTCCGGTCAGGACTTTGACTAGGCCACTCTAAGGTCTTTGTTATATTTTCTTTAACCATTCAGAGGTAGACTTGCTGGTGTGTTTTGGATCATTTGTTTCAGCTTGCCGTCACGAACGGATTTTTTGGTAGACAGCAAAACTCATGGATTAATTTATCACAGCAAGTTTCCAGGTCCAGAAGCAGCAAGACAGCCCCAGACCATGGCACTACCACCACCATACAGTACTGTACTGATTGTATGATATTCTTTTTCTGAACTTTTACACCAGATGTAGTGGGACACGCACCTTCCAAAAAGTTTAACTTTTGTCTCGCCAGACCACAGAGTATTTTCCCTCAGGTCTTGGTCTTGATCATCAAGATGTTTTCTGGCAAAACTGAGATGAGCTTTAATGGTCTTTTTGGTCAGCAGTGGGTTTTTGTCCTGGAAATTTTGTCTTGGTCCTTTGTTATGTTGGGGTCATGAACGCAGTTCTTTGGATGTTGTTGTGGGGTCTTTTGTGACCTCGGCTGAGTTGCTGCTGCTCTCTTGGGGTCTTTTTGGTTGACCGGCCACTCCAGGGAGCGTTCACCACGGTTCCATCAGGAAAGGCGGCATAGAAAATGCATGGATGGCACCATATCAGTCTTGAAAAGCAGCAAGCTATTGGTATAGGTCTGAAAAAACAAATACCATGCCCCTCTAATTCTTGTTATATATTTATATTCCTACTTTTTTTTAATGCCGCCTCTCCTCCCCCTACAGGCCTTTCCCTTTGGGAGGAAACAATCTCGATGACGAGATCTACAACGGCCTGTCGGACAAGATCGAGTAGGCCTGGGATGCTGTGCCGCTAACATCACGTACCTTCCATTGCATGTCGAGTCTCATATAACGTGTGTTGTTCTTTAGCGACACGGTGGATGAGGACGACGATTTGTATGACTGTGTAGATGAAGAGGAGGACGAAGGGGATGAAATCTATGAAGACTTGATGAGAACGGTGGAACAACCCGAAACTGTCAGTGAAAGCTCAGTGGAAACCGACAGTCATTGCTATACCGCTACATTCGAGTACTCGTGTGTGTGTGTGTGTGTGTGTGTGTGTGCGCGCGTAGCAGAAGCCAGGAGTGGACAAGCGGGAGTGCTGCCTGCAGGAGATCAAACAGACGGAAGGAAAGTACTCGGATACCCTGGAATCCATTTTACAGGTGAGCTGCTTCTGCACGCGCACGTGCTGTGAACGTGCTGCTGTGCTTCACGAGAACAATCTCACCCTTGAATCAGCACTTCAAGAAGCCTCTGGAAAAATTCCTCCGAGCTCCAGATATTGAGAGCATCTTCATCAACATCCATGTATTGTGCACACACTATTCCATTCCATGTACTCCATTCTAGCTGCATAACGCGGGACGCAATGTACATTACGTATGTGTGTGCGTGTAGGATCTGGCCAAAACACACAGAGAACTCTTGGAGGAGATCCGGAGTTCAATCGTAAATGGAGCCAAGAACCTCTACCGGGTGTTTCTGGACTACAAGGAGAGGTGCGCAACGCACGCATATCATTCCACGCAGCAAACATAACACACACGTGCCATTCTTTTAGGCTACTACTCTACGGGCGCTATTGCAGTCAGGTGGAAACCGCAACCAAACATCTGGACAAGCTGTCGAGTACGAGGGAGGACGTCAGGATGAAGCTGGAGGTGCGCAAGCTAGAGCAAAGCCGTTCCGACTGCCATCCCTCAGCCCAAACCAAGGCAATGTCTGCCAAGTCTGTGTGCTGGTGTTCCGTGTTACGCCGCACACGCTGTTGCTGCCGTCGGGACCTTAACAGCCCTGACGGCGCACAGCCACAAAATTTCTATCTAATCCAATCCAGACTGGCCTCCCAGATCGCTTTAGTACTTGGGTGCAAGTAACATTCAGATTCCTGGAAACAGCAGGACTCATCTGTCATGTAGAGGATCTTTGACCAGCCTTTTTGCAGCAGCTGCTTTAAAAGAGCAAATATCTTCTTCCATATAGAGGATCTTTGACCAGCCAATTTCCAAGAGTTGCCCTAAAAACAGCAGAATGCTTCTGATATAGAGAATCTTTGACCAGCGTTTTTGCAGTAGCTGCTAATGCTTAAAAATGTCATATACAAGATCTTTGACCAGTTTTTTTCGCAGTATAGCCTAAAAAACAGCAGAACACTTTTTAATGTAGATCTTTGATGAGCGTTTTTGCAGTAGCTGCCTAAAAACAGCAGAACACTTCTGTCATATACAGTAGAGGATCTTTGACCAGCGTTTTTGCAGTAGCTGCTTAAAAAACACTTCTGTCATATACAGTAGAGGATCTTTGGCCAGCGTTTTTGCAGTAGCTGCTTTAAAACAGCAGAACACTTCTGTCATATACAGTAGAGGATCTTTGACCAGCGTTTTTGCAGTAGCTGCTTTAGAACAGCAGAACACTTCTGTCATATACAGTAGAGGATCTTTGACCAGCGTTTTTGCAGTAGCTGCTTTAAAACAGCAGAACACTTCTGTCATCTACAGTAGAGGATCTTTGACCAGCGTTTTTGCAGTAGCTGCTTTAAAACAGCAGAACACTTCTGTCATATACAGTAGAGGATCTTTGACCAGCGTTTTTGCAGTAGCTGCTTTAAAACAGCAGA
>QODF01000268.1:581769-622044 GCA_024372805.1 Oostethus manadensis | reverse complement strand
CACTTCTGTCATCTACAGTAGAGGATCTTTGACCAGCGTTTTTGCAGTAGCTGCTTTAAAACAGCAGAACACTTCTGTCATCTACAGTAGAGGATCTTTGACCAGCGTTTTTGCAGTAGCTGCTTAAAAAACACTTCTGTCATATACAGTAGAGGATCTTTGACCAGCGTTTTTGCAGTAGCTGCTTTAAAACAGCAGAACACTTCTGTCTACAAACGGAGGGGATCTTTGATGAATGCTCGCAGTGGCTGCTTAAAAGAAAGGAGAGGAATTGGTCATTGCTCTGTGTGCGTCATGCGAGCAGGTTATTTTGTCCATCAAGATGTTTAATATTGAACATTTCGAGAAAGGAAATATAAAAGTGTGGTTTTCCTTCAAGATGTGGTGGCATTAATGTTACAAAATAATATTACAAAATAGTGATAATAATAATAATAGGGTCCTCCTCTCCCAGAGTTCCAAGGGTGCCTTCTTCTTCCATCTTATTTTGATCGACATGCGACCAGCCCTTAATAAAAATGCAATATGCATTCAGCATATCTTTTTCTTCTCCTGCTGTTCTATCACTCAGGAGTGCTCCAAGAGAGCAAACAGCGGGCGATTCTCCCTCAGGGATCTACTCTTGGTCCCCATGCAGAGGGTCCTCAAGTACCCGCTGCTCTTACAGGTAGGCTTTTGTCTGCGTAACATCCTAATAAGCAGAAAATATTTCAATAAAAAAAACCAAAATTCCAATCGTCCTCGAAAGAACCTTTCCTAGTTTCAGGGATAGGTTGAAAATGTGTAGGACTTCCCATGAGCTGCTGTGTTTGCCTCTTCAGGAACTGGTCAAACACACCACCGACCCTTCGGACAAGGAGAACCTGCGAACGGCTCTTGACGCCATGCGGGTGAGTGCGGGTGAGTGCGTGTGTGTGCGTGTGTGTGTGCGTGCGTGCGCGTTATTAACGTCTCGTCTGCCAGGATCTCGCGCAGTGCGTCAATGAGGTGAAGCGAGACAACGAGATCCTCAGACAGATCACCACCTTCCAGTTGTCCATCGAGAACATGGTGAGCTCACGCCTTTGACTCTCGCGTCTCAGTTGTTTGTCCTTTGACCCCTCTGACCCCCAGACCCAGTCCCTGGCTCTCTTTGGACGCCCCAAGATTGATGGCGAGCTGAAGATTTGCAGCTCTGAGAAAAAGTCCAAGCAGGAAAGGTAGGCATTGTGGTGGTCTCTCATTTGGCGTGTCATTTGGGAGCAAGTCGAGTCAATTCGGAAGTTCTAGGCTTAACATTTTTGAGTCCTTACAATTTATAAGCACCGTAAGCACACATTTTGGGTATTTTCAAGTCATCAGGCTAAAGTCCTGAGTCGAGTCCCAAGTCATTGATGGCAAAGGCCAAAGCGAATTGTAAGTCGAGACCAAAGTCACCAAATCTGGGACCCTTCTGATCGTTTGACCTACGAGCAGGTACGCCTTCCTCTTCGACAAGGCAATGTTTGTGTGCAAGAAGGCCGGCGAGACCTTTGAGCTCAAGGAGATCATCGACCTTCAGCGATACCAAATACGGGACGAGACGGCCGGCGAGAAGGACAAAAAGAAGGTGCTTCATCTTCCTCCCGTGCTCTAATAACGCTGCGCTGAGGATGATGGTGGTGATGATGGCGTGTGTCCACAGTGGTCCTACCTGTTTCTTCTGCTGGATACCTACGGGAGGAGCGGCTACAACTTGTTCTTCAAAACACAAGAACTGAAGAAGAAATGGCTGGAGCAGTTTGAGATGGCTCTGTGAGTTCAACACACCTCCTTATCCAGGGGTGTCCAAACTGTGGCGACGGGGATGTTTTTTTTGTCAGCAGCTCATTTTTCTATTAGAATCGGCCTCCAACATATGGTTGGAGCACGTTCTCATCGCGTGTGTGTCCTTCCACATTCCAAAAATATGCATGTTAGTTCATCTGGAGATCCTAAATTGTCTGTAGGTATTAATGAGAGAGTGAATGATTGTCTGGATGTCAGGCAACCATTCCAGGGTCTACTCCAGCATACCCGCCACCCTAGTGAGCATAAGTGGCAGAGAAGATGGACGGATGGAGAAAAAGGCTAATTTCAAGACACATCAATACTAATACCTAGACAAAGCTATGTTTTTAAATATTAGTATATACAGACTTTTTTTTAGCCTACAAAATGAAAAAAAAAAAACGCCAATCCTGATACCAATCATCCACTAGTGAGACTGGCCGATACCGATCACATAGATTTGCTGTAGTTTTTTCAATTCAATTATGATAACTGCTATTATATCCGTCCTATCATATTTCATGTATTCAACACGCTGTCACGTGACCTTACTTTGCACTTTAGACTTACTAACTGCAGGAAGTCTACTGCTTCTTCCTACTCCTTTTGGACACGTGGAACTGTCCATGGAATTCCGCTGTCATTTACATGCTGGTGTCATCCTCAAATGGGGGCCACCTGATTCACACCTGATTTTATCATGCAATAGCTTACGTAAGCTGCGTTGCAACAAGAGCAGTCTCGTGTTCCCGGCAGGTCCAACTTGTGTCCTGAGAACGCCACGGCCAACAGCCACGACTTCCAGATGCACAACTTCGAGGAGACGGCTTGCTGCAAGGCGTGCTCCATGATGCTGAGGTACAGTGGCCCCCACGGCTCCCCCGCCTCTTTTGCGCCACGTAACAGTCCCTCTCTTCCTCAGAGGGACTTTCTTCCAGGGCTACCGCTGCGCTCGCTGCAAAATGGCCGCGCATAAAGAGTGCTTGGGCAGAGTCCCGGCCTGCGGGCGCAGTTCAGGTAAGTTCCCTCCAATTAGGGTCATTAGCGTTCCTCAATCAATGTGATAATGGCCACTCTCTCTCTCACACAATCGCAGACAATGGAAGCACTGCGAGGAAGGTGAGCTTCAAATAATGACTTGAATTTCCACTCACCGCAATTCAAATAATTGATTTTGTCTGTGCCTCGCAGAATAGGACACACAGGTCCTCTGGGAACGCAGGCATTGGTAAGGAATTGTAACTCCTTACACGTGAACTGTCTCAACATATAGAATACGGGAAGTAAGGCGGGTTACTATGGAATAACAGCAGTGCCAAAATTCAACGGAAATCCATGTGGACATATAAAGACAATCTGTAATAAAAACATACACTAACGTAGTCATATTTTCCCCATGTTCGGGCGGGGTCGTAAACTCTGGGACGCACTCCAACATGATAGGTGAGGCCAATGCGCCTCAAAGATGCTTGCCATTCCACCCCCGCCACTATGCAGACACGTGTGAAGTTGCTTAACGTTGGACGCTGGGTATTTGGCTCCGTAGTTACAGCGGTAGATTCCCCCCACTGTGCCCGGACTCCTCTGTCATGGTTCCAGAAGCTGACACGGAAGAGTGCCACTCTAACCGCTGTTTGTTAATAAGGACTTTTGCTTCAAAGACAGTTTGTTAAAAAAAAAAAAAGGCATATATTCTAAAAGTATTGTAATGCCGGCTCAATAATTCCGCGTCAGGATGGCTGTAATTCAATTGGCTATTTATTTGCCTATGGACAATTTAGAGTCGGCAATTAACGTGCAAATTTTTAGAATGTGGGAGGAAACCGGGGCACGGGGCCCGTAACAGTTTATCACATTTACTGTTTATATTTTGTGAGTGTGGGCGGACAAAAAAGTCCTCATCCCCTTGAAAAGCAAAGCAAACACATTTAGAACTACAAAGGAGCTGCACTGCTGCCGGCATGGCTACAGCAGCTTTGGTTAAATCGTGGAAAATTCTGCTCACAATGGCACCTCGTTGTTCAGGGTTTCCCAAGGTGGAGGCGTGTCAAGAGTACTTGGGCTTGCCGCCGCCTCCCGTGGGTTTCGGCCGACCGCTTCACTTCCACAAAGGCGATGTCGTGGAGCTGACACGGGCCGAGGTGGACCTGCTGTGGTGGGAGGTAAGGCGAGCAAATGAGGGCAAATTTAGCCTTTTTCCAGACTTCAAACCAAGGTCATTTAAGTTTTTGCACGTGGGAGCAGTGTAACACCTTAAGAAGGGGTGTTCAAAGTGCGGCATGGGGGACTGCAACAGCCCGCAGCTCATCTTTAGTGGCCCACAGCCGAGATGTTGATACTAATTACCAATAACAACACATATGTAATGTTCTTTTGTAGCATTTTTACAACTAATTTTAAAGAACAAAAAAACACCCGAGTGGCCTCCCACAACGGATGGTTGATTTAACAACTCCGACACTAGCGGGGTAATCAGAAAGTGGCAAAAGAAAGTGGTGTCCAGTCTTTTTTGGCTGTACGGCTTCAACTTCCTGTGCACCCCTCAGGGAAGGAACCTGGCTGGAGGTCAGACGGGATGGTTCCCCTGCGGCAAAGTTCAGCCTTTCGTGAGCGTGAGTATAATCTGCTCGGCGGCAGCCACTTTGTGCGCATGCTGAAACTCACGCCGGCTAACCTCAAGTGTGTGACGTCTCCCGTTTCCCAGAGGCCCACTCCTGACCTGTCTGCCTTTAGCTGGTGAGTTCAACAGGAAGTGAAGCTTTTTCAAGTAAACCGTCAACCCAAAGCCTCACGCTCGCTGCACCCACTCGTTTGTTTTTTTATTGCTACGCACGCCTTTGAAAACACCGACTCCCTCTGGTGGCATTTAGCAAAATACTGACTTGTTAGTTGTGCTCCAAGGTTTGCAGGGAACATGGACAGATCTGCCGCAAAGAACCTGCTCATGTCTCGCTCAGACGGAACCTACCTGGTCCGACAGAAGGATGGCGGCGAGTTTGCAATCAGCATCAAGTACGATTCCACACTATCCGCCCCGCATGTGTGCAATCATGTTATTACAGTCCTAGCGATCCCAGCCACTACGGGAGACATGTATGTATTTTCAAAAACATATTAATAAATCGTGCTGTTTCGTGGTTGAATGCGGCCTATCAGCATAAAAAAGCATAGTAAAGCAATTTTGCCCAAATGAATCAGAAAGATAAGACGTTCAGAAGACACATTCGAAAGATGTGATGCTGTGTAGAACAGTACACTGGTGTCGGTGATGTTACTGTAATGCTGGGTGAGACACACAAGCACCAGACTTGAATGCCGCAAGGTTTCAATGATCTCAACCCTGAACCTCCAACGTCACTTCCTGTCCGCCCCGCTACCTTAGCAGCAGAACACATTTACAGCAGCACACACGAGATGGATGTCTTATGTCTTGTTTTCTTTTATTATGTCCACTGTACTTGTTACTTGAAGTGACTATAGGGTGGTTATTTTATGTCTAGCGGGCTCTAATAATGTTATATAAAATAATGTTATAATAAAAAGCATATTTGGAAGGTGGTAATTAGGTTTTCTATACCTAATATGTCTTACTTTAAACTATATTGGTGGAGTGCAGAGGTGACAATAGGGTGGTTATTTCATGTTCTGGGCTCTAATGTTAAATCGTATATTTAGAAAGGTAGTAAACAGTTTCTATGCCTAATGTATAATTTTCCCTTATTATGGCTACCATTTTTGGTAATAGGAGTGCAAAGGTCACTATAGGGTGGTTATTTCATGTCTGGAGAGCTCTAGTAATGTTAAAAAGTGTGTTAAGAAGGTGGCTAACAGGTTTTCGATTACCTACTTGGTTGAAATTCACATCACGATCGTGTCTGGAACCATTAACTGCAATATTATATATGTGTAATAGTGTCAGTAATGTCTCCACTGTGTCAGGTTCAACATGGACATCAAGCACATTAAAATCACATCCTGTGATGGCCTCTTCCGCATCAACGACAAGAAAGCCTTCAAGAGTTTAGTGGTCAGTCTCGCTGGCTATCATTAGCATTTTGTACGTCACATGACAAAGCCGGGTTTTCATGCATCCTGGTTTTTTTTTTTTTTGTAGGAAATGATCGAGTTCTACCAGCAGAACTCGCTGAAGGAGTGCGTGAAGGACGTGGACACGGCGCTGCACACGCCTCACAAGCAAGCCGAGCAGAGCGTCTGGCCTCATCACCCGCCCAACGACACACTGAAAGGTTTGTCTCACACCTAGCCCTCAGTCGTAATCTCATGCAGCGACACTCCACTGCTATGTTTGAACTTGCTGAGACACTTCACGGCTAACCTCATACGCGCATTCTTGGCAATATAATTGATCACCTGGCAGGAGGCATCATGCGCTGCTTCAGCGTGGCCAAGGCCAGGTACGACTTCTCCGCTCGCGACCGCTCGGAGCTGTCGCTACGTGAAGGAGACACCATCAAGATCCTGTCCAAGAAGGGCCACAGTGGCTGGTGGAAAGGAGAGGTGTACGGCAGGGTGAGCACAGACACAAGAAACCACCACAAAACGCTTCCACAGACTCACATTATTGTTGTCACCAGGTGGGCTTCTTCCCTGCAAACTATGTGGAAGAGGACTTCTCAGAATACAGCTGACCATGTGGACCCTTCTAGACCCACCATGAGAAGCTGGTCATCTCATGTCATCTGAAGATGTGAATAAACACATTTGTTTCTAGGACTATGAAAGTTATTATTTACTTATCGGGAAGGGTTAACACCACTTACGGGCTTTTATAGGGAAATGAGTTGGTAAGGTAAATTAATAGAAGGCTCACTCTGCACGACGTAAGGTAAATATCAACTTTATTCCCATGATATAAAAACAAAAATCACATTACATCAAGTTTCTCACATCATCCACTTGTTTTTTTTCTTTAAGATGACAACTGAAGTCATCTGTGCATGTTTGTGTCGGACCGTGTGTGTCTGTTGCATGGTTGGTCTTGGTCTGGTTCACTGGTAGTACAACTCCAGGTTCATCCCGTCGTGGATCTCATCTGCAAAGCTCATCGTCAAGTCAAACCCATGAACCCAAAGCTCACCGTGCTCATGCCTTGCCGAGTGTAAAGGATACAGTCACCCAGTGAGACGTGGTCCTTGAATATGGTGTACCTGCAGCATAGAGAAGAAACTGCATTTACAAGACCGCCCGGACCTAAATCATGTCCATTTAGTGTGGCAAGGGAGATGTTTACCATTTCTTTAACACAATTTTGTCATATCGTGTTCCCGTCTGGGCTGCAATGAGCTTCTTCAGGTCTCCGATGGTGTCCTCAGAGCTGGAATGTTGGTGTTAAGTAATAGACAAGCATCTAATGCAGGAACCGGGAACCTTTTGGGCTCAGGGAGCCATGAAAGCCACACATTTTTAAATGTACTTCCGTGAGAGCCACATCTTATTTTTTTTAACAGTGACTATAATGAAAAGTACTTAAAGCAAGTAATTACTTTAGTAATTAGTACCTAGTCTCTGATTCGGATGGATTAAAGTGCGGAGATGGTTTTATATTTTCATTGTTATTTCTAACAGTGTAGTCACGTTTTACCTTACAATGGAAGCAAAGAGAAAACATTATACAAAATATTGTACTATCACAAAACAAAAATTCTATATTTAATTGTAATATTAGGACGATATTTTAACTTACATCCTTTATTAATTTTTTCCCCAATCTAATAGATTACAACTTTTTGTCATTTTCATTGCTTTGTTTAATTCTTATAACATTTAAAAAAAGGAACTCTGTTACTAAAATTACATTTTTACCCGTAAAACTTTTTTTCATTTAATATTTTTACTTTCTACTTACAAAATGACCATGATGATGATTTTTTCCATTTCTTCTGTTCTCTGACAATTATGATTTTATTCCTGTAATATTTTGATTTTATTCCCCTGCGCTTTCCCGCAACCTCATTTTCCAAAACATTTTTTTGGTTAGAGTACAACTTTTTTCCCCTAATATTTTGACTTTGCAAAACTACTGCTGATTTTTCCATCCTTGGTGGGACCGCCCTTTGAACACTCCAGTTGTAAAGCAAGATATTTTAAGAAAATAAACAAATTAAATAAATGCTAGCGTGTTGAGAAACGTCTGAGAGTCACCTGAGACCATCAAAAGAGCCATCGCTTCCCTACCGCTGATCTAATCACATACCACCCAAGAGCTGGATGGACAAACACGTTTTGGCCAAACTAATCATGCTAACGGATGACCGAAACGCTCACAGAGGTGTTCTATTCGGCAAGGATACTTGCACTTAACCCGGACTTTCTTGCCCAGACGATCGTTGCACACCACCTCGATCATCTTCTCGTTATGTCTGTCAAAGCGAAGGTGCCGCAAGGGTTAGCTAGCATTTAAACACTTACGTCACTTCCCATTGCGGTTTGTTGTGGCAAACTAGCCATTAAAAGCCGTACCCTTTTACTAGCTAGCTTGTACTAGCTAGCTTGTACTAGCTAGCTTGTACTAGCTAGCTTGTACTAGCTAGCTAACGTGAGTGAGTCCGAGCACAAGGGGAAGTCTCCATTTGCGTCCTAAATGTACGAGTTGGGGTTACACATCATCACAATAATTCCTGAAAAGTTATATATATATAAATATATATATATGTGCGTATTTTTCGTCGATACTACCTTTAAATTGGCAGTGGGGTTCCAAGAGCCTTGGACGCTAATACACTCGCTGCAACGCTAGTTCTGCCTACAGACCAATCAAATCGGCGTAAAGGTGACATGGACCTAATATTAGCCAATGGAAGGAGAACTTGGTCCGAGGAAGGCGGGTTTAGTTGTGGAAACAACGTAAACCTGTTGGTAGCTGTCGCAAACTGTCGGGCTGCAGTCACAGGCAAACGGCTGTTGCTAGGTTGAATTTGAAATTACTTTTTGCGTGGAAACCAGCGACGGGAATAATGGCAGACGAGGAGAATTTACCATCGGGTTGGGAGAAGAGAATGAGCCGCAACTCAGGTGATTAAATAAGCGCCCATGAAAAGGCTTCTAGTCCGCTAAAGGCACCAGAGACAAGAATAGTGCACGATGCTAACAGCCGCAGCGTAGTGGATTAATGTTGGCTAGCAGGCCGATGAAACTTATTACCGTTTCGAGAAACAAAAAAACCCCACCGGGGCTTGTGTTTGTGGCGGCCTATACCACACGTTGTGTTTGCTAAGTTTGCTTTGTTCAATAAGTTCTGTGTATGTTAAGCTAAGTCATGTTGGCGCTCGAGCGGATCCACCCAGGGGCCTGTGTGACGTCATTGTGCCACAGCCGCTCACCTGCAGGCACACTGCCTGCATGTGATCATGCTAGTCTTTCAAGTGTTAAATCAGTGTGGTCCCAAGCTGTTTAGCATTCGTGAACGCTCGATAGGCAGAGCTTCCTGCTGAGGATTGCATAAGAGGAGACTCATTGTTGTAAAATCAAAAACAAAACTGCCACAAACATGAAAGAATACCCTCTTTCTTGTGCAATCCAGGCAAGGTGTATTACTTCAACCACACCACCAATGCCAGCCAGTGGGAGCGACCAGTAGGAGACACCCTCGGAGAGCCGGATAAGGTAAATAATAGCTATGTGAGAGGGTGAGTTGAGAATGGCCTCGAAATTCCAAGTCAGTTGTTGAATTTGAATGTGAATTGCGAAGGGCAAGCAGAACTGAATTTAATATTTAGATATTCCATGAAAATTCAAACAAATTAATGAGATGCAACAATCAAGCATTGCAGTACAGTCACCAAATGTGCAAGTTCTTTCACTTAAAAAGATGAGAGAGGCCTGCCATTTTCATCATAGGTACACTTCAAGTATGAGGGAGAGAATGAGGATATTTGGTCAATAACAAAAGTTCTTTTCAGTGCTTTATTTGACAGAAGTCACATGTTTTCTGTAAGTCTCCACAAGGTTGTTACACACTGTTGCTGGTAGTTTGGCCCATTCCGCCATGCAATCGCCTCTTGAGCAGTGATGTTTTGGGGCTGTCGCTGGGCAACACGGATTTTCAACTCCCTCCAAAGATTTTCTATGGGGTTTGAACTTTGGAGACTACCTAGGCGACTCTAGGACCTTGAAATGCTTCCTACGAATCCACTCCTTTGTTGCCCGGGCGGGGTGTTTGGGATGATTGTCATGCTGAAAGACCCAGCCACGTATCATTTTCAATGCCCTTGCTGATGGAAGGAGGTTTTTACACAAAATCTCACAATACATGCCCCCTTCATTGTTTCCTTTACACGGATCAGTAGTCCTGGTCCCTTTGCAGAAATCAGCCCCAAAGCATGATGTTTCCACTTCTATGCTTCACAGTAGGTACCGTGTTCTTTAGATGCAACTCGGCATTTTTTCTCCTCCAAACGTGACAAGTTGAGTTTTTATTAAAAAGTTCTTTTTTGGTTTCATCTGACCTTATGACATTCTGCCAATCCTCTCGTGGATCATCCAAATTCTCTTTAGCAGACTTCAGACGGGCCCCGACATGTACTGGCTTAAGCGTAGTGTGGTACGTAAGGTGGCGTAGTGTGTTACTGATGGTAGCCTTTATTACTTTGGTCCCAGCTCTCTGCAGGGCATTCACTAGGTACCCCCGTGTGATTCTGGAAAATTTGCTCACCGTTCTTGTGATCATTTTGACCCCACGGGGTGAGATCTTGCATCTTGCCCCAGATCGATGGAGATTATTTGTGGTCTTGTATGTCATCCTTTTTCTAATATTTGCTCCAACAGTTGATTTCTTCCCACCAAGCTGGTTACCTTTTGCAGATTCAGCTTTCCCAGCCTGGTGTGGGTCTACAATTATGTTTCTGGTGTCCTTTGCCAGGTCTTTGGTCTTGAGAGGATAGAACAGCCCTTCATCTCCCAGAATACTTGCTTTGTCCAAGCCTTTAAAGTGACTGTCCAAATGTCAATCCCACCTCTGACATTAGCACTCAATCAAAGAAACGGTCCAGAATCTGCTCCGTGGAATCCCCGACAGCTCTGGCCCAGCAAGCAAGCACAGCAAGTTTGCCTGAGGATGCTAATCCTTAATTGTTCTGGAAAGAAAACCAAAACCGTCTCCCAAAACTAGCTGTACTTGCATGCAAATATCTGGCCACAGCAGCTTCCTGTTGAGAAGATCTTCAGTGTTGTAGGCAAGATATTCAGACCAGGATGGTCCTGTCTCCATGACAAATATTGAATGCAAGAACTTTACCCTGTGAAGTACTTAAATAAATGATTAGTGAAGATAAATTGCTCAACTTTCCAACATTAAGGAGTTTGCTTAATGTCAGTGTACCCTTCTATACTTCCATTTGGAAGTAAAGTGTATGTTAAAAGTATCTAATCCCCACTAATAAGTCATAAATGCTTTGAATTAAATTCCACTTCATGTAATTCACATTCAAGTAAACTCCAAATTTATCCATTCAATTGAATTTAATTCTGAAATCATACATTTTGCACGGGCATCATTGCTTCTTCTGAGTAAGAAACACATCAAATGTGCTCATTTGTGCAGTGCGTGAATGGTTCTCGCCCTTGTTTTGGTCATTGTTGGAGTCTGGTGTGGTTGTTCATCAGGTACGCTGCTCTCACCTCCTGGTCAAACACAACCAGTCGCGTCGTCCTTCCTCCTGGCGGGAACAGAACATCACACGATCCAAAGACGAGGCTGTGGATCTGATTCAGAGTAAGCCGTGACACACACCGGGCTCTTGGCAAAGCGCTGGAAAGACTTATCGGTTGTTTTTGCATACTGTTCAGAATACATTGAGCAGATTAAGTCCGGAGAGGAGAAGTTTGACACGTTGGCTTCTCGGTTCAGCGACTGCAGTTCAGCTAAGAATGGTGGAGACCTGGGACTCTTTGGCAAAGGTGAGGATGTTTGTTTTTTTGCGATTGCACTCTTTTAATCATTAATATGACACTTATGGAACACAAGTATAGGGTGTTTTTTGGAAGTTCGTTAACACTCCAAAACAAGCTCATATTTAGACATAACACAATGTTTAATTAATTTTATCTCTGTCATTGATATATAACATGTATAATTTAATTGTTCAATAAAATATTTACATATCTAAAATCATTTATATCTAATTTACAATAAAATATTTAATGACATGTCATCAATATGACATTAATATTATTAAAATTACATCCATAAACAAAGTAATTAAAATTGTATATATGTATTTTTATCTTAAAAATTGTATTAATATGACAAACATATTTAAATATATATTTCACAGATATTCCCTTTTTTTGTGTGATATAGTTATTTGTTTATATTCATATGAATAATTTGCATAATATAAATTAAAAAGTAATATTACAGTATATACTGTATCTCTTCTAAAAAATAGTAATTATACTAAGTAATTATTACAATTAAATGTACTGATATTTATTTTGTTGTTAATTTTATGTGTAGGTTGTCCATCCTATTATCCTAATAGCAGTGCAATGTGACTAACCAGATCAATCAGTTATTAGTATATTTTTATTACTACATGGCAAAGTAGGTGCAGTAAATTCTCAGAAAACATACAAGGCCCGGCTTACATCATATGCATGCTCTTAAGGCTGTGCAATTGGGCAATTAGTTGAAAAACGGATGGAATTCAATCAGTGATCAATGGAGGAATATATGGAGGAAAAAAAAGATCTCCAATGTCTAAAAATGGAGAGAAAAACTAGAGACACATGCAGAAAACGGAAGACAACTGTCAAATTGGATCGAAGAATAACCAGAATGGCAAAGGCTCAGCCAATCATCAGCTCTAGGATCATCAAAGACAGTCTGGAGTTACCTGTAAGTACTGTGACAGTTAGAAGACGTCTGTGTGAAGCAGTTACCTACTGGTAACTTGTTTGCCATGTATCAATAAAAAAAAATACTAATAACAGTGATTCATCTGGTTGTCACATTGCACTGCTATTACTGCGGGACACTACTGTATGACATATAATTATGCATACATGTATGTGTGTATATATACATACACACACACTTATTAATGCCCAACATCAGCTGGGGTAGGCTCCCCCGCAACCCTAGTGAGATTAAGCAGCATAGAAAATGAAGGGTTAGATGGACCTAATATTATTACCTGTAGGGGGAGTGCTAGAGCCAAAGAAACCCCAGAAATGTCTCCCACTGCAGCACACCATGTATTTCTGTATTTATGCTCCAGGTGAAATGCAGAAACCTTTTGAAGACGCCTCCTTTGCGCTCAAGATTGGAGACATGAGCGGCCCCGTTTTTACCGACTCTGGTGTGCACATCATCCTCCGCACTGGCTGAAGCAAGCACCCCCCTACACACACACACACACACACACCTGTAATCTACAATACGTAACAGCAAAGCTTTACATGCCTCACCACGTGAATGGAAAGAGGTACCGTGAACATAAATACTCCAAAAGCATTTGAGCAGAATATCAGGCAAATGTTTGAGCATGTGCGTAGAGTTAAACACCTTCGTCGAGCGTGCATGTCGTCAAAAGAACATTTTCAGTCTTCCTCTTTCACTTAAACAGCCTGTTATTTTCACTTGTCTGTCATGCTTACTGTTCATGTAACGTAATCATGTCGCTGGAGAAGACTTCCTAGATTCACCAACCAACCACAGGAACCTTCCAGCCACCAAGGCTCCTTCCATCAAAATAAAAGTCCTTTTTTTGTAAGTCTCTTCTTTAATGTTGGAAGGCAGATGTACACCGTCGCGCTTCTGTTGCAACCGAGGAAAGCTTTGCTCTTCCAACAAAATGTACAGTAAATGCCCATTTCGTCCTTGCATGACCGCCTAAAAAAACAACTTTTGGGTATGGAGATGTCCGTAAAATGTCAGCATATAAATTCCTGTGGAACGCCGATCACCTGTGGTTAGCACTATTGCAACCCTTTTGTGTAATGTGGGGTCTCGCAGCGCCTAACGTCTTTGGCAGGGTCGTCCTTCGCTTTCCTTTCCTTACTTTCCATCAGTTTCCTTACGTTCACCAATATCGTCTTGATCAGACAAACGTTACTAACACTTGCCCGTATGTGTGTGTGACAGTCAGACGCCTAAGCTAATAACAGGAAAAGGAATTATAAATCATCGGACAACAATACAATAAAAGCCTCCTGTTACGGGAGGCATCTCATCCTCTACGTTTCAGGGTGATAGGTGGTCGTCTTCAAAAAGTAAGTAAATTAATGTAATTTTATGCTTCCGCTTTTCATATCATATAACCAGCAGGGGTGAGGCCATAAATTCTGGATACTATGAAAATAATCCCAAGAATTGTAGATGATGGGCAAAATTCCATTGCACTTTTCCTTAGCATTTCAATTAGAGCTTTCTATTTGTCCACCAGAGGGTGCTGTTTTTCTCTTTCAACTTTTCTTCTTTCGCTACAATGGTTTTTTTCCCCCTGCAATGATGCCTTGCTGCTTAATGTTAGGCGACGTCTGAAGATTTTTTTTTCCCCCACCTCAAAAATTGTGGATTTACGTAAAAAAAAAATAATTATTTGAAATATGTAAATTTTAGGCTGAAGTTGTTTACTTATTTCAAGAGGAGAAACCTTCATATACCAGTTATGTACAGTTGTCCCTCACATAGTGCTTCCTGTAGTAGTTCCTCTTCCTTCCGACTGGTATCACTTAACCCTAAACTATGCTAATACCAGGCGGAAGGAACAGATGTACTACAGGAGTCCATCATATATTTAGGGACCTAAAACGCAAAAGTTTCTTAATCAATAGTAAGCCCGGATTGAAGAGGAGGCTGTGTTTATTGTGTTAGTATTGTTTTGTTAGTCTATCACTACACCTATTTGTGACATGAAGTGGGTTACCTTACGATTCTTCTGGGAAATGTAAGTAATTGATATGGTATTGTGAATGTCAGTGGGTATTACATCCAGTGGTGTGCAAAAGGTTGGGCACCCCTGACACTTTTCAAAATTTTCCTTTATAAATCATAACGCAGTAAGGACCATACGTGAGGTGTTATTATCGATATTGATGCCACCTAAATGGCCAAGTAAACACAATGTGGGGTGTGCTGGAATATTACATCTGGACCAAGCGGACAGCTCCTCACATACCTGAAGCCAAAACCTTTGGACAGGAGCACAATACCACACAGCATGTATATAGTTATCAACAGAGTTATTTGTGCACTGTGAGCAAATATTTGACTTTGTGAGACCCATCTTGAACATCCTTTGTCCTGTATAATGAGTCCTATGAAGAATTTTGAACTGAATCAGCTGTAGATTTAAGTTTTTCGTCATTTTAAATGTATTTGAACATATTTGTATCCATGTGTTTTGATCCAAATTACTGAGTAGGTCTGTTTCCCATTTTGCAGTCGGTAGGTGTATTAAATCTTCTGTTTTATTGTTAAGCCTATATATTTTTGATAATAACTTTGGGGCGCAGAGGTTACAGAATTCTGCCACCTTGGTTGGCATTTGCAGGTTCAATTGATTGGGCGTGTATTTTTTTCCTATTATAGATTTGATTTGGTGGTATTCTAAAAATTTGGTGCTGCTGATTCCATATTGGGAGGTGAGCGTATCAAATGACACAAACTTTCCTTCCACTATGATATTATCTAAGTGTTTTATCCCTTTGTTTTTCCAGAGAGGAAAGTTTATCATTCTTTTATTTTGTAGGATGTCAGGGTTGTTCCAGATGGGTGTCAGCTTACATGGATAGAGGGAACATTTGTTTATTTTAAGAAATTCCCACCAAGCTGTCAGAGTGGAGCTGATGTTCATACTTTTGTAACATTGATGATGTTTAATGGTTGAACTGGGGAATGGTAGATCATCACGCAGCAGTTGTAGCTGTACTTTCCTGCTTGGCTTCCCCACCAGCACCTTGTCCCTGCTCTTATTTGTGTTCTTTGTTTTTGTGTGGCTGCGCCCTGCTGTTCCCCCCCCACTCGGTATTGCGTTGTCTTGCTCTCACGGAGAGCTACTCTTTGTTTGAAATCACATCTCGGGGCTGATATTTGACGTCGTGGGGGTTAAAAGTGCGAGTGCTTTTTTTCCCCCACGACCCCCGAAGGCCCGAAGCACCCTTTGAACGTTCCCATTTGGAACGTTTTGCATCCAAAGGTGAGGCGGCCCTGCACGGTGCAGTTCCGAGTTCAGCCACAGGGGGGTGCAGAAGAGTCAACGAGAAGAAGACCGGGGTGTTGATGTCGCCTGCCAGCCCTCAGCGTTTCGCCGCGGCCCTGCTCGTTGCCATTTGTCGGTGCGGCCTTCCTGGGTTGCTTTTTTTTTTCCCCCCTCCGGCGGTGACGGAACGGCGCGCCTCCCTCCGCGCGTCCACACGTGGACCTCATCAGGCGGCCTCTGAGAGCCGGCGGAGCGATGGAGGAGTCAAGCCCTTGAGACGCCAGCCCAGGTGCTTCGGTGGCGCAAACGCGTGTCCGCTCGGCCGCCTGACATGTCGGGAAGGGAGCGGACATGTCCCCCCACGTCTGCTTGCTCCTGCTGCTCGTCACAGCGGGTAGGAACACACCTGTACACCCGCACACCTGCACCGCTCGTGCTCTTTGTTTGCCGAGGAAGCGTAATTATGTCCGCTCCGCTCCGGGGGCGAAGAAACTCACCGACTTCAACCTCGACGAGGTTCCGTTTTCTTGGCTGTTCGCGCGCAACTTTCGGTCCAGAGTTGCGTAATGCTCTCAGGTTCCAAGTAGAGCTTGAAAAAGCAGAAGCGGGAGCGAGCGATTTGCAGCAAACACGCACAAAAGTGGAAATATTCCTGCACGGCACCTTCCTCGGCCCAAGCAGAGTGCAGTCCCATAAGCATTTGATGCCATCCTCCAGGCAAGGCGTTGGAGAAGAACATAGCTCTTCAAAGACCTTGTCTCCTTCAAAGTCTGGAATTTGCGGGAGCGCACCAAACATGGGACATTGAAAGGCGGAGGAAGGTTTCATCGTGAGCCTTCCCTGGAACTTTGGAGCTGGAGGATGTGCATGGGCGTCAGCTGGCTCCCTCATGGCTCTTGGCTGAAGGCATTTAGTTTTGTATTAAATGTGATTCTAAAGCTGAAGTTCTAACCAGTTGTTGGGCAGATGGTCACATTGTATGTGCATGCAGATGTGGACCCCCCCGCTCACTATCGGTTTCTGTTCCTACCCTTTCAGATAAATCGTTGGCCTCACGGCAGCACCGATGTGATGGGAACATCATCCTGGACCAAGAGCCCGCAGACCCCCTCCGTCTCCCCACGCCAGAACTTTCCCTGGACGTCCCTCAAACTCCACAGGGCGCCATTTGCACCTGGACCCTGGACATCCTGCCCGGTCGGACACTTCTCCTAAGGCCGGTGTGGACCGACGTTGGGGCGAGCGTTTCCCTGCGGTGCTTATGGAGAGACGATGCTTTGGTTCTGGAGAGCGGCAAGACTGTGCGGCTCTCCAGCTGTGAGCGCGCTAACCTGACTTGGACAGGAAGTGGACGCTCCTTGGAGCCCCTCCAGCTCTTTTATTACGGTACAGTGTTTTTAAAGACAGAGCATTTACAGTAATCTCTTGGTATTTTTTTATTTTAATAGTTGGACCATAGAAAATCTGCATACCACCATCTAAATATGCTTTTTATTTATCAGTATTAGAGCCCTCTGGACCTGAAATAACACCCCTATAGTCACCTTCACACTCGTATTACTCAATATGGTGGACGTATTAGGAGAAAATTAGACATGCAGTGGCGTGAAAGTGTTATTTTTGTTTTACAGATGTTTTGCACGTCAGTCACACTTGAATGTTTCAGATCATCCGACAAATTCAAGTGTTAGTCAATGTCAGCGCAACTGAGCAAAAAATGCGATTTACATAAATCTTTTTATTAAGGGGGAAAGAAATGCAAACTATTCTTGTTATTAGCTGGGAAAGTCTCCCAGATCAACCAGACTGACGGGTTGGCGACCCCTGTTATGAAGCCTTTTCTAAAGCTTTGGGACCCCAGTGACCCAGTGAGAGCTATTATCCACACACGGCCAAAACCCATTACATCTGGTGTCAAAGAAACGCCGCGTTTCAGAGATTTAAGATCACCATAGCAACAGTAAAATAAGGTGGTGGTAGTGTGATGGTCTGGGGCTCTTTTGCTGCTCCAGGACCTGGAAGAAATGCTGTCTGCCAGTAACTCCTGAAGGAGAATGTCCGGGCCATCTGCTGGTGACCACAAGGCGATACCAACTTGGGTTCTGCGGCAGAACAATGATCCGAAACACACCGGCACGTCCACCTCTGGGTGGCTGGAGCAAAACAGAATGAAGACTTTGGAGTGGCCTAGTCAAAGTCCAGACCTATGGAGTCCTATGGAGATCCTGTGGCCTGACCTTCAAAAGGCGGTTCAAGGTGGAAAACCCTCCGATGGGGCTGAATGACAACAATTCCTCAAAGACGAGTGGGCCCAAATTCCAGACTCACTGCAAGTTAGCGCTTGATTGCAGTTGTTGCTGCTAGGGGTGACCCGACCAGTTGTTGGGGGCAATCACTTTTCCCACATGGGACCATGTAGGTTTGGATTGTTTTTCTCCATTTATAATAAAAAGTTAACATTTATGTGTGACAAACATGCAAAAAAACCCAAAAAACGCTTTTTCACACCATGATTAGTTACATGATTAGAGCCCTACAGGCGTGAAATAACACCCCTATCTTTACACTCCTATTGCCCAATATAGCAGGCAAAATAAGACATAACACATGGAAAACCTGTTCATGCCATTCCGAATAACATGAACTCTCTAGTTTGTTCCCCTACCTGTTGCTAGGCAGAATGAAGCGGTTGCACTCTGAACCTCCCCTGCAACTTTAACGCTGGTAACTGACTTTGACCAACAGAATTGTAGAGATTGTTTATCGTTGTTATTAATATTGTATATTATTGTTTGCCTCTGTGGAAACTTTAGCTAAACTCGGAACACGACTGGTCACTATTAAATATAAAATGTGTATTATGAGCGTTTGTTGCCGGGCAGAATTGATGATTATGGGACACGTTTACCAATGGGTGAGCGCCAGTAATTGAGTGCGTGTGACTGGGATGAGCGGGATAGTAAGGTGTGTGTTGGAATTGTTTTCAGTCGGTGTGACTTCACTGAATGATCACCCAGTTGGAAAGTTCTTATCGTGTGTGTGTGTGTGTGTGCGTGTGTGTGTGTGTGTGAGACACATAAACATGCTTTGTTGTTGTGCTTTCCGCTGCCCTTCACAGCCCTCTCTGTTTCTGCCTTGTCTTCCTGGTCCTCCAGTTCAGGAAGAGCCGCAGAGTTCCACCGAGCAGTACACTAGCCCACATTCCCGCCCGGACCTCGCTTCTCCATCCCAGGCAGGGTCCGGCTACACGAGAAGCACTTCTGTGGGGGAAGGGGTAGCGGGGATGACGGACCAAGCCAGAGGTCACCTCACCGTCACTGGTGGCCGAGGAGGGCCCTGGACAGAACTCCCTGTGGTTGGGAGCGCCGATAGGGAAACTCTCCCTCTTCCTGAGGAAGTCACTAACAATGGGGAGGAAGCATCTGGCAGCACTCACACCCTCAGCACCGACACGCTGGTTCTGACCCAAAGCACTCCAAGTCAGACCCCGAGCAGCTCCAGTGGCACACGCAGGCGTGGCGCCGACAACGGCTCCACTTTTCCAGCCGTCACATCTTCCCTCGCCAGCAGTGGGTACGGGAGCAACCACGGGGAAGCTGCAAGCGGGCCCCCTGCTGGAAGCGGCGGCCCGTTACTCACGTCACTCACTGATGCCGACCCCGCCTCCTCGCTAGGCTCAACCGTGGGGACACAGCCCACCCCGACCCGTGTGACAAAGCTGCACCCACTTGTCACTTGTTCTCACCAGAACTTCAGCCAGACTGACTCATCTTTCACTTCTGACCCGCTGACCCAAATTCCTTTCACACGCTCATACACAACAACACCAAGAAACATGAACTCACGCTCACCGGGCGCCACACGGTGGACGTCAGGTTCTTTTTGGACCACAAGAGACAGCACGGCAGCGTCCGGAGATGTCCTGACCTTGGCGGGCTCAGAACGTGTTCCTCAGAAGACACCTGGACACACACTCCTAGCGAGCACAGACCTGCCAACAACACATCAGAACCAGCCTTCAGTGCCCTCTTCCGTCCCGGACTACACCACCAGAACCCCCACTGCAGGTCCAACCACAGGCAAGCAGGTCACACAGAGCCAACCCAGCGGTAAAGCAAAAGAAGACGCGTCTCGCAGTAGCACCACCTCTCAGACGTTAACCCGGGAAGCACCACGTCCAAACCTGGAGGTCCAATTTGCTTCTACACATAGAACTCTGAGTCACGTCACTATCCAGCCGCCCAAAGTCTATGTGGTGCCGGACCAGCCTGCCGTCATTGGAGGTGTGTTCATGATGTTGTTCTAATGGTGTGTGTGTGTGTGTGTGTGTGCGCTGCTGAGCTTTTGGTTCTTTTCTTACCAGTGGAGTCCATCCAGCTGCTGCTGCAGATCATCGTGGAGAAGGTTGCTTCTGTTTCAGGTCCTGGCTTGGAGGAGGACACCAGTGCTTGGGTGGGACACACACACACACACACACACACAGACGACCAAAAATCTCATGGATGTGGTCTGTGTACCGCTTTTTATGAATGTTTCAGGTGGAGCCCTACCTGCAGAGGGCATCAGGGTTCAGCGGGCTGCAAGGCGTGTGGGGCAGGTGAGGGCGGTGTGGTTTGTTTTGTGTCATGTGACACACGCAGCGCACAGAATGAACGTTGGCGGTGTCGTCGTTGGCAGCGGTCATGCCGTGCAGATCCTACTGAAGTTTGACACCAGAGGCGCTCTGCACTGGCTCGCCCCGCCGGGAGCCTCCGTGCTGCTGGAGCACACCGGATTGGCTCAGGCCGCTCGCGAGGGGAGGAGCTTCAGGTGGTCCAAGGTGGTCAACATCACGCTTGGAGGTAGGAGTCTTGGAAGTTTCACCTATTTGAACAATAAACCTCAAAGAGCTAGAGGAAAATAAGTATTTGGTCACCCACAGGCTCTCACAGACCTGTAACTTCTTCTTTAGGAGGCTCCTCTGACCTCTACTTGTTACCTTTTATTAATGTCACCTGTTCGAACCCGCTATCAGTATAAAAGACACCTGTCCACAACCTCAGGTCAGTCAGACTCCGAACTCCACCATGGCCAAGACCAAAGAGCTGGTATAGGACGCCAGAAACTAAATTGTAGATCTGCACCAGCCTGGCAAGACTAAATGTGCTAAAGGTAAGCAGCTTGGTGTGAAGAAGTCAACTGTGGGAGCAATGTGGTCAGACGAAAGCAAAATAGAACGTTTTGGTAAAAGTGGCGGAGAAAGAATGCTGAGTTGCGTCTGAAGAACACCGTACCTACTGTGAAGCATGGGGGTGGGAACATCATGCTTTGGGGCTGTTGGTCTGCAAAGGGACCAGGACTACTGATCCGTGTAAAGGAAAGAATGAAGGGGGGCATGTATTGTGAGATTTTGTGTAAGAACCTCCTTCCATCTGCAAGGGCATTGAAAATGATACGTGGCTGGGTCTTTCAGCATGACAATCCTCCCAAACACACTGCCCGGGCAACGAAGGAGTGGATTCGTAGGAAGCATTTCAAGGTCCTGGAGTGGCCTAGGTAGTCTCCAAAGTTCAAACCCCATAGAAAATCTTTGGAGGGAGTTGAAAATCTGTGTTGCCCAGCGACAGCCCCAAAACATCACTGCTCTATTGGGGATCTGCACGGAGGAGCAGTGTGTAAGAACTTTGTGGAGCACGTTTGACCTCTGTCATTGCCAACAAAGCACTGAAATGAACTTTTATTGACCAAATACTTATTTTTGCAAACGAATTATTAAAAAATCAGACAGTGTGATTTTCTGGATTTTTTTTCTCCTTCTGTCTCTCATAGTTGGAGTGTACCAACGATGAAAAAAGACAGGCCTGTCATCTTTTTAAGTTGAACTACTTTTCTGCCCCACTGTATAATTCCGCTAAATGTTCATAATTATGTGTATTAATGTTTCAAAAGACAAAAACGTACGCAGCCTCCAGTACTGAAATCGTGTTCCTGTTTGTGTCCTTGCAGGCGTGCAGGCGGACGTCTGTGATTGGTTGCTGGAGTGCCCGGCAGGCTTCCGGTGTGCGTCTCGGCCCGGTTCTTCCAACTTCAGCTGCTCGTCCTCCTGCCACTTTGACTTCTGCCAGCACCACGGCATCTGCACGCACCACCCCGGCCAGCTTCCTGTTTGCCGGTAGGTGCACGTGCACGCGCACGCTTACAAATTAGCCTGTCACTCGCTTGTGCGTCTTCAGCTGCCTCGTAGGTGACGACTTCTGGTTCATGGGCGCGAGATGCGATTTGAGGATGACGAGGGTGCGGCTGATCGGGGCGTGTCTGGCCATCCTGCTCGTCGTGGTGGCGCTCATCGCCACTCTGGCCTGTGTGGCCGTGAGACGCTACCGAGCCGCTCTGATCCAGGCCAAAGTGGACCAGACCAGGAGCAGGTAGCCGTGATTTATTGATGATGCGGTGGTAACGCGTTACCAGCAGAGGGCGCCGCTTTCCCACACACAAAGGACACCCAGCAATGCTCTTCCGTGTGGAAGACCATGTCCACACTCGGGGGAGGTCACTATGGTGTCATAACAACGTCTGATATCCAACAGCTACCGCAGGTTCAACCACTTCGACGAGCTGTCGGCCCGCTTCTGGCAGCGCTCGGCGGCGGGCTCGGCGGACTCCATGGACAATCCCGCCTTCACGCGCTCCGACGAGCTGCTGCACCTGCGGGCTCTGGACCGGACCTGCTGTTACCACGACGACACGCTGTCGCTGACCTCCACCTGCCCCAGCCACGCCACACGCCTCAACACCATCTACCCCAACAGGTACGCGTCACACACACCCTTCTTTGAGCACCCTTCTCAGCAACATTTCATTATTTATGACAGAATCAAGCATTTTAAACCATTGCTAAAATTGCTAAACTAAGTAAAAATATAAATATTAGGCATTCCGAAAACGCATTCAAACAGGTTGTGGTGACATGTAGTGTTGTTCACCGGGTAATGTTGGATGAGACACACAAGCACCAGACTTGATAGGCGGAATAATGAATGTACCCAGCATTGACAGCAACTTCTTTATTTATCTTTTTCTTCTTATGTCCACTGTATTAGGCAATCGGAGGGTAAAGGTGACCATAGGGTTGTTATTTCATGCCTAGACGGCTCTAATAATGTGAAAGTGTATGTCGAAGGTGGTGAACAGGGTTTCTGTCATAACTAAATGAAAAATATTTTATTTTTATTTATATTTTATATGGGGGGGGGGGCGTCAAAAGATCTTGTGGTTTAAAACGTGACAAGAATTTTTGTTTGATTAAAAAAATTACAATTTTGCCGGACTCAGTATTTTTGCCCTGTCTGGGTTTTTTTTGGAGGGGCGTTCACTCTGGGCATTGCTTTCAGCACCACGGCCCGTTCGTTCCACAGAACGGCCACGAACCTTTTGTCAGTCAGTCATTTTGTCTGAGCGGATGGAGGCGGGGCCGCTAGGGATTACTGTACAATGTATTTTTTTCTTCCAAAACTACTAATATCAAAATACATTCTGACCGGGTGGTGCTGTGCAGCTCCCAGTACGCTTGGCGAGGCAGCGAGATGAGCGTGGGCGACGGCGTGCTGGATTCCGGTAAGGCCAGTGACCTCTCGGTGTGCAGCTGGCCCGTGGAACCCATTCACTGGACCCCCTTCCCGCTCCTCCGGCAGCTGGCCTCGCAAAGGACGCGCCCGGTGAGTCTCGGGGAAGATTGTTGCTTGTAGCGTCAAGTGCGGTGATGATCGGCAAGGGCTGGTGTCCACACAGGTGTGCGCGTCCAGGCCGCACTCGTACTGCGAGGGCATGGAGCTGGCGGACCTGAACCGGAGCTGGACCGCCTGATTTGCGGATGAGTGAAATATTCGTGTGGTGTACATAAATGTGCTGCTTGTCATACAATTTGATGTCAAATCTGTCTGCTGTGTTTCTATGCTTTTCGCGTCGGAGCCATATTTAGGACAAAATACATAAATGTCATCCAAGCAGCCGCAATATTAGGTACGCCGTCTCACTCTGATGCACTTGGAGCGTAAAAAAAAGTTACTGCACATTGACATGTTTCAAGGCAAATATGAGAAACGTCACGTTAACGGCACTTTGAGACAATTCATCCCGTTGCAAACCCAAATCCCAATAATCATATGCATGGAAGATGCAGCTCGTATTATTGTAGCTCTACAGGGGTGGGGAACCTATGGCTCGGGAGCCAGATGTGGCTCTTTTGATGACTGCATCTGGCTCTCTGACATTTCTTTACATGTTAAAATGTAATTATTTTTCTTTTTTGCTGACTGACACATTACAGAAATTGGTGTTAAAAATCCTCTTTTTGTATGGATTTTAATCCGTGTGTATACATTCTCTACCACAATGCGAGGGGCCACAGCCAATCCCAGCTGCTTTCCCCATATTTCCCGGGTCAGACACCAGCACTTGATTACCGGATAATGTGGCTGGTCTGGGTCATTGAGAGGTCAAGAAGTAAAGTAAACCTTTAATCAAATACTCATCTAGCTAATTGCAACCCCATTGACGAAGAAGAGATGCTGGTGCAAAACCATGCAGCACCAGAAGTTGCATTAATGGTAAGAAGTCCTTTTTTTTATTGGTTATGTTTAGTATACCGTTGTTTTTAAGAAGAATATACTCCGATTTGTTATATTATAAAATGATTGGTCTTGCTTAAAAAATGCACAAGTATAGTATTCAATGTAAAAAAAAAAAAGAATTGTTGTTGCGTTTTGGACGCTCTGGTGAGGAGAGGGGGGGAGCTGTCAACCGATCAGCACCTGGTGGTGAGTTGGTTCCGATGGTGGGGGGAGGATGCCGGTCAGACCTGGCAGACCCAAACGCATTGTGAGGGAATTCTGCTGGGAATGTCTGGCAGAGTCTCCCCTGTAAGAAGGAGTTCCAACTCCCACCTCCGGGAGAGGTTTGACTAAGTTCCAAAGGAGGCAGCGGACATTGAATCCGAGTGGGCGATGTTTCGTGCCTCCATTGTCGATGCGGCCGATCGGCGCTGTGGCCGTAAGGTGGTCGGTGCCTGTCGTGGTGGTAATCCCAGAACCCTTTGCTGGACAACAGTGGTGAGGGATGCCGTCAAGCTGAAGAGTCCTTTTAGGCCGTTTTGGCCCATGGGACTCTGGATGCAGCTGACAGGTACCGGCAGGCCAAGCGGTCTGCGGCTCTGGCAGTCACCGAGGCAAAATCTCGGACATGGGGGGAGTTCAGAGAGGCCATGGAAAACGATTTCCGGATGGCTTCTAAGAGATTCTGGTCCTCCATCCGCTGTCTCAGGAGGGGGAAGCAGTGCACAGTCAACACCGTGTACGGTGGAGACAGTGTGCTACTGACCTCGACTCAAGATGTTGTGGACCGGTGGAGGGAATACTTTGAAGACCTCCTCAATCCCACCGACACGTCATCCAATATGGATGCAGTGCCCGGGGACTCTGAGGCTGGTTCTCCTATCTCTGGGGCTGAGGTTACCAAGGTGGTCAAAAAGCTCCTTGATGGCACGGCCCCGGGGGTAAATGAGATCCACCCGAAGTTCCTTAAGACCCTGGATGCTGGGCGTGTCTTGGTTGACACGACTCTGCAGCATAGCGTGGACATCGGGGTCGGTGCCCCTGGACTGGCAGACCGGGGGGTGGTGGTCCCGCTTTTCAAGAAGGGGGACCGGAGAGTGTGTTCTAAGTATCGTGGGATCACACTCCTCAGCCTTCCCGGTAAGGTCTATTCAGGGGTTCTGGAGAGGAGGACCGCCGGATAGTCGAATCTCGGATTCAGGAGGAGCAGTGTGGTTTTCGTCCTGGTCGTGGAACTGTGGACCAGCTCTATACTCTCGGCAGGGTCCTTGAGGGTAAATGGGAGTTTGCCCAACCAGTCTACATGTGTTTTGTGCACTTGGAGAAGCCATTCGACCGTGTTCCTCGGGGAATGCTGTGGGGAGTGCTCCGGGAATATGGGATGTATGGGGGAACCGCCTAATCCAGGCGGTTCGTTCCCTGTATGACCGTGTCAGAGTTTGGTTCACATTGCCGGCAATAAGTGGACCTGTTTCCAGTGAGGGTTGGACTCCGCCAGGGCTGCCCTTTGTCACCGATTCTGTTCACTACTTTCATGGACAGAATTTCTAGGTGCAGCCAGGGCGTTGAGGGGTTTCAGTTTGGTGGCCGCAGGATTTGGTCTCTGCTTTTTGCAGATGATGTGGTCCTGTTGGCTTCATCGAGCAGTGACCTTCAACTCTCACTGGATCGGTTCGCAGCTGAGTGTGAAGTGGCTGGGATGAGAATCAGCACCTCCAAATCTAAATCCATGGTTCTCGCCCGGGAAAAGGTGGAGTGCTCCCCGGTTCGGGGATGAGGTCCTGCCTCAAGTGGAGATGTTTAAACACCTCAGGGTCTTGTTTACGAGTGATGGAAGGATGGAACGCGAGATGGACAGGCGGATTGGTGCGGCGTCTGCAGTGATGCGGACTCTGCACCGGTCTGTCGTGGTGAAGAGAGAGCTGAGCCAAAAGGCAAAGATCTCAATTTACCGGTCGATCTACGTTCCTACCCTCACCTATGGTCATGAGCTTTGGGTAGTGACCAAAAGGACAAGATGGCGGGTACAAGCGGCCGAAATGAGTTTTCTCCGCAGGGTGGCTGGGCTCTCCCTTAAAGATAGGGTGAGAAGCTCTGTCATCCGGGAGAGACTCAGAGTAGAACCGTTGCTCCTCTGCATTGAGAGGATGATGAGGTGGCTCGGCCATCTGGTTAGGATGCCTCCCGGACGCCTCCCTGGGGAGGTGTTCAGGGCACCTAAAACCAGTAGGAGGCCTCGGAAGATCCAGGGCCCAGCGCCTCGGCATCTGTCCGGAAGAGCTGGAAGAAGTGGCGGAGGAGAGGGACGTCTGGGCTTCCCTGCTTAGGCTGCTGCCCCCGCGACCCGCCCTCAGATAAGCGGAAGAAAATGGATGGTGTGTGTATAAGAATTTCATTTTAACAGCATTCGCCGCAGTTACGCCTCCTGTTTACATCCTACATTTGTCATGGAAATCATACTTTATTGAGCGTTTCCCGTTTTTTGGTCCCTATGGAAATGATACAGAAGTTTTCCATGTGCATTGTGCATATACAGTATGACATAACACAACTCTTTTTTATACTTACATTTTTTTGAATGTACTTTTATTTTAAAAACACTTATTTACTTTTTAAAAAGACTTTTAAATACTTTAATTTGGGGCTTCCTAAGCAGTACCGTCCTTATTTCACAGTTGGAAATGCTACTCATGGTGATATGAACGACATAGTTGAAACATTCAGTAACTACTTTGTAAATACTGGACCGAAACGGGACGAAAGGATGCCAAAATTCTGGTCATTGCAGGAATGGAATGAAACCATAGAGAGGAACCTCCAACTCTTATGTTCCTCACTGATGTGACAAATGCAAACCACAAACAACACTGATTACAATGGAAATGATAAAAATGGTTATTAATGAACGGACGTACAGTAATTTATCTTTCCAGATTGGTCAATTTCCAAACAAACGAAAACCTCGAAAGTAGTTCCAATCTTCAAAAAGGTCAATTGACTAGTTTCCTTATTACCACAATTTCCCAAAAATCATTAAAAAAATCAAATCATTCTTATCCTCTTTAGGGTGGCGGGTATGCTGGAGCCTATCCCAGCTGACTTTTGGGTGGCAGGCGGGGTACACCCTGGACTGGTCGCCAGTCAATCACAGGGCAGACAAACAAGCATTCACACTCACATCCGTATGGATGTATAGTTTAGAGTTGCCACTTAACCGGCATGCTTCTGGAATGTGGGAGGGTACCAGAGTACCCGGAGAACATTCAAACTCCCTGCAAAGATGCCCAATGGTGATTCAAACCCAGATCTTCCGAATCTCCTGACTGTGTGGCCAACATGCTGACCACCTTTCTTAGTCGCTTTTAACACACAAACTCGCTGGGGACCAGTTCTGAACAACAACAAAAAAAACTTGAGAAAATGCTGATTCGCTCGTTTCACTGTCAATCAAAAATGGATTCCAACTGGGACAGATCATCCAGAAGCCGAGCATCCAGTGGCAGTGGAGTGCAGGCGCCTGGGCGACCTGGTCTTTGGTGGCCTAATCTGGTTCTTGGGACATGGAATGTCCCTTCTCTGGCGGGGAAGGAGCCCAAACTTGTGGGAGAGGTTGAGACATAGACTCACCTTGACCCACAGTTTGGGTTTTGGAACCCCACTCCTTGCAAGGGGCTGGACCTTGTTCTACTCTAAGTTGCTGAAGGCGGCGAGCTTGTGTGGGCTTATTTATAGCGCCCCGCTTGGTGACTCGGGTCCTATTCCTACGACTTCGGGTTGGGTAAAGGGTCCTGACCGTCATTTGTGCGTACACACCAAACTGCAGCTGAGAGAACCCTGCCATCTCACAGAGAGCACCACAGCTGGTAACTCCTTAGTTCCGCAGTTTGTCCATACCAAGCACCGCATTGGAACATAAGAATGTCCACAAGTGCACCGGGACACCCCGGGCAGCAGTTTGGGAACCACAGCACTATAATAGGTTGGGTGACCAGGTCGATCCTGCTCCAGTAAGAAAACAGAAGGAATTTTTGAATGCCAGTCTTCAGTAGAGAGACATGTTAGCTGGAAGCTGCTTTTTCTTTTGCACATTCTAATTTAAGTTTGTTTTGTTGATATGTTTGCTTGTAAATTGTTATGAATGTGCATGTAGAGATGTGGTTTGTATTCATGTGGGGTTTTGTATGTTATTTTTTGTAGCTGTTAATACATCCATTTAAATAAACATTTGATACCATGTTTTTAATATTTTGTTTGCATAATTTGGTAACAAATTCATTTAAGACAGTGGTTTTCAAACTGGGGGGAGTGCCCCCTCCAGGGGGACCCGGCCTTATGACAAGGGGGGCGTGGGGCTACCACAAACACACTTCATTGTTACCATATTCTTTGGGGGGCGGGGGGCACTGAAAATCATTTTATCTCCAATAGGGGCGCTTCAAAAAAAAGTTTGGGAACCACTGATTTTAAGACCGCAAAATCCGAGGAGCCGCGTGGGATCCGAAAGAGTCGACTCTTTTTAGTGAGCCGAGCCCAACCAAACGGCTCTCCAAAAAGAGACGGACTTTCCATCAGGACAGCAGGCGGCGGTGTGCACATTGAAGACATGTTTGCAACTGGCCATTAAACCAAAGAAGAAGAAGAAAGCGTGCCCCGGATTGGCGCTCATCGGGAGGCCCAAACGACCGGATCAAGATGGACGACGCCAAACACATTGGCCCTCTCAACGGGAAGTTCGAGTACAAAAAACACCAGGACGGATCAATCGACCGACAGAAAGTAGTTTGCACGCTATGCCGGAAGGAGTTTTCCTTCCACCGGAGCACCTCCAGCTTGAAGTACCACATCAACGCCAAGCACACGTTCGCCGGGGATTCCTCCGCCAGCATCTCTTCGCTCGGCTTCCGCCCAAGCACCCAAGCCAAACGCCGGGGCCTCAGTAAGTGCTCCTCGGCCCCGACGGGTAACAGAGCCGAAGCCGTTGAAAGGCCAGCAAAGCATTTAAACGACACCATTCGCCGTTTGTCGGGTATCCGAAGCCGAACGTGACCAAAACGACGGGCGAGCGGGAGCGGTCCGGGTTTGCTAGCCCGGCTAGCTGACGTCATTGTCCGGCTGGTAGAAACGGCACGTGACGGAGTCGAAACCGAGCCGAACATGGAATTGTTTTAAAAGTCCCTTTTTTTCTCCCCCCCTTCCAGGGGCGGACGAAGGGCGGGAGTCGTACGAGGGCATGTCATTGACCCAGACTCGCTCCAACCACAACTACATCCCAGACGCCGCTCTTCCGCCCGGCGAGACGTGGCTTCAGGGCGGGCCGTCGCGAGCCGTGCTCTCCCTGCCGTCCTGCCTGTGCCTCCATGACGCCTCCGATCCCGGCTCCTCCGGCGAGGAGCGCACGAGCCAGTGGAAGGTGTACGCCAAGTGTCACCTGCAGCAGGGCATCATCTTTGGACCGTACGTTGGCGACGTGTCCAAGGGCTACATGCCCACCAGCCTCAAATATACCTGGGCCGTAAGTCACCGCGTGCAACACTGCATGGCGGGGGGTGCAGCGGAACGCTAACATGTGCCTTTTGTGCTTTGCAGATCCGGAATGATGCCGATTTTGTCTATGTCGATGCCTTTGATGAAAACCGATCAAACTGGATGAGGTGGGGTGTCTGTCCAAACATTTGCCCAGCCACAAACACGCGTCTCCCTCTTTTTCTGTACGTGCCGAACACGGGAAAACCGCTCAAGGATGCAGCTCAGAATGCACGTAGCGGGACGCACATGCCGCCTAAAAAGCGGCCAAGGAAACGGATGGACGCGTTTATTATTAGCATTGTCGAAAGCATATATATATTGCGTGAGTTACTAAATGGCAGGCTGCTGTCCTGCCAGGTTTGTGCGTGATGTTTGACGCTGTGTGTTTTTCAGGTATGTAACGTACAGCAGCAATGAGGCGCAACACAATATGGTTGTTTTCCAGTTCTACCGTAACATCTACTACAAGGTGTCACAGCCCATCCCGGAGGGCGATGAGCTCAAGGTCTGGATCGGCAGGGATTATGCCAAATTGCTGGGCCTCAGGATGGGTGAGTTTCGGGGGTCGACGCAGGCCGCCGCGTCCATTTACCGCCCGTAGTGTATGAAGAAGAGAATCACTGTGTAATTGTAATCGTAATTTTCTTAAAAATAAATAATATGGCCATAACGGTGGTAACTAATTAATCACAGTGTTTTTTTATGGCCTAATTAACTCAAATGCATTAATGCAAGCCACTTTGCTCTGTTGTGACGACAGATGGTGTATCTCCCCGCAGAATCTGACACTTAACTTGATGCTGAGCTAAGCATACCAAGAGCAGCGCAAATCCAACACCGTACACGTACAATATCTCCAGCTGCACACAAACACGTCTCTAGTCCATTCATCATTGCAAGGACATTTCCTCATTGTCACTAGACAGACCGCGAGATGCATTAATGGACGCTCCTCCGCACATGACAATGTATTTATTATGCGTGCATATGGGGTCTAAACCAACAGAAATGCAAAGAAAAGCAATAACAGGATATTCTTAACGCAGAAGTACAATTTGTCGCATTGAAGTATGCTCGGGAATTCCAGAAAATACACTCCAAACGTGACTTCAACTTTAAATCAAGCGGTGTTTTTGAACGCAACTCCTCATTGCTCATAGCATGGCTAAAGTCTGGTTCAAATAGTCTGGTATTAAAGAAACCAGTGTTGGGTAAATCGATTTTCAGACATCTCTTGATTTATTTAAATGTTTAAATTTGGCGCTGTACAAACGTACATATGTCATTTATTTTTCTTTTAGTAAAATACAGTAAAAATGGGCATATTTCAGACAGTAATCACTTATCAATTAATCACTTATTAATAAATAATTTTTAAAATTGCAAATTGGATTTGACAACAGAATACTTTTCAAAACTGACAACAAATACATTTAGTAAGAAATAATATATGTAAATTTTTTAAATGAATATAACTTTTCAGAATATTACAAATACGTAAATTAAAATATAACTAATATAAATAACATAAGAAATGAATGATAAAATGTAAATATACAAAAAGCAATATAACAAAATGTAAAAGTATCTTTTTGACGTGCAATTTTTCCAAGGTATGCAGGCCACATAAAATATGGCGTGCGGAATTCAGTCTGTAGAAAGGTCTGGTCTTCATGTCTGTAAAAAAGCAACTGTGGAGTGTTTGAGTTTTTTTTGCTCAGTGTTTTGAACATTTTAATTGCAATGTCAGGAGCTTTTTAAATAAAAAATAATTAAAATAAACACCACAAAAAATTGAACAGGCAAAAAAGGGTTTATTGATTATCGTGACAGGCATAGTGGTGGTCTAAATGCATTTGGGGCGGGCCGTTTTGCCCAATTAATCTGTTTCAAAAGGTCAGATGAAAACCGAAAAAAACGAAACCACATATTTCCCATAGGAAATAATGTTAATTTTTTGCACTTGATCACTTGACACATACTAGCCGGCGTGTGTCACTTAAACCAGTCCCTCTGCAACCTGTGTCAACTGGGAACCTTTACATTACAATCCTTTTGTAACAGATGCTACCTGCCTACTTTGCTACTATTATTTCATTGAAGTTCTGGCAGCTTTTTTGGTGTGATGGGTTTTTTTGCAGCCCTATCTTTTTTTTTTTTTTTTTTTTTTTGCTTGGCACGTAGTGCTTATTAATTAGATGGAAAAAGTAGCCCAGAAAGGAGTTGTTTTTTGTGTGTTCTGTGAACAAATAAACCAACCTCCCGCACATAAGAGTATTCCCTGGCCTGGAATCTGTCTATAGTGTCCCATAGTCAGCAACATCTGGCTGTTTAGTTTTTTATCACCGAGATCTATCTGTGGCAGGAATTTTTGGACTTTATCCCCATCCTGTGTTTGTTGCTGGGTGCAGGTGAGAATGTGAAATGTGAACTCGGCGATAAGGAGACAGTTCTGCAACTTCTGCCGGACATTCAGTTGGTGTCCCTCCAAGAGACCAGCATCTCCTTCCAGACGGGTGACCACAGACGATCCCTGCCTGTCATCAGTGACGTGACCACCTTGTCTAATCCAGATGTCAATTGTGATTCGGGACAGATCTCTCACTCTGCCTTTACTTCCCCAATCCCAGGTAACTTTACTTTGTGATACATGATCAATGACTTTTACGTTTACTGGAACATCAAGTGTCTGCAAAATGTAGTGGTAACGGGGGCGGGGGGGGGTCTGTTCCGTACGCTTTCAATAGGCTCATCTGCTCAACTGACGGAAGCCATCGCCAATTTTCTCATCATGGATCTCCATCCTCCCGCGCTGGTGGGCGGAAAAGGCTTCACGGAGCTAATCCACTCCCTGCTTCCAGACTACAAACTTCCATCACCGTCCTTGCTGGAGAAGCTCCTGAACGACCACCACGGCAGAGATAAAAATCTCCTCGCTCAGATGCTGAAGACGTGCAGCGACAAAGAAAACGAAACCATATCTGACTACACCGCGCCTATCGAGTACGAGTGCGGGAGGCTTGCGCGGCCACCCAGCGAGTGGGAGGAAGTTCCCTACTTTGTCACATTGAGTGCGGACGTTTGGGTCCACAGCTGGGAGGGACATAACGAGGGATATCTCACTCTGTGGGCGCATTACGTGGACTCGAGCATGAAGTGTAAGAACGTCACGCTGGCAACGCAAAGACTCAGCGAGAGTGACGTGACAAGTAACTGCCTCCAGAGCTTGGAAGCCCAAGTAAAGGTGATGGCCCAAGAGTGGGGCATATCCCAGTTTAATCTGGTCGTGCTGGGAGGTAAAGGCAATAACAAGATGAGACTAGAAATGATGGACAATGCCGAAAAAGCCCCGCATTCAAACTCCTTTCGGGAGAAGGGCAAATCTGCGCCGCCCATGGAGCAGGGTGAGTCAAGTGAAGGGCCCCTGTTTGTCCCTTGCTTCTTCAGTGTGGCACATGGCTGTGTTGAGGAACTGATGTCACACCCAGTCATCTCCAAGACCCTCCTCCAGTTCCAGGGTGTTCTTCTAAGCCTCTTCCCCGCACCTTGCCAACCCAGAGATTCTTGTCGAAGAGTTAACTTAAGCTATCACCAGAGCGTGTTGGAAACGTTGAGCAAGCGGGAGCAGGCAGAGCTGCGGTCATGGGCCAGCAGCTGTCGGCCAACGTGGGACAGACTGTATCCCCTGCTGAGCACGCTCCTCAAACACGAAAGCCTCATCGCCGGTTTGGTAAAGCAGGTCAAGTACGAGAACCTGACGGACGAGGACGTCGCTTCAGAGTCCGGCGCGCACAGCTGCTGCTACGCAACAAAGCCCTCACCCGCTGCAGATGCATGCAACGCGGCGCCGTTGCACCACGAGTGGAAGATCTTGGAGGAGTTATGTTTGGTGCTTAAGCCACTGGATGTGGCATGTCAGACACTGGCCAAGGACGCCTTCCCGCGCTTGTCTCTAATTAAACCCATCCTCACCGGCTTGCTTTCCCGCCACCTCGTATGCCGGCCCGGGGATTCCGGCATTTTGAATGACATGAAGCAAATGGTGCGGCAGACGTTGGCGAGGCATTACAACAACCCCGACGTCAACCGGATTTTAAGTGTGGCGTGTTCCCTCGACCCCCAGTTCCATGGGCTGGGGTTCATGAGCGAGACGGTGAGTGCTGAAGAACGTTTTCACGTTTTAGTTGGCAACATTTTGCATCCTTTACCAGGCAATGGGAATGAGTGCTCCCCGCACGTACGTCTCTTTAGGGCACTTTACAGTAAAGATATTTCAAAATAACACATTTTAGAGCCATAATTCTAATTCTGTGAAGTGTACTGTGAATACTGTGACATGTATTCAAGAGTCAAATGGTAATACATTTGGACATATTGGCCGGTTTACACTAAAAATGAAAGTACTCCCTGCTTCTCACGCCTCTGTTCCCACTATATCGGAACCACTGCATTCAATCGAGAACTTTAGGTTAAATAAGTTGGACATTTCTTGCCACACAAAGCAAAAGCCGTGTTATAAAATCTAGGATGTCCAAAGTTTGCCCAGGGGCCAGTTAGACATTTTGCATGGCCCACTGCAAATGCAGTTTCAAGAAATGGGGAAAAGAAAAAAAAATTGCAAGGACCAAATCTATCACAAACATTTATTCATTAATAAAATGAATCCTGATCTTGGCGTTACAGCAAAAGGAATATTTTTGTTAAGTTATGGCATTGAAAATTGAATTTTACAATTTTCTAAAGACTGTTTTATCATGACTAGCTCCCTCTAGACATGAAATAACACTCCCACATCACCTTTACTGGTTCCTACACCAGCATGGGAAAATCTGGAATTTGAGTTTATACATGTCCAGGTCTGGAAAAGTATCAAGTATGGAAAAATGATCATGTTTCCGAGACGGTTACGTCCGGTCTGTTTGATAAAAGGTACAATTCTGAATAACGACAACTCTAATTTGCATATCATGTAGTAAAATGCTGTAGGACTGGTAGGGGTTACGTTTGAACTACAAATAAACTTGATTCAAATTGGTTATTTCTTAAAAATACAATGAAAGAATTAAATATAAAAAATAGTAAAGGGTTCCTGACATGATTTATCAACGTTGCTTAGATATGTTATGTATTGTTTGTAGTTATGTTCTACGTTGGGGGAAAAAAACAACAGAATCTGAGTTCCATCACTCTGGTGAACAGACATGGACAGAGGATGTTTACTGTGATTAGAGCAAAGAGTTGTGCAATGTGTCAGTAGTATTTGAGGGCAAAAGAATGCAGAAACATTTGGAGATGAACTTGCAGAACGTGGACTTACGACGTGGAGATGAAGATGGGTTGCCTTCTAAACTTACCTAAAGTTAATTACTATTAGTATATAATAATAATAAGTATATAATTGTTTTAAATCGGCTTCTTAATGAGCATAACGGGGTCTTTAGAGTCAAATTTTAGATGGAAGCGCACAGTAAACATACGTGAAAAGATGTTTATATAACATGTATAATGCTTTGTACTTTTCCTTGTTGCTATTATGGGACATTATTCTTTGGAAGACATTGTGTAAACGTGACATGTCTTACTCTGACCTCGTTTCCTGTTTCTGGCTTAATAGTATCCTTTTTTCAAAATCCGTTTATGTAAAATGTCAGTCAAATGATCTCCGCAAAGAACCGAACGTGAGGCGGGCGTCTTGTCAGTCTCTTGTTTTCTGGACGTGCTTTGTTTATTTTGCGTCTTTAACCTTCCTTGTTTGGAAAAGAAAACCAACTTACAGAATCGCTAGGACAGTGTAAACATCCAGCAGCAACACGACATGTCGGCATGACTGCTATTTTGATGAAAAATATACTGAACCAAGTCGACATTTACCTCGAGAAGCGTTTGTTTACTGTGAGGTGTTACTCTGATGACGCCGCGTCCGGAATGAGGCAGTGAGAGCTACTTTGTCGTTGGTGGCACCATGAACTATAAATGTAAGTTTTGCAAATTTACCATTCACTTTTAAAAATCAATGTAGAACAAGCCATGTTGATGAATCATGTTAACGACCCTTTGGGATCGAGTGAAGCAGATAAGTGAGGTGCTTTCTCCATAAGAATGTTGTCATTGTGTACATTAATGTGGTGTTACGTTTAGGAGCAAGCGGAGACTTTTGATTGGCTGAAGAAAGACACCATCAGGATAGCTGAAGACAGGAAGACACACAGAATTAAGAAGACATACTCAAAGTCAAGCAAAAGGTTCCTCTCCCCTGAAAGACGGGAATCGGAGACTCATTTCCTGAAGAGAAGCAAACTGGGTGAGATGGACTTCAGAGATATGGAGGATGAAGAAGAGCTGGAACTGCCAGAGCTTGGCTCGCTAAGTGAAGTGTCGGGCATGGAGTTCTTGCTTGGAGACTTGTTCTCCACACCGCGGAGCAGGCAGGATTCCGTGGAGGAGTCGGTAGACTTGGAGATATCGGTCTTCAGAGCTGACAAGGGAGCTTCAATGGGAGTGGAGCCCCTACATTGGTGGAGGACAAAAGCGGTGCAATTCCCGATGCTGGCCAAAGTGGCACAGGCGTACTTGGCTGCCCCAGCAGTGGCAGGAAACATGGCACAAGACTTTGTTCAGGACAGAGCAGGAGCAACCAACAAGAAAAGAGACTGCATCCCACCAGAGAGTTTGGACCCAATCCTCTTTCTGCATCACAACCACACGATCAGGCATAAAAGTAAAACATGAATTCATGAGCTTCAGACCCGTTCAGTCCCAGTTGGCTTGTGCATTAGTAGTTCCAGGACATACTGTAGATGAGCATGGTGTGTTTGGTATTTCATAAAACTATAACCACGTGTATATCCTGATCAAGAAGGAAATGATCAACATAGAATAAAATGTTCATGCGCCCTAACCTAAATCGAAACAAATTCATTTTATTCCTGTGGTTGTCTTGCAGACCTTCTACCATCTTAAAATATTACCCTAAGCTAGTCTGGAAGAAAGATTTTGTAATAGCACACAGACTCCATGACCCTCCAGCATTCATTAGCATTGATCATCTTTAATGATGGTTGGGTAATCAAAGTAATGAACAGAATCGGTGACAAAGGGCAGCCCTGGGGGAGTCTATCCCTCACTGGAAACTGGTCCGACTTATTGGCAGCAATGGGAACCAAACTCTGAGACCGGTCATAGAAGGAACGAACCGCCTGGATTAGGTGGTCCCCCTGGTGGATACGGGTGGTACCCCGTACTCCCCGAGGACCACGGTCGAATGCCTTTTCCAAGTCCACAAAACACATGTAGACGGTGCGAGACTGGCAAACTCCCATGCACTCTCAAGGACCCTGCCGAGAGTATAGGGTTGGTCCGCAGTTCCACGACCAGGACGAAAACCACACTGCTCCTCCTGAATCCGAGATTCGACTACTGAGGAGGTCTTCAAAGTATTCTCTCCACCGGTCCACAACATCTCGAGTCGAAGTCAACAGCACACCGTCCCCACCATACACGGTGTTGACTGTGCAATGCTTCCCCCTCCTGAGATGGCTGTCCAGAATCTCTTTGAAGCCATCCGGAAGTCGTTTTCCATGGCCTCTCCATGTCCGAGTTTTTGCCTCAGTGACTGCCAGAGCCACAGACCGCTTGGCCTGCCGGTACCTATCAGCTGCATCCAGAGTTCCATGGACCGAAACGGCCTGATAGGACTCTTTCTTCAGCTTGACGGCATTCCTCACAGCTGGTGTCCACCAACGGGTTCTGGGATTACCGCCACGACAGGCACCGACCACCTTACGGCCACAGCTCCGATCATCGATAAGGCACCAAACATCGCCCACTCTGACTCATAGTCCGCTGCCTCCTCTCGGAACATGATCAAAGCACTCCCGGAGGTGGGAGTTGAAACTCCTTCTGACTGTGGACTGTACCAGATGTTCCCAGCAGACCCTCACAGGGTTTGGGTCTGACCGGCAACCTCCCACACCATCAGAACCAACTCACCACCAGGTGGTGATCGGTTGACAGCTCCGCCCCTCTCCTCACCCGAGTGTCCAAAACATGTGACCGCAAGTCCGACGACACAACCACAAAGTCAATCATCGAACTGCAGCCCAGGGTGTCCTGGTGCACATGTGGACACCCTTATGCTTGAACATGGTGTTCGTTATAGACAATCCGTGACGAGCACAGAAGTCCATTAACAAGACACCGTTCGGGTTAAGATCAGGGGGGCCGTTCCTCCCAATCTCACCTCTCCAGGTCTCACTGTCGCCGCCAACATGAGTGTTGAAGTCACCCAGCAGAACAAGGGAATCCCCCGAGGGAGCACTCTAGTACTTCCTCTAAGGACTCCAAAAAGGGCTGGTATTTTGAACTGCTGTTTGGCGCATAAGCACAATCAACAGTCAGGACCCGTCCCCCCACCTGAAGGCGTAGGGAAACTACCTTCTCGTTTACTGGGTTAAACTCCAATATGCAGGCTTGGAGCCGGGGGGCAACAAGAATTGCCACCCCTGCTCGTCGCCTCTCATTGCCGGCAACACCAGAGTGGAATGAAGTCCAGCCCCTCTCGAGAGGACTGGTTCCAGAGTCCTTGCTGTGCGTTGAGGTCAGTCCGACTATATCTTTCACCAGCTCAGGCTCCTTCCCCGCCAGAGAGGTGGCATTCCACGTACCGGCAACTAGCTTCTGTAGCCGAGGAGCGGACCGCCAAGGCCTCCGCCTACGGCAGCCACCCAGCTCTCTTTGCACCTGACCCCTTTGGCCCCTCCCACGAATGGTGAGCTCATGGGAGGAGGGACCCACGTTACCTTTTCGGGCTATGCCTGACCGGGCCCCATGGGTGCAGGGCCGGCCACCAGATGCTCACCATCGTGCCCCACTGCCAGAGTGGGAACCCGGTGAACCGGAAACGAAGTCCAATGTTTTTGAGCCACTCTGTCTGGTCCCTTCCCTAGGACCTGTTTGTCATGGGTGACCCTGTCAGGGGCATGACAGCCCCCGAAAACTTAGCTCCTAGGATCATCGGGACATGCAAACTCCTCTACCACGATAAGGTGGTGGCTCAGGGAGGAGGTATTTGGAATGTCATTTTTAATATTCCGGTATAATATAATAATCCTAAATATATAATTTTCCAAAAAAAATTACAACTTTGTTGTTTCTCATGTCATTTTTTGCATACTAAAGGGCCCGTCACTCCATGATCCCCGGGAATCTGGTACTTGAACACACACCAGTGTTTTTACCGTTTGAATTACTGTAAGAATGAAAACGTATTCACATACCTTTATTCACAATTCATTTGAGAATCGATTTGCGAACAGGAAGAACCGGTATCGGAAGTATCGATCCGCACATCCCTAGCCGTTACGATGTCACAGGCTGCCTGTTCCTCCTGGCCTGGGCTAATTTCCAGCAGTGCACAAAGACGTACAATGGATGGATAAAAGCCAGCATGGTGACCACACTCAGAGTCATGTCCGCCTGCAAAACATCACAACACTTCAGTTACCTCATCTGTAAGTGTCCGTACACACTGCTTCGTGTTTGAGACAGTCCAGACCAGTAAAAATGTAATGAGAAAAGTCGTAATTTTAGGAGAATAATATTTTTGAAGAAAGTTTTTTAAAAAAGTTGTCATTTTTTGAAGATGTACTTTGAAAAAAAATGGGAATAATGTCATAATTGGAACAGGAGAATTTGAGAAGAAAGGTGTAAAAAAAAAAAGACAACAAAAATTGAAAAGAAAAATCAACGTTCGTAATTTTCACAAAAAATTTGAATAGTAGCAAAACAAAAAAAAGTTGAGATCACACGAATAATGTCAGTATTATGAAAACAGTGTAAACATTAGTAAACTTGCAAGAAGAAGAAATGGGAAATAGGCAGTGGAGAAACGGAATCAAACTTAATACTCGCCTATTACTGGTGCTGATCTTGCAAGATTATAACGTGGCAAGATTTCTTGTTCAGAAAAAAAACCTAGCGGCCCGTGGTCCTTGGATGATCATTAATTAATCACAAATGTAATTAACTCATTGACATGTGCATGGGTTTGTTTTCTTTGACTCCCGTTTCTCTCTGCGCGTTGCTTTCAGCATCTCGGCACGTTTGTTGCATACAACAACGGCATGAACGGAGCGAGCCCTTTTGTCAGTCGCACCCTTTCTTTGTTTGCAGAAAGTCTTTAAGTACATGTAGATGTACAGTCACTTGTTAGC
>QODF01000268.1:453626-569538 GCA_024372805.1 Oostethus manadensis | reverse complement strand
TAGGATCTCGTCTCTGCTATTTGCAGACGATGTGGTCCTTATGGCCTCATCAGGCTGTGACCTTCAGCGTTTACTGGAGCGGTTTGCAGCTGAGTGTGAAGCTTCTGGGATGAGACTCAGCACCTCCAAATCCGAGGCCATGGTTCTCAGTCGGAAACGGGTGGACTGTACCCTCCGGGTTGGGAGTGAGGTCTTGCCTCAGGTGGAGGAGTTCAAGTATCTCGGGTTCTTGTTCACGAGTGAGGGAAGGTTGGAGCGTGAGATCGACAGACGGATCGGTGCAGCATCTGCAGTAATGCGGTCGCTGTACCGGACCGTCGTGGTGAAGAGAGAGCTGAGCCGGAAGGCAAAGCTCTCTGTTTACCGATCGATCTACGTTCCCACCCTCACCTATGGTCATGAGTTATGGGTCATGACCGAAAGAATGAGATCGCGGATACAAGCGGCGGAAATGAGTTTCCTTCGTAGGGTGGCTGGACTCACCCTAAGAGATAGGGTGAGGAGCTCGGCCATCCGGGAGGAGCTCAGAGTAGAGCCGCTGCTCCTTCACATCGAGAGGAGCCAGTTGAGGTGGCTCGGGCATCTAGTCCGGATGCCTCCCGGGCGCCTCCCTGGTGAGGTGTTTCGGGCATGCCCGGTCGGGAGAAGGCCCCCGGGAAGACCTAGGACACGCTGGAGGGACTATGTCTCACAGCTGGCCTGGGAACTTAATCTCATAATTTTGACATTTTTTCTCACAATTATGATTTTCTTATCTCATAACTGCAACTTTCTTATGTCATGTTTTTGACTTTTTATCTCATAATTTCAATGTATCTCTTAATGGCGACCAATTACCTCATAATTTATGACTTTATGTTATAGTTATACATTTTTTTATCCCGTAATGATTACTTTTTATGTCGTAATTTTCACTTTTTCTCATACTTTCCACTTTCTATCTCATAATTTTTAATGGTTATCTCACAATTACGACTTTATCTTATAATTATGACTTTTTGTCTCCTAATTTTGTGTTTTTATTCCATAATGTTGACTTTGTCTGTCATCATTATGACTTATCACATTACATGACTCATCTCGTAATTTTAACTTTTAATTATGACTTATTATTGAGGTTTCAGAAATCAATTTTCTTCCGAAGAAAATCTCTATCCGCAGAACGGCAGAACTGGGCTGTCACAAGACGGCCGCATGAGTCACCTCACACACACACACGCACACACACGCACACACACAAAAAAACTTTGGAATTAGGACAGTATTGGGAAAATCTCAATATTTTGTGAGTTAAAGACAAAAAAAATACTTGTTTGATAAAGTACTATTTATTTATGAAGACAATACCGGTCATTTTTGATGTGGGTGTTTATTTAAAAAAAAGGCTCCTTTCCAAGTCACTCTTGAGTCTGAAATATAATAAATAATATAAATCTAACAATAAATATAATACACAGTGCAGTACATATCCATACACATGCTGCTATTTTTAGCAAATAGAAGTAAGGGTAATTACCTTATGATCTCCAGCAGGTCCAAACATTCCCTATTGCTGCAAGGGTGCAGCTTCTCCTGACTCTATCTGTGCGTGTCTCTCTCTCTCTCTCTGTGTGTGTGTGTGTGTGTGTGTGTGCGGAGTGAATCACGACGTCATTTTGCACAATCCGTGACTTCCGTGCTAAGATTATTTACGAAGGAAGTTAAAATGTTTAAAAAAACAGCAAAATTGGGGGGGGGGGAAATAAAAAAACAACTGGCAAAGATCCTGCTACTTAGCGATTTCACCAACTCTATACCACAAAGCTGAGGTGCAGTTTTTTTTCTTGAAATATGTATAACGTCTTTTGGAAATCCGGTTCAATATCAGCCAAAAGTGCTTTTTATGAACCACCATGGAATTCCATCCATCCAGCCATTTTCCGTTCCAAGGAAACTAAAATATATGTTCCTGGGAAATTGACTAAATATCTTTCTGAAAATATATATATATATTATAAACACTTCAGCATGTATGTATGTGACATGTAATCTGGCCACTAGGTGGCAGTAAGGGCCCCAAAGATTGAGACACCGCATTAAGTCTGCAATGGCACACAATGGAGCAAAAAGGTTCTCCCGTTCTGTGTGGAAGTGGTAAAATTTCGGCTCGTTGAGTTCAGAAGAAATACATTTGAGGCTAAGGCCCTGCAGCGTAAGAGTGGCAATGTCGTGTAGACAATGGATAACGGGAGTGAAAAAGCTGACTGTAGGTGTGTTATTTCATGTTTAATGTTTTAAAAAAGATATTTAGAAAGTCCTAAAGAGACATTCTGTAAAAACATTCCATTAGTTCACATTGAATCTTATAGCGCGGGGTCGGAAGCAAATAAGAGCTATAAATGACAGACAATTGTAGACTGAAACAGACTAAAAAAATAGCAACTACGTGTTGCGTGTGACCCGCGACCCTAACGTGGATAAGCGGTATAGAAAATGATGAATGAATGAATGCTGCATGTGTGCGTCATGAAGAGCTCACCACACAGCGGAGCTAATTCTTGGGTTTGGTTGAGTTCAAAATGTGACCAAGCAGAACACATGAAATTTGAAAGTTTCTCAAACAGTTCTTCTGCCAAATGAGGCCATAGTGAAAAGATCCGGTTATTCGCTTTTCCTTGCATGTTTCCGCCTTCATGTTCCTGGCGAATTTCCCTTGTAGTTTTGGTACTTTTGGGTGACCTTGCATCCTGGAGTAACCTGGGGAATGCTAAAGACACAGACCAAAGACACAGACCAGTGTTAAAATTAGAGCAAAAGGTCCACAGAAACTACTGTACTGATCCAAGACCGTGACACCAGCGCATGAGATGCAAGGGGACTAGTTTGTTAAGCGCAATTTTTGGCCACACGAAAACTGGGACACTATTTAGTCCCGGTTTTTTGTCGAAAATCAAAAAAGTAAAGGAGTAATTTTACAAGAATAAAGACAAAATAATAGGAGGTAATGGATAAAAATGAAAAACAATTACCAATTTGTGTACAATGTTTTTAAGCCCTATTTAAAGGGTCCCTGACGGGACTTTGAATTTGGATTATTATAACTGACAGCTAATGAAAACTCCAAATTCAGCATCTCAGACAAATATTGTGAAAGGGTTGAATATACGGTATAGTGTGTAAAACAGCTGATTTGACAGTTGCCCAAAAGACAATCACTACAAGTAGGGCAAGACACAAAAGGTGACAAACAAAGACAAACAAAACAAAGAGTGAACTGCAACTGGAGTCAGTCCTTCAAGAGCAAGTATTGAGTGCTGTGCGTGTTTATACTTTTAATGCCCACACTTTTCGGGTGACCAACATTTCTAAAATCCTTTAATTATTGGACGTGAGTAACATTTTCTGATATTTTGAGTTGGGTTCTTCGTTAGGTTTGCGTTTTAATAATCCAAATGAAAACAAATAAACATTTGACATATATCAGTCTGTGTGCAATGAATGTACGGTATATAATGTATAGTCACGTTTCACGTAGCCTAAGGTCCACCAGTCACAAGCCCATACGCCTGGTGGACTGGAACCAAACTCCAGTTCACCGCCGCAGTCGCCACACAGAAGGATTATTGTGCTGATAATCCCAGTTTTAGCCCCGATTCACACTTCAACCCAAATCAGGTCGTCTGACCCAACTCCCGGGCGTGAATGTACACATGCACCGGTGGCGGTCCGGTCTGATTCCAGTTTGCGTCAGATGATGAGGCCTCTCGATGAAGCGATGTGCGCGTGTGCGTGCGTTCGAGTTCTATTTGAAGCCGTGGAATTTGAAGTCGAAGACAAACACATCCTTGTGCCGCGGATTCAGGAGGACTCACCTTACCTAATGTTCATCCCTGGACAATCATGATAAATGAACAGGACTTTGTCCTTATAAACAGAATATGAATTGTTCAGAATCACTAAATACAGGTTGTAACTTTACTAGAACCCTCCAGACATGAAATAACAGCCCTATAGTTGCTTTTACACTCATATTACCCAATATAGCAGACATAATACGAGAAAATCAGGCATAATATTGTCTCACATGCAGTGTGTTAGAATTGGGGTTGTTGCTTCCTTTTCTGAACAACACAAGAGGCTATTGCCTCATTAGTGTAATATTACTGACACGTGGATTACTACCTATGATGACGTCTTTAAATGCATCTTCTGGATGCCTTACGTTTGTATCTTTGTTTTTTTAGTCATTTTTATGCTTGGAAATTGCTTATATTACAAATATTATATTAAAAAGTGTTTATATATCCATGTTTTAAAACAATCAACCACAAAATAGTGATGCTTTATTAGCCCATACTGTATATTTGTGTGCTGCAGTTATGAATCCGCATTCTCACTGCTGTGTACTGTGTGCCTGTAGTTCTTTCTTTCTGTGTAAAACCGGATTTAAAATGCGTTTATTGGTGGTGAGAGGCATTTTTTTTTTACAAGTTAAAAAAAAAAAAAAAAGTGTTACACTTTGATTTGACCAGGCGAAGCGTATTGAGACACAGCTATTTTTCAAAAGCGACCCGGCCAAGAGGCAGCAAAATTACAAATACAAGCAGTAATACAAATAATTATCCATAATAATAATAATCCATTTCGTACGCCGCGTATCCTCAAAATAAATAAATAAATGAAATCGGCTGGGATAGGCTCCAGCATACCCCAAAGAGGATGGGGGCGGGGCGGACCCTGCTGTGTGGAGAGGAGCTGCCGCACGGGGGCAGTATTGGACTACACCAGCGTGTCTTCGCGCTGTCCGACATTAATATACGCTTCTTTTGGCGAACCGTTGGTAATGGACCTTCTCACTCTACTCTCGTTTCGAACTGAGACGAAGTCCTTCACGCCGGGAAACAATGAAAGCGATTTCAACCAAGACTAGCCAAGGCAGGCTGTGAACTTGTCCGAACTTGAGCCTTTCTAGCGCCCCGCGTGTTGTGTTCAATGCGGCTCAGTAAATCCGCGTTTCCTTGCTCTCCTTTCCCCGCCTCCTGCTCCTCCCCCGGCGGAGAAGGAAGAGTCAAGTGAACAACAAGCCTGGCAGGAGGAATTGCAAAGGTGGGTGTTTTCTCCGAGCGTCCTTTCCGCCCGACAGCCGTAGCGGATAGTTTGCTTCCCGCATTTCAAGGCGTTTGCCCGAACACACCTTTGGTTGGTTTGTTTGTTTCAAAGTCCCTCGGGCACCGCGGCTCGAGATCCGGCTTGGACGTGACGTGCAGTCGGGCCGGGCCAGGCCCGAAACCGCATCGGCGACACTTCGGAACTGGATCAAAAGCAAGTGTAACGCTCTCCGGGGGCCGGCGAGGCGTCTTGGTCGCCGCCGCGTCGAGAACAGACGAATCCGGATTTGGTAAAGTTGCGTTTTTTCCCCCCCTTCCCCACGCGCAGCCTGCTTAGCATGCTAGCTCATCAGCGGCTAAGCCGACACTGCGGCGGCTTTCCGCGGCTGTTCGCTCGACTGCTTTGCGGCAAAGGTTTCTGTCGGTTTGTGTGCAGCAAAAGCAACTTTTCCGTGTAAAGTTGGACCGCTTTACGGCGTTGCCGGCGAAGGCGAGGAAGAGTAGCGTCGATGCTTTTGAAGTGGAGATGCGCGTGACAAGAGGACACGGAAGTGAGCAGCCGGCCCCGTAAGAGGTCAAAGTCCGGTCCGGCTTGCGTATCGGCGGTGAATTCCTCCTGCTCTTTGGCGCCTTCCCTCCCCATTCCAGCCCGACTTCAGCTTCTTCTTTCTCCCCCCCCCCAGCATGTTTTGGCCTAAAGTTGGAGAGGCGGGGACGGGAGTGGCTGCGTTGGTTAGACAAAAACTAGAACCTGTTGTGTGGGTCTGGATGCGCGGGGTGTGGCGTGATAACAGGCGTGCTTCGTTGCATTTCCCGGCGTCCTTTGCGCAGGCTTGCACCACAGCCGCCTTCTCCACTTACACTGGGCTCAGCCTGAGTGGGTCACTGGGGTCTTGACTGCAGAGCTTACTTGCGCACGCACCAGCTTGCTGATTGGTTAGGTGTGTTGAGGACATACCTCGCATTTTCCTGGAATTGGCCCGCAGGTGTGACTGAACTTACCTGCCGAAGCAGAGATGTCAGATAAGGGACAGGTTTGAGCACGCCCGCCGCGCAGGAAGGCCCACGCTCTTTCATTTCATGCAGGAAGGTTTCAGAGGTTTCCCTCAGCAGCCGTGTCGTCTGCAGGGAGCGAAGAAGTGCGTTGTTTTAGACAGGGCTGTCATTTGTAGGCCCGGGTAATGACGGCCTTTCAGAGAAAGCCATGGGTGTGTCACTGGAAAGCTGGTGCTTTCTTCCAGTCGCAGTCCTCCCAGTCCTCCCTTCCTCGCCGCCCGACAGTTGTTGTGTGTGGTTTTTATCGGAATCGTTTATGACATCATGTCGCTCTCCAAGCTCAAGCTGAGTGCTGGTTTTTGTATTTGTTGGCCATGAAGTCTTTGAATTTTCTTTTGAGCTGCCACAATTAATCGCATTAATAGCAATCAATTATCTTTGTGTTTAATGTGTTATGTTTTGATTAATTAATCACAAAGTGTCCTCATTATTGGAGATAATAAATATTATTAATAATAATGATAATCGAGACCTTTTTTCATGAATTTTATGGCATAAGAAGGCCAGAACATTGTATCAAAAGCAATACACTTTAATTTCTCATTTATTTAACATTGTAATTGCAATATCGAGCGCTTTATATAACAAAAAAGACCACCAAAAAAACCCACAATAAATATATAAAATGAATTCTCAGTCGCAAAAATTGCACATAAATAAAAAAAATCACAATCTTAACCAAGAACAAAAAATGCATTATGCCTCTATTTTATATAGTTTTTTTCATTCTAAAATGTAACTATCCTCGAATTTAAACCTCTCAAATGTGAAGGATTTTTTTATTTTCTTTGTCATCCATGAAAACAGACCTATTATCTTTGGGTTTTAGGCACAACAGGATATTCACGCACAGCAGCATTTTTACCTCTTTTTTTGATATGTTGCAGACCAAACCACAAACTGTTTGTGTTTGCTTCATATTGATTTGATCCGTCTAAGGCGGGGGGTGTCCCGAGTGCAGGCCAAGGGAGGTTTACTATGGCTAATTAAAAAAAAACCCAGCAAAATGAGGGTGAAAAAAGCAGCAAGACTAAGCACAAAATATTAGGAGAATAAAGTCATAATAGTAAGGGAACAAATAAGCAAGTTGAAATATAAAGTACTAAAAATATGTTTTTTTTTATTACAAAGAGAAAACAACAAAAAGTGTTCAATCGAGCACACACAAAAAAGGAGTAACGTAAGGAAAAAAGCTTCATTTTCACTAAACACAAATAATAATAACACAAAGTTGATTGTATGGAAAATACCGAGTCATACAAATTGGTGAATAAAGTATCGTTCATCATCTGATGAACGTGTCAAGGTTTTATTGTGTGCTTTCTGGTCTTGGTCATGTCCTTGCAAGTCAAGGGTGGACGTGTGCTTTTTAAACATACAATGGCATCAAATGCAATGATTGCTGGCATTTCTCTCCTCGTGTGACAGTACGGCCTTGGTCAAGTGCAAGCTTTGCTCCCTCCCTTTTGTTTGTGCTGTCAAGTTCAACTGAGAACTGATTCTTCGGCGACTCGTCCTTGTTTAGACTTTTTTGGACTTGCGATTGCGTTTGCAACGCGCTGCTGTCACGGCATGGATAGCAGATGATGCCGCTTAAGCTGGGTGACCCCAGTGGGCTGCATTATACCACAGCTCCTTTTTCTGCACACATGAATAAGTCGCAGACTGCACGTACGAGTTGTACAGACCCGTCAAGTTAACCATTGAACCACTCGGCCTTGGGCCTGTTAACTGCCGGCATGTAGCGTTATCCGACTTCCCTGCTGAAAAAGTTAGAGCATAATAATTGCTAGACGATAATTGCCCTGCAAATAACTGCAGATGAACAATATTACTGTCAGCATTATTTCGACAGTATTGTTTTGTATTAACATAATGGAAATTGGTGGCATAATAATGCAACTACAGCATACCAAAAGAAAATTTGACATTGTGATGGGAATGTCAAGCTTTTACATAAAATAAACAAATAGCATGATAAGATAACGACCTCAAGGAAAATAGAACGGACTAGCAAAAATGGCCGTTCACATTGTGTGTCAGTGCTCGTTTGCATTTAACCGGTACTGTATATTGGTGGGCTGGTTAAACGGGCCAGTTACGACACATCACAGATTAATCGGTATCGTATTGATTGAAAGTAGATGCAAATGTTAATTCACATGTCAACCATTTTTTAAGGTCTTGTCCAAACGTAGCAGGGTATTTACAAAAATATAAAAATGCATACTCATGTAACCGCATAAATGCTTTGGGAACCACAGTCGTAAGCATGCCAGACTCGTCCGGAAAACATAAAACATGGCCAGGCCGACCTCAGAGTGCTTCTTCGCCTCTGCTTTTCGACGTGAAGCGGTTTTTGGGCTTGCAAAAAGCGCTTAAACAGTAGCTACACCCAACACAGTTCTCAGGGCATGCATGTTGTTTCCGATGTAAATACAGGTTGCGCGTGTGACGTCACAGCATACTTTGTCGCAGGCGGTGGTGACGTTTGGATACCTAAAACGGCGGTTATTTGCGTCCATACCCAAGCGTATAACCGGAGTTCTCTGTAAATCTACACTTTGGCCGCAGGTTTTGAAAACCTTCGTTTTTAGTGCCAGATTTCACGGACAGGAAGTCGCTATCACGCCACCATATCGTGCATATATTTTACACAGTAGATGCGTATGGAAACTGATGAGAGAAGCGGCTCAGAATGGCCCATCCACAACCTTTTGCCTTTGCTTTTAGTCACCAGCTTGTATGTAAGCAAGGACAAAATGGAATACTTGCTGAACCTACCATGTAGGTGGGACATTCTTAGTTATTTTATTTTGTTAATTGTCGTCTTAACCTGGACTGGTCGGCAGTCAATCGCAGACAAACATACATGCCCATGTCAATTTATCGAAGCCAGCAAAATGACTCTCTTTTGCGTTTTTTTATCGATCATTAATTGATATATTGATTATCGTGACAGGCGTATTGGTCTAAAGCAGGTATAAAATTAAATGTTTTTAATTGTTCTTGGTTAAAAGGTCAAAAATTATTTACATAATGTAAAACAAAATTGCTGACTCAACAGCCCCAGTAGTCCGCCCACCACCACAGCTTCAAAAAAATCCTACCATTTCAAAACACACAGCAGCATGCTGCTGTGTGAAATCAGTATACCCAGGAAAAAATGATCAAAATGCTGTGAGTATTACATATTATAATGTATATAAAAGCATGTTTTTACTCTAGAGGGCTTTATAATAGTCTTTCTCTCTTTAGAATGCACAGTGTGTTCATGTTTTATTGTGGATGATGGGCAAAATTCCCCAAAAAGTGCAGTTTTCCTTTGGGAAAATTTGGTGAAACATCGGACGATGCCGCCTCCTTTTGAGCTTTGATGTGTTGCTCTCACGCTTACACTTTTTCTCACTTGCGTCGCATCTTTGGAAAGGACTGCTAACAAGCAGCTCACGCTGCCGCTGAAAACGTTCTGTAAGCTCTCGTGTATCACACTTTTCTATTTTTAACCCGCCCTGCGAAGCAGAACTGCAGATGTAGTTCGTCTTCCTTATCCGCACAGCGGATGCTTGACCCTTAGATTGAACGTAATTGTTGCTGTCAGGTAACGAGCGTCCTTTCCTTTCTTGCACCTAACCACTAATGATCTTCTCTCTCTGGCATTGACTCACATCTACTAGACTATCAACTCCTGTTTTCTGAGTAAATCAGTCTTCGTTCAACTCGTGCCTTTTTGTACCTATAGGTGATTTCGGGTGACTTTGGTTCTGCTCTGTGGGTACGCTGGCGCTGGCTCTGTGGTGTTGACTCTCTCCTTTCCTTTCCTCTGCTCTGCTCTCAGCGTGTGAATGGAGCAGTGCGCGAGTACGGCCTCCCTGCTGGCCTCCGTGCGGGAGCAGGAGAGGCAGTTTGAGATGCTGAGCCGAGCGCTCGAGGAGGAGCGGAGGTCGTGCTCCGGCACCCTGCCCCGCCCGCTCCCCAGCATACAGGTAACCTTACGGAATACTCTCCCTGTTCAAAAGCCCCTTGGATTCACTCCTCCCATGCTCTATGTCAGTAGAATGAACAGAAGCTACTACTAACCTGGGAGAAAAAGTCACGGTTTCCTTGGCATGACGCTCCAGTTGTGCTTAAACTTGGATATTTCAAGAACCGTGATGTTGAAGGGGGTACACCTGCTAGATGCTCCTTTTCCAGCATTCACACACAAATTCCCGTTCCAATAAACTAGGCCAGAACTAAGGCGTCACCCAAAAATGCTCTGCCACAAAATAAAACCGTTTAATCATTTATTAGCAGCCGCCATTGTTGGTGGTGTTACAGTCACAGTAAGCAAATAAATGCAATGAACCGCTAGTGAGGTCTTCCTGAGGAGATAATTTACAGAATTGGCCAATAAAAAACGGAATTTACTGTCAAATGCGGAATCTCGCGGGAGTTGGCATCCTGTGAATGAAATGCTGTCCTTGTGAGGAGAAGGAATGTCCGTGTGTGGAATTTATATACCCGGCGGACGGCTCAATCGTGGCGGAATCTCATTGCAAGCCCTAAACCGCCCTCTCCAAAGTTGATATGGCAATAAAAGCCGGCAAAAGTTGGCGGAGCCTCCTCTTAGCTTCGCTTCTGCTAGCATGCTAGCGCGGTTGTGTGTACGACTCTGGTCGGATGAGTATATTTTCATACTGTAAACAAAATAAGCGTGTCATAAAAATATTTTACATATGCAGTTGGGCCATACCTAAATGAGCAAGTCCAAAGATCAACCGCCCGCTATAAATACAGAAAGTAAGTATAGTTACTGCATTTACAGACATGATCTAACTCTTACTATGGCCGCTTCACACTGCAGGGCATGATGCCCAATTCAGATTTTTTGTTTAAATATGATTTTTTATGTGCTTGTTCAACATTACTAAAGAAATGCTACTTGTTAATGAGAACACAACGCCTCTGAAAAGTGACTCGCATGCGCAAAAGTACGCCATCACTTTTATTTTTACAGAAGTAAAGATTGTGCGCTCTAGTAATGTTGAGAAACCCTGATTTAGTTTCCGATTCGGTACTGGGGTAAAATTCAAATAGGTATCGACGATACCTGTTCAACACTGTGTGCGAAGTCACCCAGTGTGTCTGCAATTTTAGAAAGTAGTGTACAGTATTTCAAATCATAGAAATGGAAATGAGGAGCAAAACCAGACACACGTGGCAGAAAAGGAAGACAACTATCAAAATGGATCGAAGAATAACCAGAATGTCTTAGCCAACGATCATCTCCAGGAGGATCATAGACAGTCTGCCATTACCTCAAAGTACTGTGACAGAAGACGTCCGTGTGAAGCTGATCTACTTACAAGAATCCCACGCAAAGTCCCTCTGTTTAAAAAAAAAAAAAAAATGCATGTGCAGAAGAGGTTACAATTTGCCAAAGAACACATCAACTGGCCTAAAGAGAAATGGAGGAACATTTTGTGGACTGATGAGAGTAACATTTTTTTTTTGATCCAATGGCCACAGACGACCCCAAACTCTGAATTCAAGCCGCAGTACACAGTGAAGACAGTGACGCATCATGATATGGGCGAGTTTCTCCTACTATGGTGTTTATCACATACCAGGGATCATGGATCAGTTTGTCAGAATACTTGCAGAGGTCATGGTGCCCTTGAAATGGCTTTTTCAACAAGACAATGACCCCCGACACACTAGTAGACGAGCAAAATCTTATGTTGTTTTGTTATGGAGGGGCCAGCCCGATCCCCGGACCTTAATCCAATGGAGAACTTGTGGGGTGACATCACAAATGCTGTCTCTGAAGCAAAACCAACCAAAACCCTGGCATCAAGCATGCTCAAACCCATTTTTCATCTGATTAACAAGAATGGTGCTTCTTCTTTCAACATTTTATTTCTATTTTAGAGAGATGTTGGTTTTTTTTTTAAAACTATAATCTCAAGCTTTTGAACAATAAATTGCTTAATTTAAACATTTTTCTGTCTCACTCCCATTTCTTCGTTTTGTATTTGCAAACTCTGCTAGTTCAGCCTCGTCTGTGGTCCTTTGTACCCCTCCATTGAGGGGTTTATCTTGGAGGTCTATTAGTTTGCTGCCTGGTGTGTGTGTGTAGAATTTAAGGCTGTGTTTTAATAACTTTATGGTCAAAAAATACCTGCAAAGAAGGCATTATTTGTCTTCAAAAGCTTATATATATATATTTCCTCCTCATAGAACGGCCGCGTTCCTTGTGATGCGGACATAGAACGGCTGACACTTAACCAGGGTTACGCCAACGGGACACATCATGTAAGCAACTTTTCTAGCCCCTATTCCAGAGTTTCTTCATTAACCAGCGTAAAACTTTGTTTTCCTTAAATGCTCTAATGGTTTGTGCAGTTCAGGATGGAGCCTGGTTCGATGGTACAGGAGACGTACACCATGGAGGAAGCGCCCCGAGAGTCCGCCCCTGTTGTCTCTGTGGAGACCAATGATGACGGCACCACGCGACGCACCGAAACCACGGTAGAACTGAATGTACCAACAATGGCAGCAAATATACTCGCATGTAATACTGTATTTGTCGGCTAGAATAGCGGATTGGTTTGGCTGTGGAATGCTATTTACCAAAGAAACACAGCTGTATGACAACGATATCAAAACATCAATAAAACGTCACACACTATATTACCAGCATATTTCGCACATAGAATTTGCAGAATTGAATGTGGGTTGCATTCAATGTGCAAACTGTAAATATATTCTTCCTTTGTTGCCCCTTCAGGTAAAAAAAGTAATCAAGACCACCACCACTCGTACCGTCATCCCATCCGTATCAGACACCCTTTCCTTGGATGGTGTGGGATCAGCGACAGGTATGGGAGCCTACATTCCGCCCACGGCGGGGGGCTATCGGCAGGCCCCTGGAATAGGTGTACCCATGGAATACCCCACCCAGACTGTGCCCCGAAACTACCACTATGGACCACCTGGTGGCTATGAGGACTATCGCGCTGGACCTCCTTCTGAAACATATGCGAGCCTCAACAGGGGTGCTCGCATAGATGACCACTACAGGTAATGGCAGTCATTATTTGGCAAAAGTAGGGATGTCCGATAATATCGGTCCACTGATATTATCGACCCGAAATTGGCATCAATTTAATATCTAATTATCTGTATCGGGTTTTATCCTACAATGAAAGCAGAATGTAAAAAATGCTGCGCGTAAGCAACTGCGGGTGGTGTGTCCTTTGGATAACACACTTGCATTTTGAAAAGTGTTCATTCAGCCAGGCGGAAGCAACACTTCTTCCTTTGAATACTTCCAATTCCCAGGGCGAAAGCCATCGGCATAACGCGTATCAGAAACATCTAGTTAAAACACAACTTTTCCGCTCAAATCAGACCTTTTTTTTTTTTAAATCCAGACCAGCCCATCCAGACGGTTACAGAACCTTGGATCCAAGCTACAGAACTCCCAGCAGGAACCAACTGGATGCCTATGCTGCTCAGCCTCAGGTAGAATTAACATCTTTGAACTCACGGCTTGTATTCCTTCCTTCCGTCACATATAAAGTAGTTTCTTGGTTAACTCAATCCAAAAGCAGACTTCAACTTGAGCAAAATTTCCCCTAGAAAATAATATAGTAATCCGTTCCAGACACCCAAAAATGGTAGCACAGTTTATGGACGACAGACAATTTCATTTTTGTAATGTTGTTTACGCAGGCCGCACGGTGGCTGAGTGGTTAGCACATTGGCCACACAGTCAGGAGATCTGGAAGACCTGGGTTCAAATCTCCGTTGGGCATCTCTGTGTGGAGTTTGCATGTTCTCCCCGTGCGTGTGTGGGTTTTCTCCGGGTACTCCGCTTTCCTCCCACATTCCAAAAACATGCATTTAGGTTAATTGGCCGCTCTAAATTGTCCATCGGTATGAATGTGAGTGTAAATGTTTGTTTGTCTATATGTGCCCTGCGATTGACTGGCGACCAGTCCAGGGTGTACCCCGCCTCCTGCCCAAAGTCTGCTGGGATAGGCTCCAGCATCCCCGTGACCCTAATGAGGATAAGCGGTATAGAAAATGAATGAATGTTGTTTACGCTACCTGCCCCAGCGTTTAAAATCTTTTGTCAATTACTTTGCCACATCCTCTACTCGATTTACCAAAAGGAAACAGGAACCAAAAAAAGGAACCAAAAGGACAGTAACTGTAACACAGCCTTTGGATATCATTCGGCGATCTAAGAATCTTTCACACAGCTCCACGCTTCTAAGATCCACTGGTTTGCCACCCATTAAATCAGCCTTCTGTAGCGGCACAAAGTATCAGACGGAGCTCCATTCGTCAAAAGTCTCACGAGCGGCCAGCTAGCTTATTTGTGCTAGCAACCAAGAGCTTTGTTGTGCACAAATTTGGACACCCATCCATCCATTTTCTATGCCGCTTATCCTCATTAGGGTCGCGGGTATGCTGGAGCCTATCCCAGCTGACTTTGGGCGGGTGGCGGGGTACACCCTGGACTGGTTGCCAGTCAATCACAGGGCAACTTAGGACAACCGTTCTTTAAAAATACAGTATGTCCAAACATCCATGATCATTCTTCTGCAGTGGCACCAAAGGTCTTCTCTTCACACAACAATACTCAAATTGCAGTACAGTGTGATACTATAATATTCTCTTATAGGTCGGGCGCATGGCCAGTGCAGTGGAGCTCTCCTCTATCCCAAGGTTCGTCCCAGATCCATACGGTCTGGAGGATGATAGCCGCAGCATTGGGTACGATGATCTTGACTATGGCATGGGGCATCCCGTTCACTACAGCACAGTGCCCCGTAATCACCACGGCTTCCCTCAAGGGCCACCTCGTAGGACCGGGTAAGTTTGTGCGTAATGCTGTTTTATTGTTCTTACATTTCAGTGCTTCTCCACGTCCTCCCCAGGAGTTACGAGGGCACGCTGGATGCCAGTGTGAGCGGTCCAGGGGACATGTACTATTGGGGAGGCGCTCCTTTGGCACAAGGTGAAAGAGGAAGCATGGCTTCACTGGACAGCACTCTGAGGAAAGGCCCAGGCGCAGGTGGATGGCGCCAGCCAGAGCTGCCAGAGGTCATCGCAATGCTCAACTACCGCTTAGATCCAGTCCGTAGCAATGCCGCCGCATACCTGCAACATCTTACTTACAAGAATGACAAAGTAAGATCAGTGTGTATTTACCCTTTTTGCTTCAAATAAAGAGAAAGCTCTCACGTTGCAGGCCGCTGTATAACATGCTTTTAGTCTGGTCGTGCCGCATCACTTGCATAATCACCTACCTTTGGCTTTTTAGGTCAAGTCTGACGTTCGCCGTATGAAAGGCATTCCAGCGCTGGTTTCTATGCTTGACAACCCAAACAAAGAGGTTTGCTTGCTGTTTCTCCATGGTCATAAAGTCTTTGAAATTATGATTGTTCGTACTTGGATAAAATGTCAGGATTTTATGGTTGCTTTTTGTTCTGGAACAATGAAAGCTTCAAAGGATGGACTTTGGATGCAACATTCCTGGTCTAATCTGACATGTCAGCATTTGATCCAAATATAGTTCCTGTCTCAACATAATTAATCTGAACTGTCCAGCAAATCCTTATTCATTATTCTTATTATTATTAGGTATTGCGTCACATTATTGAGGCAGGCTATCTAATGGAACCTCTGTTAGTAGGGGTGTCATGAGACGCTCAATATACAAGACAAAACACAAGAATACGTCCATGAGAATGACGGAAGATTTTAAAATTACTTTAGAAAAAATGACAATATCCATCAATCCGTCCATGTTCTATACCGATTAGCCCCCAATGTACGTAATTTCTAAATAAATCTTACCCGTCTCCACTCTTGTGTGTAGCCCCGCCTCCACCAGCTGAAACGAAGAGACTGGAAGACTGACAAAAGGGCTACTCCATATTAGAGCCCTGTAGACATGAAGTAACACCCATAAAGTCACCTTTACACTTTCATTATTCTTATTTTTACGACACATTGCTCAACTGTAATGTGCAGGCTATGTGATCACTGCAATGACACTAGATACAACTAAACATAGCATGCTAACTTTCCACATTACATTTGATTTATTCCAAACTTAAAGGCTTTTTAATGGAGTGGGAAGGACAGACAAAGTAAGAAACCAAATATTTACCACTTCCACACGGAAAGGGAGAAGAACTTTTTTCGTATATCATGGCTGACTTCAAGCAGTGTGAAGGTAATGTTTAGTCATGTTTTGTCACTATAACATTGCTGACACTGTCTTCCAATATTATTTGACAAGTGGGCCACAGTCAACCACAAAACAGCAATCATTTTTGTTAAATTCTATTTTTGCTATGTGCCGCGGGCTGATAGAAAAATACCTGCGTGCCACACTTTGGACACCCCTTCCCTACACTTTGGACACCCCTTCCCTAGACAGCCCAAATTAGTATGAAGCAAACACAGTCTGTGGTTTGGTCCGCAACATATCAGAAAAGGGGCAAAATGTCATTCACTCTGCATAGTCAAAGCCGATGTGTGTGATTATTTTGTTTTGCCCAAAACACTAAGATAATAGGTCTGCTTTCATGCATGACGAAGGAAATTAAAACACGTTTAGATTTGAGATGCTGAAAAAGGAGAATACCAAAATAGATTACTTTTACATACAGACAACAAAGTGAAATACTTGGAAAAGTGGTTGCCCCCTTCCTGATTTCTTATTTTTTTGTCACACTTATTAAATATTACACAAAATTCAGTTAGAAAATTGTCACCCTATTAAATTAATGGTCCAAGTCATATTTTCTATTTTTTTTAAAGAAAGGGATAGCTTGTACAGGACTGCTAGGGCGTAAGGACCATGATCCTTTTCAACTAAGGATTTCGGTGATTATCCTGCATTATCAAGAGATGATTTAGGACAAAAGTCATTTTAGTCCAAAAATGACATAGGTCCCTAGGGTACACCCGTAGGGTGATGAAATGTATTAATGGAAAAGAATTAAACATATATGGACCTGTGTGCAACACTGATTGGCGCACCTGTTAAAACATAGGAATCCAAGATGGCAGCACACCTATTGTTTCTGCAAGGTGCCTCTCTGTTTAGTGTTTCCTTTTATCGGATTTTAGTATATATCTTACACGTTTCCACCTTAGGCCTTTGGGATTAATTGCTGCAGTGGATTAACAGCTCAAATGAGGATATTTGGTGGTCTTAAACTAGGCCTGTCAGCCAGCCTTGCTGACGCCACTATCTGCATCTGCAGAGTTCATTAGACTTTACCATTGTGTCTTGGCTCTTTGGATTACTCATCTCGGACAACTGTCATAATTAGTTTGGCCAGGGGCTTGTAGTTATGCATAAACCTACTGTTTGGCCACCCCTAACCAATATGCACAAGCAGAAACGAATGCAGCGGGCCAACGAATACAAGAAGACTCATTTGCAAACAATCCTGTTTACTGATGAGGGCCATGCCACTTTGAGTGGGCCTGGTGGATAAAGTAGATTATGGCCAACATATCAGCAAGGAGATGGCTGAGTGATGTTTTGGATCTGAATCATTTGGAGCGACCTGGTAGGCCCTCAATGGTCAATGAAGGTGCGAAAATGACCTGAAATAGTACAGTATGTAGAATTTCAGACTGACTACTTTCTTTCATGGTACTGTATGAAGTACCAGACCTTCTGTAGCAAAATGACCTTTGTGCATGACATCTCATGATGTAAAGAACACCTTATGAAATTTTATTTTGCTTAATGTAGAACAGTTTTAAGTTTTTATTTTTGAAAAAAAGTCCTGTTATTATTGGGAGGGTTGCCTAATGCTGGAAAATCTTCTATTGTGGCTGAATTACAACAATTCTGCAAAGATGAAAAATTCCTCGAGCGCTGTAAGAGACTCGTTACAAGTCATCGCAAATGTTTGATTGCAGGCAAATGTTTGAGTTGTTGCTTTCAACCAGTTATTAGGTTTAGTTATTAGGTTCCACTTTCACCTAATTGGTGTATAAATATTTTTTGAAAATGAGCCCTGCCATTGCTGAGTGTCTGTGCTGTCCAATGATGGGCAGAGTAATTTTGTAATAAGCTAAATAGCAGTAGGTGGCAACGCTTTATATTAACTTTATATTGTTTCTATAGGCTGCAGAGATTAACGTTTACATATTCTGCTGGTGGATTGCCTTGGGATTTTGGGAATGAAAAAAGTAGGCCTTGGCTCAGAAAAGGTTGAAAAACACTGGTGTAGAGGATGAACAAGACCTGTTGGGGAACATGGTGGAGGGAGGATGGGAGTGGAGCTGTATAATTACAGGTCAGACACTAGTTTTACAATCTGTCATCTGTACCTCGCCATAGGTTCACTACGCTGCCTGTGGAGCACTGAAGAACATTTCCTATGGTAAAGATCCAGACAACAAAATTGCCATCAAGAACTGTGACGGCGTGCCTGCTCTAATTAGGCTTCTCAGGAAGACGCGTGACCAGGACCTCACTGACATTATCACAGGTTAGATGCACGATGTCATCTTAAGATACGAGCTCATGGTTCTTGTGCGCGTTAACATCAAAAACTCTTGCCAAATTGCCAAATGTCGCAGGGACACTTTGGAACCTGTCCTCCCACGACTCTGTCAAAATGGAGATTGTGGACCACGCGTTGCATGCGCTCTCCGATGAAGTGATAGTGCCCCGTTCAGGCTGGGAGCGCGGGAGCAACGGAGGCAGAGGGGAGGAAAACTGCAAACCGAGACACCTGGAGTGGGAGACGGCCCTCACTAACACAGCCGGCTGCCTGAGGTATGAAGGCACGGTCAACATTACCATCAGTGGTTCCGTTTGTTTTGAACATGCATACAGTTCACATTGAATGTTCACCGTTCCACATGTCCGAAAAGGAGTAGGAAGAAGCAGAGCTTATTTAATCCCCCCCCCCCCTCTGTAGCACATCAATTGATAATACAGATATCATTTTTTGTAGACAACAACAAAAAAATGATTTCTTTTTTTCTCTGTTGCTATCCGGATGACACGCCTGGGTTTATAATTCTAGTACTTTTCTAGAGCCGGCCCATGCAACAATGATATCAAACGTCAATGCTATTGAATGCAATCCTTCGAACTGGATGGCTCTTACTTTGTGGGTTTCCTTGTCATGGTAACATGATCTTTAATATGTATCCAGATCGGTTATATCTTACCAACCAGCACTCTTGCTTCTCCTGGCCCATCATTTAGCTTAATGTAGATTTTACCATTGGTGCTTCGTGTGCTGCTTCCTCAGGTTTCATGCTTTTTTGGCCATGTCGGCGTTGCGTTTTGTCAGATGCTCATTTATGCAGAGGTTTGTGCCTTTCATCTTCTTTCCCTGTTTCAGCAGTGCAGTTTCGAATTCCCTGTTGGTGAACCTAACTATGACAGGTGCAGTGTTGTTTCTGCCGAACAGTGGGAAGCAAGTATTGATGGTGTTCATATCTACATCGACCTCCTTTTGATTGTAGGAAGTTGGCAAGCTGTTTCTTTCTTGGAAGAACATTCATTCCATCTCATTGTTTATATATTTCCTCGGGGATTTTTCTCCCCCTTTGATTCTTGTGCTCGTGCCAGGCAGAGTTATCCTCCAATGGTCCCTTGATATCATCCTGTAGAACTTTATCACAATCAGCTTTATTCACCATGTTTTGCCACACTAGGAATTTGACTCTGGTCAATCCATCCATCCATTTTCTATATTGCTTATCCTCATTAGGGTCGCGGGTATGTTGGAGCCTATCCCAGCTGACTTCGAGCGAGAGGCAGGGTACACCCTGGACTGGTCGCCAGCCAATCGCCGGGCACATACAAACGACCATTCACACTCACATTCATAGCTATAGACAATTTAGAGTCACCAGTTAACCTAACAAGCATGTTTTCGGAACGTGGGAGGAAAGCGGAGTACCCGGAGGAGAAAATGCAAATTCGAACCCAGGTCTTCCAAATCTCCTGACGTGTGGCCAGCATGCTAACCACTCGACCACCCAAGAGGGATTTCAATGAGTCAGTCTCTGACCGTTTTCTGTACATCAGGGGTGTGTAGACTTTTTTCAGAGATCATTTTGGGGGGCTGTTTCAGTCGTTGTGTGCAGTGCGTACTTTTATTTGTGGCGTGCTGCAATGTCTTCAGTAGTGATGTGCAGCTCGCTTGCAAATATTGATATCTCCAATTCCAGCTCTTCATGCTCTAAAATCGATACTCAATTCAAAATTTCGATACGTTTGATACTTCAGTCGTTTGAGGTAATGTTTGTCAGGTGAAACCATGATCGACTGTAGCCATGTGTGAATTGTAGGGGTGTCACGAGACAAGACGATACACGGGATTGGGTCTATAAGAAGAGACAAGATTTTAACATTTACTTATATTTTATATTTAAACCTACTACTATGTTACGGCCTTTTGCTCTCTGTGTACAGTATCCTGGCGGCCCTCCTCCACACACCGAGACAGTATGACCGACAAAAGGGCTCATTCTGTTTATGCCGTTGTTCTATGGCGTGTACCCCCTTTGGTACGGCCATTGTAATAAGGGGTACGTGAATAAAAACTGGCGCCTAATGCGCACAATTATGAGGCGCCTGATTGCCTCCCGGCGCAAGGAAAACAGAAGTGAGCTGGAGAATGACAGGTCGTTGCTGTGTGTCTGATTGGTTTCGCTGATATCAGTCTCAAATTAACTTTGTATCAAATTGGAAACTGAATCAGTCTCAGTTTCCCTGCATCCTGCTCTATTTAGCTTTTCGATTATGTTGACATGCTTTTTGCTCTTCTACTACATGAAAGAAATGTGAGTTCGGAGCGAAGCGAAGCACGGCGGAAGCTGAGGGAGTGCACGGGATTGGTGGATTCTCTCATGTACATTGTCCAGTCCCAGATTGACTGTAAAGACGTGGACAATAAGGTATGTGCAAGTAAACGCTTAAATTCACATCTAGAGTATGCCCTTTTGGTGTCTTTGCAGTGTTGTTGCCTTTTTTGCAGCTGATGGAGAACAGCGTGTGCCTGCTAAGAAACCTATCCTATCAAGTTCACCGTGAAATCCCGGGCTCTGAGCGCTATCAAGATGCTGCACCTGTTAACCAGGGTCCAGCCTTGTCCAGCCAGAAGGGCGGCTGTTTCAGCTCCCGAAAGAGTAAAGGTCTGTTTCCCCAGAGAGAAATCCTTGCTGGCAGGTAACAAAGTATCACATTTAATTTGGTCACCGGTTGACTATTGAGTCCGAGTTTACAAGGACACATTTCCACTCAAACAAAACTGCCAGTTTGCACCGGAATGTTGGGAATGTGAGAGAAAGCTCCTCCCCTCCAGCCGGTCTCTATTTTTCAGAAGCTTAGCTTGTTTATCTGCTGGGGCTGAAGAATTTTTGAAAATCTAATTGCAATTAATATGCAATTATTTTTTCATGGTCCTCTTTTCTTGTATTTTCCAACAAACACAAGCAATAAATCAGTCTGCATTATAAGAACAATGCCAAATACATACAGTATCAGATACAATTGCAATCACTTTTTTAATGTAAGCAGTTTTTATGGTATGTGTTACCACAATTAGACAAGGTGTGGGCCACTGGGTCTTTATTTCACACACAACTGGCACAAAGTCAGTGGTTTAGGGCTTGTCCACACATGCTTGGGATATTAATTGTTTTTTTGGGTGGGTGGAGGGGAAAGTGGTGTCCACACTGTACCAGTAAATAGTTGCATCCAGACGTGAACAGAACACTGGGGGAAAAGGATGTAACACACAATGGAATTACTTTGAGTCGTTTTATAGAATAAGACAACAAAATATCATGGAGAATGTCAACCCGGGTGTAAGTCATGTCCACCGAAATATTCATATATTCTTCATCGTTTCTGTAAAACAGCGCTTGTCTGTCTACCCAGAAATGACAAGCTGGCATTTTCAATTTTTCTCACTTCGGCAGCCGTTTAAAAAAGATATCGTTTCAGGGCGCCGAGAACGCTGTTTTTGTGTGGATGAAATTATAAAATACTTTTGACCCGAAAACGTTTGCGTGGACAGCCCCTTAAAGTCATTCCAAAGCGCTACATTACCAGGCGGTAAAACACAATTCATACAGCCCAAGTGCACTGGCATACTCTGCTAAACTAAGCTAACCCAGTTAGTTGACAATGACAGGTTCAGAAAGGTTTTTTCACAGACTTGGACGGTGTTTCCCATGGCAATCTCCATGTTTTATTTCAGGAGGTGGCTGGTTAGTGAGGACATGCGTGCATGACCAGTCAAGTCGCGGCCTTTACGATTAGGCATTTGCGTTTTAGGATATCGTGATAAGCATGCATGGGTTAATTGGCGAGTCTGATTGTTTACCTTACCTGCGATGGATTGGCGACCAGTCCAGGGTGTACCCCAACTCTCGCCTGAAGTCAGCTGGGATAGGCTCCAGCGTAACCCACGACCCTAATGAGCATAAGCGGCTTAGAAATTGGATGGATGATATTGTGGTACTATTGCAAATACTTTAAATCGTTTAGCTTTCAGTTAAGACAGTATCCATAGAAAATGGATAGACCAAGCTTGTTACTAGACACCTACGATTCAGACGTAAAATATGAGAGCCCACAGACCTATATACAGCATTTTCACAAAAAATCACAATGTTTTACTTTAAAATGTCATCGGGAAAAAAAACCTTGCATTGTGAGCCAAATGCAGTCACCGAAAAATAGCTCTTAGGTTCTCAAACCTAAGAGCTATTTATGTAATTGGTCATTGAGAACATGATGTTCAAACGTTTTTTTCTGTGTTTGTGTACAATTTAGTGTGTGCAAGTTATCTTTCAGGATGTGTAAAAGGTGTTGAGGTGGAAAAAAGTGTGCTTCCTTTCCTCCTCCTGGTTCTTGGGGGTGAATCAGTAGTGTTGGGACTTCAACAGGTGTCTTCAACCTGATTGCTCCACTTTTCATTTTGCTTGAATGTTCTTTTCTCTTCCTTCTCTCATCTTCTACTTTTCTCTTTCCTTCTTGGCACTGGGCTGCACAGATGAATGGTTTTCCAAAGGTAAGCTCCCTATCGCTTTCTGTGCTTGTTGTTGTTGTAGTAGTAGTAGTACTACAGTGTTTCCCACTGCGGTCTATTTAGATGACATTACTTAATTTGCATAACTGCCCGTGGCACTTGTCTACTACTGCTTTTTAAAAGTCTCCTGTGTGAAGGGTGCTGTAAGAGAGACAAATAAGACTCCTGCAGAGACGAAGTGTATCAAAGACAACGTGAAAAGCAAATGCCTGATGTTTGTTGAGAAGAGCGCCATGTTTTCCAAAACTTTCCACTTAGGCCTGACTTGCTTTTTTGAAAAAGTATCTAGAGGGGTCCGGCTTGTTTTGGGGTACTGCACGGGTACAGAACACAAACCATAGAACTACTTGGACAATAAATACAATTCTTGAAGAAAAAATATTTAGGATTTGGAGTAATACCTTTTGTTTATTGTGGTTAATTGGTTCCAGCCCTGAACGTGGTAAGTGAATTTCCACAAAGTAGGATTCCTTATAAATAGAATATTTTGGTATTTAGAGCATAGAAAACCGGTGGTAGGCTGCCACAAATACATTTATGTATGGGAAACCTTGCAGTAGTAGTAGTAGTAGTAGTAGAAGAACTAGAACTAGAACTAATAGGCTAGAGCAGGGGTGTCCAAACTTGTTCCAGCAAGGAAAAACAAAATGATACGAGGGTCACTTACTGTATACATTTTTTAAGCAAATGTAGATATGCTAAGAAGTTATATACAACGGTGTGAAAAAGTGTTTCCTTCCTGATTCCTTTTTTTTGCATGTTTGTCACACTTAAGTGTTTCCGATCATCGAACACATTTTAAATATTTAAATGGTAAACGACAACACAACTGAACACAAAACGCAGTTTATGAAGGAAATGTATCATTAGGGGGGGGAAAAACAACCTACATGGCCCTGTGTGAAAACATCACATCCAAGTTCAGTTTGTCTAGCCACACCCACACCCAGGCCTGGTTACTGCCAAACCTGTTCTCAATGAAGACATTACTTCAAAAGGACAACTCAGCCAAAATGTCACAAAAGAGCCCACAACATCATCTAAAGAACTCCAGGCCTCAATTGTGTTCCTGACTTCACCATAAGAAAGACACTGGGCATAAACGGCCTGCATGGCGGCCAAAAAAACCACACCTCAACTAAAGGGCGTTAAGGATTGTCTCAATTTTGCAATTAAACATCTTGATGATCCCCCAAGATTTTTGGGAAAACACTCTGTGGTCTGACGAAACAAAGGTTTAACTTTTCAAAAGGTGTCTATCTCATTAAATCTGGCCTGAAAGTAATGCCGCATTTCAGGACCTGCAAGAGTAGCTGTGATGAATTCTGTTGTCTGCCAAAAAACCCTGACTGAGAATATCCAACCAACTGTTTGACCTCAAGCTAAAACCAGCTTGTGTTCTGCAGCAGGACAATGATCTAAAACACAACAAGTCCACCTTCTGAATGAAGAAAAACAAAATGAAGACTTTGGAGTGTTCTCGTTAAAGTCCTGACCTTAATCCCATTGAGATGCTGTGGCATGACCTTAAGAAGGCGGGTTCATGCTGGAAAACCCTTCAATGTGGCTGAATCACAACAATTCTGCAAAGATGAGCGGGCCAAAATCCCCCCCCCCCAGCCAAAGTTATTGCAAATGCTTGATTGCAGTTGTTGCTGCTAAGGGTGGTCCAACCACTTATAGGCTAAAATGACTTTATTACATAGGGCCATGTAGCTTTTGATTTCCTTCTTGCATTGCCTAATATTTCCATTTCTTTGATCTGAAACATATAAACGTGCAAAAAAGAAATCTGGAATTGGACCACTGTATAGTTCAAGAAAAAACAGCATCTCAGCTATGTGATGATGAAAAATGGTATTGTTCGTATGAACCTTGGCTTTTCTTGGTGTTTTTTGTTTCTGTTTTAATTCAAATATTTAATCTTTATTCTTAAATCTCTTGTTCAAAATATGATGACTTTATTTACATAATAGAACTTTTTCCCCAAGCTAATTTTCCAAAAATGTAAATGTTATTTTGATTTGTGATTACATAACTTTTAAAACATTTCTTTAATATTTCAACTGTATTCTACACAAATATTCATTGATTTCATTTTAGCTGTTTTTTTTTTTCATCCTCCAACTAATCCATCTTTCTTCTTGTACATTTTCCATCACTTTTATGACTTCCTTTTTGTGACATTGTAACTTTTCCCGCAACATAATCTCAAGTTTCCAATTTTATTTGTAGATTTGTTTTTAAAGTCTTAGAACTTTGAACTTTAATATTTCAACTTTTGCTACCTAAATATTATTTTTCCTCATATCACGAGGTTATTCTTGTAAAATTGTGACTTTTTTTTGCTTGTTGGAAAATGTCTTTTTTTCTCGTCATATTTTGACTTTATTCTCAGAAAACAACAGCTGTTTACTATTTCCGCTGCTTTCTCTTAATTTTCCAACTACTTTCTACTTTGTAAATTTTCTTCTCGTAGTTGCCTTTTATCTCGTAATATTTTGGTCTCGTTATTCTAACATGACTTTATTTTCATGCTACTAAATGGTATTTTTTCCTCATGTTTTGACTTTATTCTTGTAGAATTTCTGCAGAATTTTCCATGTGTGCTTTTTTTATTTAAAAAATAAGTTATTTATATTTTCATTTTTATATTTTATGATATTTTCAGAACGTGGCACGGGCAATTTTAAAACAAAAAACAGCTGCGGGTCGCACTTTGGACACCCCTGGGCTAGAGAGTTGTCTTTGTACTAACATGCCAATGGTCTCTGAAAGAACATAACAAATGTAACTAACAACAAATGACGGTCAGGAGTCCGGCATATTGACTTTTATTTCATGTTACCTGTAACAGGTAAGAAAGACGAGGATGCGGTTGCCGACACAGTAGACCTCCCAAAGAGGACCGCACCTGCTAAAGGTAACCCGAGTCTAATCCACATTGTAATGCCTTCTGGTGGACTTCCACTTAACATGCTTATCCGTTTGCGCCAACGTCTTTACCCGCTGTTCTACCGTTGACCCCATCTCCCTCTTTCACTCGTAGGGTATGAGCTACTGTTCCAACCAGAGGTGGTCCGCATCTACACCTCTCTGTTGAAGGAGTCGAAGAATCCCACCGTGCTGGAGGCCTCAGCTGGAGCTGTCCAGAATTTATGCGCTGGACGTTGGACAGTAAGAAACCTTCTGTTCATTACATTTGCGGGCGTAAACATGAAAAGTGGCATTCTTAGACTGTTTTTATATGTGTAAAAGAACACATCATATCCCCAAGCGTGATGAAAGGCTGCGACCACAGGGCTGCGGGAAATGTTCAGACAAAATGGAAAAAAAACAAAAAAAAAACAATCGTTTGCAAATGAATACAAAAAAATGTTAATGGTTGGTAATTTTGGATATATGGGCCATTATGGTTGTTGTTTTTCTCTACTTTCCTTAAAACGGCAAAATACAGGTGAATTGATTGTGTAATGATGGTATTTACATTGCGTTCATTTAATTTTTTACATTTTTGCCAATTGTGGTTGCAGCCTTACAATCATTTGTTTTGTGTTATTTTGCTAATTGATTGTGGGAGGAGCTTGGAATGGGTTTATTGTTCACAAGCCGAATGCATTCTCTCTTGTCACCCATGAATAGATTCCAACTTGTTCTTAAATCGTATGTCTTTGTTTGTGCAGTATGGCAAATACATTCGGGCCCTACTGCGCCAGGAGAAAGGCCTGCCCATGATGACGGAGCTACTGGCCCACGGCAACGACCGAGTGGTTCGAGCGATGTCGGGGGCCCTGCGCAACCTGGCAATCGATGCTCGCAACAGAGACCTTCTCGGTGAGGCTCACGACTCCCTACGTGTTTAAACAAGCCATACCTTCCAGGAGAAAGATCCAATAATTGCAATAGTATAAAGCCAACGTTAAAGCATTTTATTGCTTTATTGCGTTGCCAGGAAAACATGCAGTGCCCCACCTTGTGGCCAACCTGCCCGGTGGCGGTCAGAGTCAGCCTGTGCGGGCGCTGTCAGAAGCGACAGTGGTGTCGGTGTTGAGCACGCTCCATGAGGTGCTGGGTTCCAGCCTGGAAGCAGCAAAGACTCTAAGGGCCTCACAGGGAATTGAGAGGCTAGTCCTCATCAACAAGGATGGGTAAGATGTTTCACAGGATCGCAGCATGCATGCATGCAGGGATTTCTATCTCGTCACTGTTTGAGAAGTCCCCGTCTTCTCCCACCACCAGGAATCGTTCAGAGAGGGAAGTGCGCGGGGCGGGGCTGGTACTGCAAACGGTGTGGGGCTATAAGGAGCTGCGGCGCACTTTAGAAAAGGATGGATGGAAGAAAACGGACTTTGTGGTCAACCTAAACCCTTCCAGCAATACCACTAGGGCCAACGGAGGATATGAGGACAGCACTGTGCCACTCATAGACAAAGGTCAGATACATTTCAGATGAACTGCTTATAGCTTTTATTTTTCGTATATACAGTGTGTGTGTATATGTATATATTTTATATCAAATAAAAAAACAGAATTTTCTTCATTTTTTATTCGCCCAAAGGTATGTTTTAAATTTTTAAAGCACAATTCATAGTCTGACTTGCAGCCTGCCGTTTAAAATGTATGTCTGAACAAATATGTGCTATTTGTGTATGCGGTTCAATAAATGATAACTTTCAGTCTATTCCAACACCCTTTAATATAGTTACACACCAGATGTTATATTTGCATACTTTTTGCCTAAATGAAGCAAAGTTGAGCAAAACAAATGTGTAAATGAACTAAAATACAAATAAGGCATCAAGTCACATTCAAATTGGTACATGCAGTATTCTGCCCTGGTCACTAGGTGGCAGTAGGTGACGCATACAAACACCAGACTTGATTGTCTTTAATTATATTCAAACAGACACAATAATAATGACAATTATAACGACATTTATAATGGTAGCGATAACACAATATACATAATAATAAATAATCATAATAACATTGTACAACTACTGTTGCAGCTGTAATTCAGCCAAAACTCACTTCCTGTCCACCCATCCAGAACACATTTATTGCATTTGTTCAGTTCTATTTCTATTTTACAATTTCTAATTTTCTTTTATGTCTACTCTTTTGGGTAATAGGTGCGTGTAGGTGACTGTAGGGGTGTTATATCATGTCTAGAGGACGCTAATAATGTTAAAAGGTTGTAAACACGTTTCCTATTCTGTAACTACTTACATATTCCAGTTATAAACACGGAATGTTACTTGGGGGAAATATACCTACCCGGGTCAGATCCGGAACAAATAACCCGGATAAACCAAGGACTACTGTACTTGCACGAATCACTTTGCCCTCATATTTTGAATGGAGATACCTGAGTGGTGCATAGGAAACCTTTAGTGCCAGGAGGGGTTCTCAACTTCCGTTCTCACATTTCCCTGTGCATATATAATCACTTTTTATTTTTGTCTGTGTTCAGGAGGCAAAGGTGAACAAGAAATGATTCCAATGAATGACATGGGACCAGGCAAGTACTACCCGAAAACACACAACTAATTTGTATCCCAATTGCAGCGATGCGTTGCGTAAGACTAAACGTAGCAGCTTTTGTACTCGCACATCACCACTCGCTCACATTACTGTTTTAACTGTGCTCCTCTCATTAGACGCCTACGCCACACTGGACCAGAGGGGGAGAAGGAACACTCTGGACAACACAATTGAGCTTGATGATAAAGATGCAATACAGGTAGCGTCATCATTTTGTTTCTATTTGATGAATATTGGTCACTTGTGTTTCCACATATACCGTTTATTTGTGTCAGTACGGACCGCCATAGATAGATTTGGCGCTATATGTACAGGGGTGTATACATTATATGGGTGTCACAAGAATTCGGGAGATTAAAACGTGACAAGATTTCTCATTCCGAAAAAAACGGTCTCGCTAGCATAGATAGGGTGAGGAGCTCAGAGTAGAGCCGCTGCTCCTTCACATGGAGAGGAGCCGGTTGAGGTGGCTCGGGCATCTAGTCCGGATGCCTCCCGGGCGCCTCCCTGGTGAGGTGTTTCCGGCATGCCCGGTCGGGAGACCTAGACCCCCCGGGAAGACCTAGGACACACTGGAGGGACTATGTCTCACAGCTGGCCTGGGAACTCGTTGGTGTCCTCCCGGTGGAGCTGGAAGAAGTCGCCGGAGACCGGGAAGTCTGGACTTCCCTACTGAAACTGCTGCCCCCGCGACCCGGACCCGGATAAGCGGAAGAAAATTAATAGAATGGAGAAAAAAACTAGCACAGCGAATCAATTGCCTCCATCTAACTCTGTCTTCTGCATCCTCTGCTCTCGCGCCAACTACCTTCATGTCCTCTTTCACTACATCCATAAACCTCCTCTTTGCTCTTCTCTAGGCCTCCTGCCTGGCAGTTCAAAACTCAGCATCCTTCTACCAATATATTTATTATCTCTCCTCCGGACATGTCCCTACCATCTCAGTCTGGCCTCTCTCTGACTTTATCTCCGAAACCTCTGATGTGCTCATTCCTGATCCTGTCCATCCTGGTCACACCCAAAGAGAACCTCGGCATCTAAATAAATAAACAAATTAATTCATCACATGATAAACAAACTCTATAATTTTGACCGCCCCCAGATATCTCTTTTTCTCCTCCCGCCTCTTAGCCCTAACCCAAAAGAAGAAATCAGGAAGGGGACAAACACTGTTACACACCACTGCATTTCAAGAAAAAAAAGATTAAATAAATCCGCTTTGTAATATGTAGGCAAAAAGCCTAATTTTTGGGTGTTTCTTTTTTTCTACGAATACAAGAACTTTCTTCTCAAATCATGTTTGTAAATGTTCTCATGATAATATTATAACTTTATTCCCATAATATTTGGGCAATATTCCCATGATAAAACTATTTCCCCAACCAAAATGACAACCTTAGTTAGTTTGTTAGAACTTTACTCAGAGATTGTATTTTTTCTTATAATGTAAGTTTATTCTCAAAAGTATAACTTTTCTTTTTTTGTGGTGAGAATTTTTTCTCTTAATATTTTTCTATTCTTGTAAAATGTATTGCAGTTATTTCAATTACTATTTTAAGATTTTCTAAAAAAAAAAAAAGTTTGTTTTGTAAATGTTCATTTTTCTATTATGACCTAATTCCCATAATATTTTGGCGTTATTCTCGTAACATTACAGCTTTAACTGTAACTTTGTTTTTTGTTTCTCATTATGTTACTTTAAAAAAAGCTTTCTTTTTAAGTGGTGCTATTGTTCCTCCAAATAGCACATTATTCTCATAAAAAACGACTCTTTCCTTATTAAATTACACCTTCATTTTTCCACTTTATTCTTGTAAAATGTCCTTTTTTTCTTTTTTTTTGTCAAATGATTATTGTCGCTAAACGGACGTTGATGTGGCGTTGCACAATAAGAGCTGCGCGACCGGGACGGTGGGCGGACGGGCGGGGACACCTATGAGGTTATACGTTTGCGCAAGATTCGCGGAGTCGGTACCAGCAGTGAACGTTGGCGCGTGAAACGACATGCGCTCACACACGCCCACAGAAAGCATGTCACTGCACGTCAGCTTCCAGCTCCCGGGTTATATTTGTCGGGCACATCTCTCACTGCTGCTGTTTAACCTGCTACATGAATTCCAATCTGACTAACATTAATAAAGCCTTTTTGTCTCCTAACCTGCCCTCTGCCCCCACCTGACACGTTTTGTTGCCTCTCCATGGTGAATCGCCTTCTATGGCTGCCTTTCTGCTGTTTATTTCCTCCGTCATACATTCCTCCTCTCCTGTTTCTTTATCCCAGGGAGGGAAGTTTGGGGAGAGGCAGGACTGTTTGCCTCTAATGGATTCTTATGATGGTTAGACCACACCCACTGTCTAACTGCATGTCAGTGCATGGTACGCGGGTCCCTCCGCTCACTGCATGGCCTTGTTGTATTTCCAGTCAGCTTGTGTTGTACTGTAGTTACAGTGTGTGTTTATCAACTGGGGACTGCCTGCAGCCGCTCCTGTTTCTTGTATTATTTTCCTTTTCTCAGCTGTCTGCTGCGAGCCTGAAGACTTAGACTTTATTCTTCAGACTGTCTGTGAATCCTGCCACTCATTTAGGTCACTGCATTCTAAGAGTGCACTGCTCACGTGGCCCTAGAAGACGTTTTGTCTCATCAGAGACGTGGTAGGACGGCTCTATAGTTGTCCTACCACGTCCGTATCATCTAGCATGCCGACTCAGATGAGAGGCAAAAGGTCTTCGAAGACACGGGTTCAACCTGGGACCCAATTTTCCGGTGGCCGGTTAGTTGCAAACCACTTTTATTTCAGTCGTTTTTTTATGATGTTATTTTTCATTTAAAAATGAATAAAACATTTTAAAATCATTTTTATTCCAATCAAATCAAGATAAAAGTATTTTATTGTTGACTATGGCAGGGGTTTTCAAACTGGGGGGCGCGCCCGGCGTTATGATACGGGGGGCGCGGGGCTACCACAAACACTGTTCATTATTACCGTATTTTTTTTTGGGGGTGGGGGCTGAAAATCATTTTATCTCCAAAAGGGGGGCGCTGGCAAAAGTGTGCGAACCACTGGACAATGGCATCACATAATTACACATCCACAGTAGACACATCTATTAGGGCAGTGGTTCCCAGACTATTTTTGCAGCGCCCCCCTTTTGGAGATAAAATGATTTTCTTCCCAACAGCCCCCCCAGTTGAAAACCACTGTATTTAATCAAGGAAATGAGGATGGCCGTAACTTATTACGGCACCAGACTTGATCGCTGTCAACAATTTTTGCAGCTTTGAATTATCTCACAACTGCCACAATTACCATCATCACAAAACGGGGTACGCCAGCCAAAACTCAACTCTGAATCCCTGATGTCCACTATATAATATAACTATATCTGTATTATATATAGTATATTGGGTGATGATTGGGGGGTCCAATTTTCTATGCAACTTATTCACACTAGGATCGGGGGGTATGCTGGAGCCCATCCCAGCTGACTTCTGCCGATAGGTGAGGCACACCCTGGACTGTTCGCCAGTCAATCAACAATGGAAAATATTTTGATATTAATGCAGAAAATAATGAACCGCAGTCGGGTCCGGAACCAGTAAACCGCCATAAACGAGGGATTGCTTGCATATTGTTCCATTTCATGTAAAACAAGTCAGTCATTAGTTCTAGATGACACCTTATGTATTTTTAACCTATAATGGATCTACAACCCACTTCTAGGTCCTGACCCACCAGCTGAGAATCTCTGTTTGCAATATCTGAATAATAAAATTGCAATAATTAAAAAAACGAATTCATGACACGGTAGACAAACTCAATAATGAAAGCATCAGACTCTGCAGGGACGCTATTTACCGTCTTAATAGAGATGGGACATGACGTGTTAATTATGTGAAAACATTTTATGTAATGAATGAAGTAAATTGGTTATTATTGTGCCTGTTGTGAGATGATTATAAAATAAAAAATTGAAAAAAGCCTTCTGGTGCTGCGGGTTCCTAGTGACCCCTAGTGGACAGTGTAGTATTGCCTTAAACCGCATTTTAGTTGATTTTAGAACGATGACCAAACCGAACTGGATCGTTTTACGAGTTTTGGATTTTCCCCACGCAGAAAAACTGACGGTGTGCATCACGAGACGACAGCCTCCTCCCGCCCACTGCCCCTGCTGAACTGACAAAGAGGGACCGGAACACTACCGACGGGGCGACCCACCGTCCTCCTCCTCGTGCTTTTGCATTCCTCCTTTTGCCGCCGACCAATGAAACCCCGGAAAAACCGGAGAAACGGCTACGACCACAAGATTGTGACATTATGACCACTCCGCCCCCCAAAAAACTTCACGATGAGGAGTCAATCAGATACTGTGACTAAAGACCCCTCCCCCACCACAACACTACGGCTCATCCGGAAAACACTAACGCACCCGTCCAGGTTTGAGCATTTGGGACTAATTGTACACGACTAATCCAGGGTTTGTGTAATTAATTCCCTCTCCTTAGCGGGCGACAAGTACGTAAAAAATATTTCTCCTCCACGGATTCCTGTTTTGATAGTGGATTTTGCTTTTGTGCTGTGTGACGTGCCAAATGACAATACTGCCGTTCCGGAATTCCTTCTATTAACTACGCCATCACATGCTTTTTTTTTTTTTTTGGACCGTGATTGTCGGTGTAATCCTGCCGCTGGGAATGCTGCGCTATCTGATGTCAATGTAAAAGGGGTGGAGCTTGGAATATATAAATCTACCTATCCATATGTTGGCTAAAACTCCATACTGTATGTATTTATACTGTAGATCCCGGCCTATGTAGGCGTCCCGACAAATTTGATTTTCTTATATCTTATCTCCAATAATTAGGCTGTATTGGTTTAAAAAAATATATCTATATTTATACTCCCTCGCTCACGGTGCAACCAGAAAAAAACCCCACCGGAATAGCTGCCAGCTCACTAATAAACACTTTCCTACTTTTTTATAACACGTGTACAGCTCCCCCAGCAGGAGGTTACCCAGCATGCCTTGCAGGTTACACGTTAGCACGAAATGGCCTTAGTGACGATGTCCTAACAGACATTTTTGTGGGCGTCCCCATTTGGAGTAAGAACGGGGGATCCACTGTGTACACGGTGTGTAGTACGTGTGTATGTATACTGCTATGCGTAGTACTTCAAACGGATGCAGATGTATAGACATCATGATATCCACGGCAGTGGTGATCCGGCTGAAGTCCACCTTCGTGCGATAGTAACGGTGTTGGTGTGGGCCAACCGGAGTGCCTTGCTTACTCGGGGACGGGCATGTCGGATGTGATCGAACCCCAGCCACCGTGCGGAAGGCGTCCAGTTTGGAAAAAGAAGATTCCATGTGAAAGGTGGTTCAGAACACACAACGTTTGGATTCCGGGTGCTCTCGCCTTGATGTTTGTTCGCCCTTATTGTGCCCTCTGGTGCCAGCTGAGATGTACATACTTGATTGGAAGGAGCACCGGGTGATGTTTTCTTCACGCCGTATTGTCGTGTCGCTTTCAAGGATGGGCCGAGAAGCCCCGGGCTCGGATTGTTACGCCCAAGGAGGTGCAGAACGCTGACCGGAGTAAGAGGCGAAAACAAAATAAAGCACATTTACACTATATACACACGAGAGACTATTTGTGGATTTTAATGGCTTTATGTATGTTTTTAAATATTGATTTGGTGCTGGGGCGAACGCATATGCAATCAGTTTATTAGAAAAATCCAACTACACATCTGCTATAGGAACCTTAGGGTTCAAAAAAAGAAAAGAAATAATATCAAAAATACATTTTAGTCTCTGCCTTGGCTCATAGTTGCACATTCTCATTTATGAACGAACCATGTAACTATCAATACTGTTTTTAATAAAAGGAAAATGATTTTTTTGCTCAGCCTGTGCTCTTTCACCTACATTCTGTGTCCTTATTTGTCTGGGGCGGGGCCAATTTGGCACTGTATTATACTGGAAACATTGGTATCGGTTTGATACTGTACTTGGAATGGTCATTTTTCTTGTTATTTGTTGATCATTATTATGATGACAATAAAACAAATACTATATTATAAGAGCTAAACGGCATGATCCTTTCAGCTAAGGATTTTACCTGAGATGGCCAGCATTATCATTGTCATTATCACTTGGGCCTTTGTTTTAATTGGGTGACGATATCGCTCCGACACCAGTGCTGGTATCGACACGATTGCCAACGGTATCGATCCATCCATCCATCCCGACGCAATGGAGTCATGGACGATTACTGGAAGCTGCGCTGGGATCCGCCACACCATCAGTAAGTGCGTAGAACATCACTGCGGCTATTTCGTACCAGGTTTTTGGAAGGTGCTTGTTGGAAGGGTGCTAGAAAGTCCAGGAATACAACATCGCTACGCCGTGTTCGGCTAGCATTAGCCCCGAGCTAGCCGCGCCGCGGGAAAGCTATATCGGGAGTGGGAAGCGCCACGACGTGAGAGCTCGGCATTTTATTGAGTTCGGGACCACGTGTGAGTCGGAACTTGCGTCACGTGGAAAGAAAATCGTGTGTAATTGACGTCGGCAGCGTTTTAAGACCCGAGGGCACGTGCGGCAGACGCGGCCGCCATTGTTGTTTACCTGTTGGCACGCGCGCGGGACCCTTGCCCTCCGTGAAGGTTGCAGCGCAAACATGCACGTCTACCAGCTGCGGGAGTTCCCGCTGACGCTGCTCGAAGAGCTCCAGAGGCAGCAAAACGGGGCCCAGTTCTGCGATGCACTTTTGCAAACAGAGGGTGAGGCCCGCGAAACCCGGCAACCCGACTGTGAATGAAGTTTGAGGCCCTGTTTCTGTCTTGTTAGGCATCTCTGTGCCCGTCCACAGCTGCGTCCTGGCAGCCCTCAGCCCGTGCCTGGCTCAGCAGTTGGCGGCCACCCCGCCCCCTCCGTGGGGTCAGAAGCGCCAGCTCCCGCTCCGCGGCCTGACCGCCCACACCCTCCTGAAGCTGGTCAGTCTCCTCTACTCGGGGGAAGTGCAGGTGAGCGACGGGGACGAGAGCGAGGTGATGGCCGCCGTCCACAAGTTTGGGATGACGCCCTTCGTGGAAAGACGCGGCACCAGACAGGAGCCGGAACCCCGGGGTTGTCTACGGCAGAGTCACGCAGGGGGGGCGACGCGGGACGCACAAGTGCACGTGGAAAAGAGGGGTCGTGTATCCACGCGGCGGGTCACCGTTCCATCCCGAAACGTCCCGCCGGACTTGTGCGAGTCTACCTTCCGCCGACCTTCTGTCCGCATGACAAATGCAGACACCTCCCGTGACGGACCCGCAGGTTCCGGCCATGTGCTGGCCCGGGAGACGGGTGGCAAGAAGATGCCAGAAGATGAAAATGCGAGGCCGCCCACCGGCAGTATTGCAAAGAAGGACATGGCGAGGATGAAGCAGATGGACACGAAGCACATTTCCGTCAAGGTGAGTGAGGAAAGGAAATTCATGGCGGGTGCCATTTTCACGGCAGCACCCGCTGCTCGTTGAGAGGAGCGATACGTGCTGTCGCGTTAGCTGGCTCGTCACGACAATCCCTAAATTAATGAACTACACAATAAATAAAAACTGTCATATTTTGACTTTATTTTCCTAATATAACCTTTCCTGCAACCTACCTTTCCAAAAACTACAACTTTTATTGTTTTGTTTTTTTCTCATATGACATTTAAACAAATAGAAGTAAAAATAACGTGATTTTACTAGTTAACATTAAATTTTTTGGGGGGGGGATGATAATTGTGACTTTTTCTCGTAATATTTTGATTTTCTACTCATAAAAATACTGCAATTTTTCTTTCACTTCTTCAGTTTTTTTATTCCTCTAATATTTTGACTTTATTCTACTAATATTGTAACCTTTTCCGCAACCTAATTCCATCCAAAAATTCCAACATTTTTTTTTTTTCGGTTAGATCACTTTTTTTTCCTCCTTATATTTTGACTTTTTTTTCGTTTTCCTTTTTTTGCTGTTTCCTTAAAGTGTTTTGTTAAATTGTATTTTTCGATTGTGTAACGGGTAAATGAATCACTCGGACGCCCCTGTTGTAAAGCAAGATATGTTACAGAAATGATAAGAAAACACAATTATATGAAAACAAATCCATGTTATGGTGTTTAGAAACTTCTGAGATCCATATGAGGTCATCAAAAGAGCCGCATCGGGCTCCCGAGCCACAGCTTCCCTACCCCTTCTCTATATAATACAAATCAGTGGAACTTATGTTTCACCTCATTATACGTAAACGGCATGTTCCACACCATTTTTGTCAATGTTCAAAACCATAATAAAGTAACTAAGATTAGGAAAATTAGGTTGCGGGAAAGGTTATATTATTAGGAGACTAAAAAAATGCTGTAGTTTTACGACTAGGAAGTCAAAGCATTAAGAGAGAAAACGTCATAATTTTATGAGAAGAAAACTTGTTAGAGTAAAAACAATTTAGTAGCGTAGAGTTCATTTTTATTTTTTAAATGTTTTATTATGAGAAGCAAACTAAACAACACAAAGTTGTAATTTTTGGAATATTACATATATACGTAGTTAAATTGTGGGATTAATTGTGGGAATAAAGTGCTGATATCACAAGTAAGTTTTTTTTCCCCCCAAATATTACAACTTTCTTATTAAATATTTTTTGTACTATAATGACTATTTGCATAATATTTTGACTGTATTATCAGAATATTACAACTTTTTCCCCCAACCTAATTTTCCAGAAATTGCATCTTTATTTTTTGTTTTTTTGTCTTTTTCTTTAATACTTTAACTTAATGCAACAAAAATCAGAATATTATAAATGTATGTACTTTTTTTTTCTCACAATAAGACGGAATTTCTCTCAATTTTACTTTACTCTTGTACAATTACTTTTTTCCACATTTGTGCCATTTTTAATCGTTTATTCAATACCTCATTTGTCGCAGTTAATCCGCTCTGAACCAGATTTCTTCAACTATTTTTGTAGTTAAAGTACGCAAAACCATTTTACAGCCCTCTAAATATGATTAAAAAATTATTACACCCCTCATCACTATCATCATCACTGTTCTTATTATTTATTATGATTATCATTCATGCGGACGGCAATATCATTGATTTACCATGACAAGGACTACTATGTAACACACTGTCACATGACCTTACTTATGCATTCTAACTTAGTAAGTGCAGGAAGTGTACACATGTATGGAAATAGGGGGAGGATTTCATAAACTTTGCTTCTTCCTGCTCCTTTTGGACTTGTGGAACTATCAAGTGTATCAAGTGATGTAGTCCAATGTCATTTACATGCATGTTCTGATCCAGTTCAACCATTACCATTAGAGCTCTCTAGACAACAAATAGAAGCCCTATATTCACCTTTTCACTTCTATTACCAACTATAGTAGACATAACAAGAAAAAAGGGCATAGACTCACGTGTGTTAGCATTGGCTAACATTGAGTTTTGCTTTTACTTCTGTTTTCTTCACTGTACTTTCTGTGGTGGCTGTTGTCTCCTCATAAAGCTGAGGAAGAGCAGGAGGAAGACAAAAGGACACGCATGGGAGGTGGTGTCCATGCAAGGAGATGAGCAGGCGATGTCGTCCGCGTTCTTGTCTCAGGTAAGGGAAACTCATTTAACCAATCAACAGGTGGCGTTTGGGGCACTCGGTGCTTTCCTTTTCTCGCTTAGTGTTATCACTTAGTATGGAGTTGCTGTGTAAAGACCGAATCACGCATGACAATATCATGTTGACCTGTGTGTGTTTAGACAAAAGCGTTTGCCCCCTGGCTGACTTTGCGATCATCGAACTAAAGTCAATTGGTCAACGGCAGCACGACTGGACACAAAATGGAAACGGAAGCGGAGAAAAAAAAAAACCTAAACCAAAAAATGAGAGGAAGACTTTGAAAACACATCATATGTAGCCTGAAGGGGAGAAAGATCTTTGATAAGAAGTAGGTGATGTATTAGTAACAAAATGAAAATGATCATCAGGGGGGGAATCAAAGACGCCCCAGAAGTGAGAGTGCAAAAAAGATGCAGCAGACTGGTCCATTCTGCCTAAATGTCCTGGTAGCACCTCCAAATGATTCTCAGTCGTTTGTGTGGCCCCCACGTGCTTGTACGTGGAATCTCAGTCCCCAGACCTGAATGTGAGTGAAAATGTGTGGAGTGATTTAAAGCGGGCTGCCCATGCTGGCAAACCATCAAAGCTGACTGGTTTGTAAAGAAGAATGGCCAAAGATACTGCCAGCCAGAATCCAGACCCTCATTGCCTGTTATTTCTGCAAAAGGAGCATCTACTAAATATTGATTGGGGTGCCCAAATGTATGCACCTGCCTAATTTTGTTTAAATAATTATTGCTATATGATATATTTCCCTGAAATTCCTGATCCAAACAACTAATGACTTATAAAGGAAACTGTTGAAAATGTTCAGGGGTGCCCAAACGTTCGCCTACCACTGTATATGCGTATATACGTCTCAATGGCTAAAAAACTGTATTTAGAAGATTGTAAACAGGTTTTCTTGTTTCCAAAAGTCGAGCAACTTAACAGTCGCGGAGCAGATATTACCCACGTTAGCCGACTGTTGTCAGTCAACATTGTCACCCATGTCGGGGGTCAAGGGTCACCAAACATGGAGATGCGATTCACACCGAGACAGGAGTCGAGGTAGGTGGCACCAATCAGTTTACCGTGAAATCAACAAGCAACAGCAAACTGTCTGCAACAACCTCATGGCCCGGAAACAGAAGTACGCTTGGTGAATCTTCTTTTCCTTTGGGCTTATCCCTTCAGGGGTCGCCACAGCCAATCATTTGCCTCCATCTAACCCTGTCTTCTCTTGCACCAACTGCCTTCATGTCCTCTTTCACTACATCCATAAACCTCCTCTTTGCTCTTCTTCTAGGCCTCCTGCCTGGCAATTCAAAACTCAGCATCCTTCTACCAACATATCGCTCTTCTGGACATGTCCCAACCATCTCAGTCTGGCCTCTCTGACTTTATCTCCAAAACCTCTAACATGTGCTGTCCCTCTGATGTGCTCATTCCTGATCCTGTCCATCCTGGTCACACCCAAATAGAACCTCAGCGTCTTCATCTCTGCTACCTCCAGCTCTGCCTCCTGTCTTTTCCTCAGCGGCACTGTCTCTAAACCAAACAACATTGCTGGTCTCACCACAGTTTTGTACACCTTTCCTTTCTTTTTAGCTGAAACTCTTTTATCACACCCGACACTTTTCTCCACCCATTCCAGCCTGCCTGCACACGCTTCTTCACCTCTTTTCCACACTCTCCATTGCTCTGGACTGTTGACCCTAAGTACTTAAAATCCTAGGATTTTATTTTGGTAAAATAGCCAATATTGAACATCCCTAATAATAATTTTTAGGGATGTGATGTGCAGAGAAAGACTGAGAATGGTGATTGTCTCCATAGGAAGGCTCCAAACACAAAAAAGCACAGAAAGAACCGTTAAAGAACATCCAGCCGCCACCCTCCATGGCCCACCTCTCCCACATAACACCATCTGAAGGCAGCAAGTCCGCTACACCCCCAGCTCCCCCCAACAACAAACCATGCACCCCCCTGCACCAGCACGAACCGGTTGAATGTGACGGATTGCTACAGCCGCAGGTTCCTGCAGAAGAATTTGAGGAGCAGTTAGAGAAGATGATGGAGGACATCATGATGGGCCTGAACATCCTGCCCAACGTGGGCGTTCCAGAGGATGACGCAGGACTGCGGAAGACGGTCGCTGCTGACCCGGCATCTGAATTCCCGTGTGAGCCGAACCTCGGGATTGAAAGGGAGCAGCCATCAACACACACTGGTGATTTCTTGTATTTGATTAAAGTTGGCATTAGTGGTGTTTTTAAAATATACTTGACTAGTTTTAGGTTAATTTAAGTCTAAATTGGTGTGAGTGAAAGTGAATGGTGGTTTTTCTATATGTGACCAATCCCAAAGTCCGCTGGGATAGACTCCAGCACACCTCCATAACCCTAATAAGGACAAGCTGCATAGAAGACGAACGTGTGAATGTGTTTCTCAGTAGGTCTGATTCGTGGCTGAACAGAGCAACAATGTCACCATGTTGGCAACACATTTTCGTATTAATATTGCCCTGCAAATTATTGCTAATAAGCGATATTAACATTATTTTGAGAACGTTTTTTAATATAGGTATATTTTTATTTATATACATATATTTAATTTAATTTTTTAATATATATATTTATATATTTTTACATAAAGTATATGGCATATGAGTACAGTATCAAAAGTACCAGTATCAAAAGCAATACAATTTTGAGTCATTTTGTTTTTGTCTAAACATTGATAAAAAAATGGAGAAATAACCAGGAAGTACTCATTGTGTGTCAATGCAGGTGTCCGCTCATTTGCATGTACACTTCAGTGGACAATTTTGCCCAGTAATTCAATACATAAAAAAAAAACTAAGTTTGTAATGCTCGTGCATTACAATTGCAATTGCAATTCTAAGGTATTTTATACCCTTATTTTGTCTTCGCAATTAGACAGGATGTGTCGCCCTTATTTTTAAGGCCACAAGTAGGCCTGTCACGATAAAAATTTTTGCAAATGAATAAATGATTCATTTTTAATAATATTGTTAACATAATTTTGAGACCATGTATTCATTAAAGTGATTGTTGGGATTTTTTGACGTGAAGTTGTATGACATCCCCTTCACCAGTGTAGTGCATCGACAGCGACTTACCCCCTACTTTAATTTCCCACGAGTATTTAACATTGTACTTGGAATGTCAAGATCTTTTAAGTAAAATAAATGAAGCAAACAAAAAAGGGAGGACATAGTCACCAATGCAATTCCAACTGTAACGTAAGATATTTTTCATGACACCGTTTGTTTTCACAATTAAACAGGATGTGGCACTCTTATTGTGAAGGCTGGAAGTGTGTTGAGAATTTCTGACGGTTAAGACGAGCTGGGAGCAGGAATAATTATGCCGCTTGTCCTAATTTAACAGAAAACAGATGGTAGAATACAAATACACTTGTAGAGCCTGGGTAACACACACAGTCACACTAGCATGCTCTGCTAAACTAAGCTAACCCAGCTAGTTTCCATTATTAAAAGGAGTTTTTCCGCCAACCATGTTTCAGACCGCCATATCCTATTTAGTCTGGGATGGAGTCGATATATCGAGGCCTAGTTTGTGTTTAGTTGTGATGCGGTTCATTGATTTATTGATTATTGTGGCAGGCCTATTATATCCATCCAGTATCCATTCAACTTGAATATAAACAGTAGTTTCTTTTTACAAAGGTAGTCTTTTCACAAAAGACTTTTGAAAAATAGTAGACTTTGTTTGCTGCCTCCATGTTGATGTGAGCTATTTTTTAGAAAACTCTTATTTTGTGAACACTAGTAAAAAAAAAACAACATATTTTGAAGACTTAATGTGTGTTGAGCAAAGGGAAACCGTGATTGGCCATTGTTAGGAGGACGATGATGATGGGAGATAACCAATGGGACGGCAGCTTCTTCTTCGGTTTGACGGCGCTTGGCATCCATTACTTTAATGCGTTACCGCCCCAGGGGAGGATAGCTTGTATGGCGGTGCGCTTTCGATTTTTGTATTTTGAATATTTTTTCATTAAATGGGACGGAAATATCTTGGAAGCCCTGCTAATGTCTCCGATGTAGAAATTCACTTTTGTTCACTTGGCAATATGGTCAGTAAGACCTGTTTCAAAGTGACGTTCAACCATTTATCCTAGCGAAGCTTTACTTTTGCCTTGCTTTACAGTGCTGTTCCAGAAAGTCCAACTCAAACCAAAACACACTCTCACCAAGGCAGGTTTTCCCATAAAGTTAATGTAAATTGAATTGATACGTTCCAGACACTCAAACATTTGAACACAAAACACATTTTGTATATATGTATGTTGAAAAATAATAATAATAATGACAAACTGACAACGGAACATTTAGCATCACTTTTACCTAGTTGGTATCAGCCCACCAATAATATCGGCCTATTATTGGCATAAAAATATATAATATCGCTGTAATATCGCAGTATGGCGAGTTTATGAGGCTCTCGGCGGGATCATCTTTCAAACGACAACCATGTGGCAAACACTCGCGCGTATGTGTGTGCCAGAAAGCTAGTAACCCAAGAAATAACTGAACTCATTGGACTAGATGAGCAGCCTTTCACAGCAATTGGAATTTCTACCATTGTACTCTCCCAAAGTCTCGTCATCCACTGGAAGTTTCACCAGGCGGTGAGATTAAGTTCTCTTCAAAAAGTAAGACGAACATGTTCTTGTCTAAAGGAAGGTGATTTTATGGTTCCTTTTTTTGTCAAGGGACCTTGAAAGTTACCCCCTTTATACGCACCCTTCATGGCAACAGTGCCATAAATAAAGTGGGAAAAAAAACATATCAGAATTGGAAGAAGAAAAAAAAGACAATACATGACGTCCCTACTAAATACTCGTGAGAAATTGAAGTTTCATGCCTAGCCACTGCTAAGTGCACTCGTGTTCAAACCCTGGCTTGTTCTAAACGTTTGCTGTTTCTGTAGCTCAAGACCAGCTCAACTGTAAAAGTCTTCAACGCTTTGATTCTGGTGGCCCGATGACCCAGCAGCAAGGATTCCTTCGGGATCATTCCACTGTGAAATCAGTGGGGCAAACCAATGGATCCATCCATCTCGAGAACGGTCAAAGCTGTTTGTTTTCTGACAAAACTTCCGTAGACGCAGCTTTGGTCCCTGGTACCGATCACAGGACGCAGAATCAACAGCACCCACCATTCCAGACCAAGCCTTCAGTGCCGAACCCACAGCACTTAACGAAACAAGTGTCAGATCAAAATGACAAACATCTCTGGTCCTTGTTTTCCTTGCCTTGCTTGGAGGATTTGCGACTCCCACGGTGTCTGTCTCCAATAGAGCCATTCACCTCACTCGCACTCGACCAGCCCATCACCAACATCAAGCACCGGCTGTCTTGGTGCACAGACCCGTGGCTTGTGGAGCGATCTGGACTCCTACATCTTCCTCTTGCTCATGGGGAAGATAAAAGGCCACCTTTATGGAACCCAAGTCAAGTGTACTGGCCGATGCGACGCCTAGACCATCAGCAAAGCAGACCTTGCGCCACAAAGCCAGTGTGCCAAACTGCTGCTGAACGGAAATCATACCCCCCCAGAATGAGGAGAATGGTAGTACAGGAACAGGATGACAGCAAGGGGGGTCCCGGTGCTCCTAAAAAGAGAAAGGAGTGCACTAACTGTGTACCAGTTGCCGCTGGTTCAGTCGGTGACGGAATGAAACTTCACAGTGGGATGAGCTTTTGTTCTGTTAGTTTGTCACGAAACAATATTCTTGCAAAGGAAAGAAATAATTCTGCCCCAAAAGCCCAAACTAGGAGTACTGGATGTTCACAATTGTCAAATGCGAGCCAATCTGGCATCAAGACCAGTGGAGCTGGAAGAAGAACACAAGAGCCACTAAGCTGCAAAGGCACAAAGAGCATCTCGGATGCAAAACCTGCGACTGACAGGCGGACTGTCGCTCCCAACCAAGTACCTCCCCTTAAGAGGAAACGTGGACGACCACCAAAACCCCCCACCAACCCTCGGTTCATTTCAGAGAGCCAAACCGAGAAGCCAAATGCATCACTAAAAATGGAGCCCAACAAGCGCGTAAGGAAGCGAAAGCGCCTGACAAGTAAGAGCCGAAAGGCGGCGGCGAGACTGGTTTTAATGGAGAAGGGTGCAAGTGCAGACAGGACTGCTGATAACCTACAGCCTGACAGTCGCCAACAGGGTACTGCATGTTTTTCTTCTACATTTTCCTGTCAATGTAGTCATAAAAATAGAAATACAGTGCAAATTTGTGATTCGCCATTTACAGATTTTTGGTGTGAAAAAAAAAGTTAATATAGATAAATTATGTGTTAGTAGGCCGTTTTTTTTACATCTCATTCACCCTGAGTGGGTCATAATGTATAAATATGTGATAATACGGGTGCGGCATACATAGCGCTGTCGTGGGTTCGTCGTAGAACTGACGTTTGTTTACACCAGTCCCCAAAAAAGGGCAAAGTATTTAAAGGGCAAAGCAAGGAAAGATATTTACTGTTACTCACAACTGCCAACCTGCCCCCTAACAATGGAGAAACCTTCTCTTTAAATACCATCTAAGCCCTCCGCCACATGATCCCCTCCCTCCTCAAGGTTGCATGAGATTGGGTCCTCGTTTTGTCCCACTGTGACGGTCCCATGCTGCACAAATAGACTGCTGTACTGTACTTTTCCCCTTTTTTCACCTCATATTTGGCCCCCAGTGCTGTTATTCTTGTGTTGAACCATGGTCACATTGACACAGGCCCCCCAAATAGCTGTCCTCGGCTATGCCTGCCATTTACAGCAGCAAATTTGAAATCGTGGTTCATAGCAGCAAATCAGCCGAGAGACGCTCGCATCTAAAAAACACTCGTTAGTTGGGACACTCGTATGCGCAAAACCACTGCTTAAAGGGCATAGAATTTTTTTTTTATAACATTTTTCTCTCAGTATGACATGTAAGCCAATTCAAATCATTCTACGAAATGTGTTTGTGATAGCAAGCCTATATATTCCATTCCATTCCATTTTCCTCCGTTTATCCGGGTCTGGGTCATGGGGGCAGCAGTTTCAGTAGGGAAGTCCAGACTTCCCGGTCCCCGGCGACCTCNCCAACACAGTCCTCCAACATCCAGAGCCTTGAGGAATTCCGGGCGGAACTCGTCTACCCCCGGAGCCTTTGCACTGGGGAGTGATTTAACTACCCCAATTACCTCAGCCACGGTGATAGAACTGTCCACGTACGTATCCTCAGACACTGCTTCCCCTACGGAAGGTATGTCAGTGGGATTGAGAAGGGCCTCAAAGTATTCCTTACAATATAGGACTGTGGATATTCCTATCTCCACAGTCGAGGTCAGCAAACCCCCGTCCGCACTTTAAACAGTGTGAACTGGGGGTTGCTTCCCCTTTCTGAGGTGTCGGACGGTTTGCCAGAACCTCTTTGAGGCCGATCGAAAGTCGTGCTCCTTAGCCTCACCGAACTCCTCCCACACCCAAGTTTTTGCCTCGACCACCGCCAAAGCCGCGTGCCGCTTGACCTGCCAGTACCTGTCAGCTGCTTCGGGAGTCCCGCAAGCCATCCATGCTTGACAGGATTCCTTCTTCAGCTTGACCGCAGCCCTAACCCCTGGTGTCCACCATCGGGTTCAAGGCTTGCCACCACGACTAGCACCGACCACCTTGCGGTCGCAACTACAACTGGCAATAGAGGCACGGAATACGGCCCATTCAGACTCAATATCCCGGTCCTCCCTCGAGATGCAGGCAAAGCTCTGCCAGAGATGAGAGTTTAAGACTCGACAAACGGGAGACTCTGCCAGACGTTCCCAGCACACCGTCACTACGTGTTTGGGTCTGCCAGGTCTGTCCAGCATCCTTCCCCGCCATCTAATCCAACTCATCACCAGGTGGTGGTCAGTTGACAGCTCAGCCCCTCTCTTCACCAGTGTCCAGAACATGCGGACGCAGGTCTGATGATACGACCACAAAGTCGATCATAGACCTGCGACCTAGGTGCACTGGTGCCAAGTGCACGTATGGACATCCTTATGTTCGAACATGGTGTTTGTTATGGACAAACTGTGATTCACACAGAAGTCCAGCAACAACACACCACACAGGTTCAGGTCAGGGAGGCCGTTCCTCCCAACCACGCCCCTCCAAGTCACACTGTCATTGCAAACATGGGGGTTGAAGTCTCCCAGTAGAACTATGGAGTCACCAGCTGGGGTGCTCTCCAGAACCCCTCTAAAAGACTTCAAGAAGGCTGGGTACTCTGAACTGCCGTTCGGCGGGTACGCACAAACCACAGTCAGGACCCTCTCCCCAGCCCTAAGGCGTAGGGAAATAACCAGATTTGGCCGCCGAAGACCAGGTCGCCCGGACACCCGTCCTCGACCACTGCCCAAATCACAAAGCACCGGACTCTTATGCTTGCCCCTGCAGGTGGTGGGTCTGCGGGGGGGAGTTATCGTGTGGCTTCTTCGGGCTAGGCCCGGCCAGGCCCCACGGGTGAAGGCCTGGCCATCAGGCACTCGCCTGCGAGCCCCTCTCCCAGGCCTGGCTCCAGGGTGAAGCCCCGGTATTCCACGTCCGGTCGAGTTGCGGTCACTCCTCTTGTTTTTATTCATTCGGGTCTTCTGAATCACTCTTAGTCTGGCCCGTCACCTAGAACCTGTTTTCCTTGGGAGACCCTACCAGGGACATAAAGCCCCCGACGACATAGCTCCTAGGATCACTCGGGCACTCAAACCCCTCCACCACGATAAGGTGGTGATTCACGGAGGGGCAAGCCTATATATAAAGTCAAAAATTCAGAAATGTGAATTCATGCCCGTAACTACTTAGTTGACTGCTAGGGGGCGGCTCGATTACGTCACATCTGCTACAAGCCAGAATCAGCTGAGGTAGTCAACATGGAGTTGTGTGATGAAGGAAGCAGTGATTCCGGGGATGTTTTTGTCCATAGCAAGTCGCATTTGGAGGTTCAAGCTTACATGTTTGAAGCAGCCGAACGCCAGGAACACAAGGATGAAGACGTTTCCAGTGATGATGTTGAGGAGGAAGATGATCGGCCTGAACGTGCAGGAAACAATGACTGGCAGGCTGCTATCTTGTTTGTTTACATACTCATACGGTACATGTACATCATTCAGTAAGCAAAACAAACGCTAACCTCTATAAGCTATTGTTACCAGCATTTTTACTAGCTCCTTTTTGGAACGCTTGCAGATTTTCTATTCATGCCGAGCATATTCATTTATCAATGTATTTATTTTTTCTTTTATTTATATATTTTTTTAGTGTCAATGTGACAAGCGGTGTGCTCCACAAACATTGGGGACAATTCCAATGTGTTGTTCTGACTATTCTCCAGTCATGGCAAAGAAGGATGAATTGGAGTCAGATGGTTTTAAATGTGTTGGATCAGTACCATCCTTTTCTTTCGCATTGTGGCGAGTAGCTTATGTGCGCTTTGAAGGTGAACAATAAAGCGAATAAGAGCACGTGAAAGGAAAGTTCCCAGCACAATAAAAGCACGCTGTGATTGTGTACACTGTATGGTACACATTCGTCTGTCAGATCTGACGTCACGCATCCCGATCATTCCGAGTGCGTCGGACAATACAAGTTCGTCTGTTAACGTTTCTTTTCATCAAAATTGCTTATTGAAAACAGGATAAAGGCTGTAAAACCAGTTTGTATTTGTTTGTTTCCATTAAAACTCTCTTAAAATCTACATTAGATGCATTTGGAAAAAATCGCTGTTCTATGCCCTTTAAATTGCAGTGCTGCAGTAACTTCTCTTTGGCATGTGACCTACTCTTTGACAATTGAAATCCCAGTGACAGCAGATACAGATAACTAAGTCTTGCTGTGAGAACCATGTGCCAAGGTTTTGGAACTAAATTTACCAATCAAAATACCCTTTTTCTTGGTATGTCACCCTAATGTATCTATCTATCTGTGTATACTAGCGGCCCCGCCTCTACCCACCGAGACAAGGACACTGTATGACTGACAAAAGGGCTCACTCTGTTTCTGCCGTTGTTTTATGGAACAAACTCGCACCCAAACGAGGAAAACAGACATGCACGCACACGGCAATATTTTTGAGGCCGGCAAAATGACGAAGTTTGTTTTAATGTATTGTGTGATTGTCCTAGGCTTATTGCCCATAAAAATGCCCATAAAAAGGAGGGCCAAAAAAGTGGCTTGTTTTTTGTGTCACAGGCAACGACCAAGATTCCTCTCCTAGTGACGGCGAGGCACGTCAACACAACAAAGCGTGGAATGTTCAGAAACCTGCTACCCCTGGGTCAGCAGAAAGCCCCGCCTGCAAACAAGACGAGGAGGAAATGGAGGTAGACGTTCTGCTGTACTCTCCAGATAAAGTGCCTCTCATCAGGCATTGGGTGGATTCCAGCAGACTCCTTCACACCCACATGACCTCGGAAGAGGATGAAGATGAAATCGATGTGACGGGATGATGGGGACGCGATACCTTCCCTTGTTGCAGGACGAATTTCCAGTTTGAGTGTTCTCTCTGTTGTTCGGTTTTTAGTTTCTAATACGTCAACTTTTGTATAAACAGACTTTTATAGCTACCATGCTCTTTATCCTCTGCATTTTCATTTGTTCCTGGTTTGTTGTTGGAATCATAATTATTCCGAGCATTTCTGCAGCCTAAAATAAACATTATTTGAAGTCTGTTAAAAATGCACCATCATTTACAATCAGTTATGCTACACTGTGTTGCATTTGCATAATAAAATAAGGTTCTGGGAAAGATGAGGGGATATGAGGTGCAAAGACCCAACAGTACAGCAGTTTTGCTTGAAGGCCGGACTTGGATCGGCAGAATGTTGCACATGTTGCCCGACCGCTCGGGCACACTCGAACAAGAGAGGATTTCTTAGCCATTAACGTTAAAATACGGAAGAGTATTTAGACGGGAAGGAGGGCAGAAGACGATACTTTCCCGAAGAGTTGACACGTTTGGTCTTTGCATGTTCTTTTTCAAGCCTGGACTTGAATTGATCACGACACGTGCATGACAGCAGGGGGCGCGCTATCTCCGCGCCGCGTTTGAATCCAACTTTATTGACACCGGAAGTGGCGGGCGTAGTAGACTGCACGTGCACGCGCTTCAGCTGAAGGTTATAGAGAAACCTCCTCGCTTATCAGCACCTAGCGTCACCGCAACGTTGCGTTTGTAGCGGGAGAGCTTGTGGACCGCAACACTGCCATGGATCCCATGAAAGCGCAGCAGCTAGCAGCAGAGCTGGAGGTGGAGATGATGGCGGATATGTACAACCGGTAAGATGCTAACGTAGGCTAGCTTTCCTGGTCATGCTAGGCTAGGCTAGCTAGAGCAAGTCACCTAAAACTAAGTACACCTTTTGTTACCAACTCCAGTGTCAAAGTGTATGCACGCTGCTTAGATGTCTGTAGATAATGAACTCATAATGTCAACAAAGCATCCGTATCTGAAACGAATGGAGATACGTTGACGTGACGTCACAGTACGTAACACGTATCCTCCGTTCCGTGACGTCACAGTACCTAACACGTGTCCTCCGTTCCTTCCAGCATGACCAACGCCTGCCACAGGAAGTGTGTCCCCCCGCTTTACAAAGAGGCAGAGCTGACAAAGGGCGAGTGTGTGTGCTTGGACCGCTGCGTGGCCAAGTACCTGGACCTCCACGAGAGGCTGGGCCGCAAGCTGACAGAGTTGTCCGTCCAGGACGAGGAAATGATGAGGAAAGCGGCCGTGGGCAGCGGGTAACGACGAGACCGGGATGGGGGATAAAGGCAAATGTGGTTTCCTACAAGGTGATGCTGGACAACTTCGTAGGCTGCACTTGCACGCGCAAGGACCCCTTCACGGGCCATCCGAAAGTGGACTCATATTCAACTTGATCCAGTGAGTGGGGGAAGGGGTACAGAGTGGGACATGTCTGGTGTTTGAAAGCAAAATGATGATTAATTTGAGACATATAACCAGTGTTGGGACGAACGTAACGGGGATCGAATGAATTGCTATTTCAACAACGCCATTACCTTCACAGACAGTGGCTCGTGACGCATTTAGATGGAGTCTGGCGGGTTTTTTTTTGTTTTCTATCGTTGCACCCACAACACTTCCTCATTCTCCACCAATCACAGGTGAGGTGCGTTCATGGACGCCAACAGAAAACCAAGCAGGCGGGCTACCGGCACACGCACTGCTGATACGGCAAGCTCTTGGTTCGCGTCAGACATGTGAAGGTTTGAGGAAAGCTTGTTCTCTTACGTAATTACTTTTAGGTGATGGTAACTGTTAGCATTTCTCAACTCCGCATTGTTGTATGTGTCGTACACAGTGACTCGGGCCAGGAGTCAGACATGATTTCCTCCAACATGGACGTCACTCTTGTCATTTTTCTGCCGGTGTCGTGTTTTTTTTGGACGGTCTGTGTCTATTGTCCAAACTGCAGCGCTTTCTTGTTACCTTAATAAAGATGTCCGCCAGGCCAGCTGGTAACGGATATTACAGCGGTTATTGGCGACAATAAATGTGTGTGTGTGTGTACCTTTAAGACTCGAACAGCAGATGGGGCGGAAGTGAAAGTTACTTTCTGTTCCTCCCGGCCGTGCTTCACCTAGACCCGCGGTTCTACATGGAAAAGGGGAAGTCTAGTCTGCGTGAAGGGTTTTTAGTGCCGCGTGTGTCCGTCGGGTGGACAAACTGGCCCTTTTTGGCCCACGACGGACACGGTAAGTTCTAACGCTAGCTTCATATTAGCTTCATTTGCCAATATCACGGCTAATTCAACGCCCCGTTCACGCAGAAGGTCGTTAGCGTTTAATGTGATATTTGTTTTAACGCCGCATTTAAGAATGTTTTGTTTGTATATGTAAAAGCAAGCTACCAATTCAAATTTTTAATTCACATGAACTATGCCTGTGGAACAAGTGAGTTGAAATAAAGGCGATAATAACATTCAATGTGAGGAAGTAAACGTAGTCGAAAGGATTGATAATCGCCATACCAATGATATACCAATAATGGATCAATACTAAAGAGGAACGGGTTGTCTGTGTTTGTTTACCCAAGTATTCGTGTAGGGATTTGCATTTGAAACAAGTGGAAATGTGCCAGAAATAGTGATGTCGGTCGCGAATGATTCGGATGTTAGAACCGGCTCTCTGATGTGAACGACGGGATCCGGCTCCTGATTGGGAATCGTATTTTTTCCGCTTTCTCTCGCGCTCGCTCTTGCCGCACGTGATGGTGTGTGCGCATACGCCGAGCAGAATGAAGCAAAGGGTGATGGTTCTACTCCAGCGACAATAGCAAGCACACAATGGGGAAAAAAAGCCAGTGCTAACAAGAGCATGCTAGCTAAACTGAGTGAGACCAGGAAAAGAAGTCCAATTTGGAACCATTTTAATTTTATTGACAATACAATGGCAGAATGTAGACTCTGCAAGAAAATAATTGCAGTGGTCTGTACTGGTTCACTTTAAATTTGCTTAAAAAGAAAAGGCTGAAAAATTAAAATAGTTAAAAGTTGTATTGTACAACCGTAAAAGCCGTAAGAACCGGCTCTTTGTAGTGAGCCGAGCCGAAAGAGCTGGTTCTTTAAAAAGTGCCTGAATTCCCATCCCTAGCCAGAAAATGAGGGACGTTCATGGTCCAACCACAGTAACAAAACCTACCTTAAAATAGACACTAGATGGCAGTAAAAGCATTCTCTGAACCTACTGTCAAATTACTGTACACCAGTGCTTCTAGTTATTTTCTGTCTACTATTGATATCTCTTTATCTGTACTGTACATTCTGAAACCGGGAAAATGCAACAAAATGGAGAACTGTGAAGTGTATTCAAGAGTCAAATGGCAATAAATTTACAGTAACACGGAAAGTCCCTCCCCCATGGGGGGCTAGTGTTGGATCACATCTAAAGGTACGTCCAACTTTAAGCCTTTCAAACTCATGGATGGTAGCGTCAGGACAAGCTGAAAGGTATTGTAGCGAGCCCAAAGTTATGCTGATGTGCATGTTTGTGTTCTGGTGGTCATACTCTGAATGTACTCGGAATGGGGCGTGTGTTGTTTAGGAGTCAGTTGAGGGAGCCACTGCTGTGCTGGCGTGTGTGCTCGTGTTTCATCCATCCATTTTCTACACCGTCTAGCCTCATTAGGGTCACGGGTATGCTGGAGCCTATCCCAGTTGACTTCGGGCGGGAGTCGGGGTACACCCTGGACTGGTCGCCAGTCCAACAGGGCAGACAAACATTCACACTCAAATTCATACCGATGGACAATTTAGAGTTGCCAATTAAGCTAACATGCATGTTTTTGGAATGTGGGAGGAAACCGGAGTACTTGGAGAAACTCGTGTTCCATTATTTCTTAAACAATCAATAAAAAGCTTGTTAATCAAACTTAGCGAAGGCAATGAGGTATCAAATTAAAGTTTTTCATGTTTTATCCGATGGAATTCATCACAAACTTGATTTATTCCACATGTTAATGTATTTCTATTTCATTTCTTATTTTTCCTTTCAGCTTATCCCTTCAGGGGTCACTACAGCAAATCTATTTTTCTGTTTAATTCTCATGATTTATTGTTAATTTGTCTGGTCACACTTTTTTCAAATAAAACATGTATGCATTTGCCCTTAATTGTTGTTTACTTGTTTGTTTATATCCATAATTCATTTGTATCTGATTCCCTTACAAAAAGCAACGAGAATCTAGGAAACTGTCCAGTATCCAGCTATTTATTTCACAGTCATCCATCCATTCATCCATTTTCTTCCGCTTATCCGAGGTCGGGTCGCAGGGGGCAGCAGCCTAACCAGGGAAGCCCAGACGTCTCTCTCCCCCCCGGCCACTTCGTCTAGCTCTTCCCAGCGGATGCCGAGGCGTTCCCAGGCCAGCTGAGAGACATAGTCTCTCCAGCGTGTCCTGGCTCTTCCCCGAGGCCTTACCGGTTGGACGTGCCCTGAACACCTCCCCAGGGAGGCGTCCGGAAGGCATCCTAACCAGATGGCCGAGCCACCTCATCATCCTCTCAATGCAGAGGAGCAACGGTTCTACTCTGAGTCTCTCCCGGATGACAGTGCTTCTCACCCTATCTCTAAGGGAGAGCCCAGCCACCCTGCGTAGAAAACTCATTTCGCCTGCTTGTACCCGCGATCTTGTCCTTTCGGTCACTACCAAAAGCTCATGACCATAGGTGAGGGTAGGAACGTAGCTCGAGCGGTAAATTGAGAGCTTTGCCTTTCAGCTCAGCTTTTTCTTCAACACGACAGACCGGTGCAAAGTCTGCATCACTGCAGACGCCGCACCAATCCCCCTGTCCATCTCGCGTACCATCCTTCCGTCACTCGTGAACAAGACCCCGAGGTACTTCAAATCCTCCACTTGAGGCAGGACCTCACCCCGACCAGGAGATGGCACCCCACCCTTTTCTGAGCAAGAATCATGGACTATTTGGATGTGCTGATTCTCATCTCAGCCTCTTCACACTCCGCTGCAAACCGATCCAGTGAGAGTTGTAGGTCACTGCTCGATAAAGCCAACAGGACCACATCATCTGGAAAAAGCAGAGACCAAATCCTGCGCCCACCAAACTGAAACCCCTCAACGCCCTGGCTGCACCTAGAAATTCTGTCCATGAAAGTAGTGAACAGAATCGGTGACAAAGGGCAGCCCTGGCGGAGTCCAACCCTTACTGGAAACGGGTCTGACTTATTGCCGGCAATGCGAACCAAACTCTGAAACCGGTCATACAGGGAACGAACCGCCTGGATTAGGTGGTCTGATACCCCATATTCCCGGAGCAGTCGCCACAGTATTCCCAGAGGAACACAGTCAGATGCTTTCTCCAAGTTCACAAAACACATGTAGACTGGTTGGGCAAACTCCCATGCACCCTCAAGGACCTTGCCGAGAGTATAGAGCTGGTCCACAGTTCCACGACCAGGACAAAAACCACACTCCCCCTGAATCCGAGATTCGACTATCCGGCGGATCCTCCTCCCAAGAACCCTTTGAACCCAGCCTTACCGGGAAGGCTGAGGAGTGTGATCCCACGATAGTTAGAACACACCTTCCGGTCCCCCTTCTTGAAAAGCGGGACCACCACCCCGGTCTGCCAGTCCAGGGGCACCGACCCCGATGTCCACGCGATGCTGCAGAGTTGTGTTAACCAAGACGCGCCCACAGCATCCAGGGCCTTCCCTCACCGCTGGTGTCCACCAACGGGTTCTGGGATTACCACCACGACAGGCACCGACCACCTTACGGCCAGAGCTCCGATCAGCGGCATCGACAATGAAGGTACAAAACATCGACCACTTGGACTTAATGTCCACTGCCTCCCTCGGAACATGGTCAAAGCTCTCCCAGAGGTGGGAGTTGAAACTCCTTCTGACCGTGGACTCTGCCAGACATTCCCAGCAGACCCTCTCAATGCGTTTGGGTCTGACAGGCATCCTCCCCCACCATCGGAACCAACTCACCAACAGGTGGTGATCGGTTGAGAGCTCCGCCCCTCTCTTTACCCGAGTGTCCAAAACACATGGCCGCAAGTCTGACGACACAACCACAAAATCAATCATCGAACTGTGGACCAGGGTGTCCTGGTGCCAAGTGCACATGTGTACATCCTTATGCTTGAACATGGTGTTTGTTATAGACAATCCGTGACGAGCACAAATATCCAATAACAAGACACCGCTCGGGTTAAGATCGGGGGGGGGCGTTCCTCCTAATCACACCTCTCCAGGTCTCACTGTCGCTGCCATGACAACATGAGCGTTGAAGTCACCCAGCAGAACAAGGGAATCCCCCGAGGGAGCACTCTCTAGTACTTCCTCTAAGGACTCCAAAAGGGCTGGTATTCTGAACTACTGTTTGGCGCATAAGCGCAAACAACAGTCAGGACCCGTCCCCCCACCTGAAGGTGTAGGGAAACTACCCTCTCATTTACTGGGTTAACTCCAACGTGCAGGCTTGGAGCCGGGGGGCAACAAGAATTGCCACCCCTGCCTGTCGCCTCTCATTGCCGGCAACACCAGAGTGGAATGAAGTCCAGCCCCTCTCAAGAGGACTGGTTCCAGAGCCCTTGCTGTGCATTGAGGTGAGTCCGACTATATCTAGCCGGAATTTCTCCACCTCACGCACCAGCTCAGGCTCCTTCCCCGCCAGAGAGGTGACATTCCACGTACCGACAACTAGCTTCTGTAGCCGAGGATCGAACCGCCCAGGCCTCCGCCTCCAGCTGCCAACCAGCTCACTTAGCACCCGGCCCCTTTGGCCCCTCCTGTGAGTGGTGAGCTCATGGGAAGGGGGACCCACGTTACCTTTTCTGGCTGTGCCCGACCTGGGCCCAATGGGTGCAGGCCCGGCCACTAGACACTCGCCATTGTGCTCCACCTCCAGGCCTGGCTCCAGAAGGGGACCCGGTGACCCGCATCCGGGCGAGGAAAAACTAAGTCCAATTGTGTTAATCCCCATTAGAGTCTTTTGAGCCACTCTCTGTCTGGTCCCTCCCCTAGGACCTGTTTATCACGGGTGACCCTACCAGGGGCATGACAGCCCTCGACAGCCAAGCTCCTAAGATCATTGGGACACGCAAACTCCTCCACCACGATAAGGTGGTGGCTCAGGGAGGAGTATTTCACAGTCAGACTACTTGAATTTTGGGCTAAAAAGTTACTGAATTGGATTAAAGTTACCGAATCTTTTCGGATCGTATCGTTCTGAAAGAACCAATATCTACCTTGAATCGAATCGGCAACCGCGAATTGTGATAGGAGTCGAAACATTGTTAAAACGAATCCTTACACCCTTAATAAAAATGAGTTTTGCCTCAACATTTTTCGCTCTTTGGAACGGATTGATTGGATTTACATGAGTTCTGATAGGAAAATTTGATTGGGTTGTACTTTGACCGTCTGGAACGAATTAACTCATTCAATACCAAAAAAAGGTACTTAAAACTCAAACACCTGATCCCAACAGTGTATTTACATGGAAAAAGAGGTGATGACGCAACTCCTCTCAAGTGGACATCACCTTAGAGCAATTTGAAGCGATAAACCCGGCCACAAGGTGGCAGAAGTGCAATTGATAAGAGCTGGGCACAAATCAATGTGCTTGTAAAAAAACAGATGCGACAGGAAGGAGGAAGTGAGACAGCACTAAGTTGTGCATTGTAGGGAAATTTTAGCTCCAAATACAAAAACTCAAAAAAAGTATTGGTGTTATACAGTATTTGTAAAAATATTATTATTGATCAGCCCATTTTTTATGTTGTTTCTGATTGTTTAGATATTTGAGCTGTCAGGAAAGCCAAAATAATCAAATCTTTCAACAGAATAATCTATGTGCCTTGAAAGAACATGTCAAAATGGTCCAAAATTCTGAATACAGAATGGGTTGTGTTTTGAAAAATGGCTGGGGTTGAAGGAATCTAGGAGGCTAACCAAGGTTCTGTGGTGTTCGGAATACTAGATGGCCGCAATGGACGTCCAGCAGGAGTTTAAAGATGCGGATCAAATTGTAGCGCCTCCCAATGCCCCCCCGAACGAAATGCTGGATGTGGGCCAGGAAGAGAACATGCATGGCCAGGTGACTCTCCCGACGCGGTCATTCCACTTTTTCTATGATTTATTTTAATAAATGTCCTTATTTTTACAATCTCTTATTACATTTACCATGAAAAATAAACAATACACTCCCAATACATTCAAAAAGTCTGTTTCTGTTCGCCAAAGATGGAGGAGTTTCTGGGCCCGCAGGCGGAATACAACGAGGAAGAGGAGGAGAGAAAGTACTACCGACGAAAGAGATTGGGAGTCATTAAAAATGTCGTCGCAGCCAGTGTCGGCGCCATGATGGTGTACAGCGTGTACATGGGTGAGCGTTGGCGTCGGTGCGAGGCGAGCGCGCACGGTTCTCATGGGCGATGTGTGTCCTCCAGGCTTGCTGCAAATGCAGCTGATCCTCCATTATGACATGACCTATCGGGAAGTCAAGTACAGCAACCTGGGTCTGGAGAACATTGATCGGATGATGCAGAGGGGCATCAACGTCACACCCATAGTGGGCCTGCTTTATACACCTGTTCTCATCAGGTACACACACACACACACACACACATATTTAAGGCAGACCCTTGCTAACGTGCATCCACCTTCACTTCAGGTTTCTAGGAACAAAGTGGATGATGTTCCTGGCTTCGGGAATCTACGCTTTTTTTGTCTCGACCAATTATTGGGAGCGCTACTACACTTTGGTTCCGTCTGCCGTCGCCATCGGTGTCGCCATTGTGCCTTTGTGGGCCTCCCTGGGAAACTACATCACAAGGTGAGAGACGTGACGAACAAAGGATGTGGAAGAACATCTCTGCCACGCAGAAGTGGGCGAGAGGTAATGCAAATGTTGTGTGCATCCGATACCAAACAATTCCAGGGCCAGTATTGCTGATAATACCGACACCGTTATAGTAATTCCTTGTTTATGGCGGTTTATTGCTTCCAGACCCGATCGTGATAAGTGGAAGTAGGCGTTCTTATTTATAAATGTAATATTCCTGCAGTTAGATCATATAAAACCTGTTTCTAAATACGGTTTTTAACATTTTTAGAGCTCTCGAGACATGAAATAACACCCCTATAGTACACTCCTTTTAGCCAATATAGTGGACATTTTACTTCCTGTGGCTTTTGTCTCACCAATACGACATTACTGACTACTGTAGTGACCAGTGAAGTACACTACATGCATTATATTTGTGTTTCATTTTAATTAGCCATTTTTATGCCGCACCGTGGTGGAGTGTTTAGCATGTCAGGAAATCTGGGTTCGAATCTCTGAGTGGAGTTTGCGTGTTATCCCCGCGCGTGGGTGGGTTTTCTCCGGGTACTCCAGTTGTCCTCCCACTCCAAAGACATGCATGTTAGCTTAATTGGTCGCTGTAAATTGTCCATGAGTGTCAATGTTTGTTTGTCCGTCCCGCGATTGGCTGGCGACCCGTCCATCCAGGGTGTACCCTGCCTCCCTCCCGAAGTCAGCTGGGATAGGCTCCAGCATACCCGCAACCCTTATGAGGATAAGCGGCATAGAAAATGGATGGATGGCCATTTTTATGATTGAAAATGCTTAACTAAGTAAAATATGTGTTTTTTTGTTGAAAAATGTGCCATATTTAGCCTTGAAACAGCACGATGTGTTCATCAACACAGTTTTGAAAAATTGTATGGATCGTTTTATTGCGATAGAAGCTTCAAAATATTGGATCTTAAGGAGGTTCTAAGCAAAAATAAGAAATGGCAGTGAGAGAAATACAAATTTGAGTGTCCAGTTTATTGCAAACAAGTGGTCCAATGAGAATCATTCGGCCCATCAACCAAACAGTTCTTATTTACAGCCCAGAATTAACAAGATTTGGGATTGCTGAGGTCGAGGTTGGACGCAGCACGACAGTCGTTTCAAACTTGTACAAACACCCCCCCGCCCAAAAAAATGTACCGTCATCAGCCCTAAGCCAGACGCAAAGTTGCCTCTTTCATTTTTGTGCCGTGTGGCCATCACTGGAAAAGTTTGGGCACCCCTGGCTGTGCAGTTGTTTTGGAAGGATAGTGACACTTTGCCTCGCACGCAGAATGGCACAGCAGTACTACGAATACGTCAACTACAAGGAGGAGCACGTGCAGGAGCAGAAGAAGATTCCGAAAGGCGCGTGCCACAAATACATCATCATCTTCCACTCGCTCTTCAGTCTCATCTTCCACGTGAGTAAAAACATGCCGCACAAAAAATTCACTTGAAAAATGTTCTCAGCACACGCACACCCATATCATGTTTTATATGACATGACACCAACTTCTTCTTTTTCGGAGGAACTCGCTGACGCTTGTGTCTTTCTCACTAGCTGAGCTTCATCTTTGCCCAGTTCCCCATGCGCTTCGTCGTCAACGGCTACCTGCTAGAAAGCGACCACGTTCTCTGCAATGTCCAAAAATGTGGTAAAATCCTCCCAAATGGTGTCCGACTTCTTTGCATGCAATTAAAAGGAAATGTGTGTCAATCAGTAATACAAAAATATGCAAACGCAGTCATATTCCTTTTTGCCTTCGCTTTGCTTGGTGTATTGTCTTTGTTTTTTCCGTTTGGCTAGAGCTACGTTTTAACATAGCTACTACATAGTCATTGCAAGCAGGAGTCATGTGATCGGGTATTGGCAGAAGGACCCACGAACAGGGACTTCCCAGCACGCCCTCACTATTCGTTCGGGTCTGCAAACTGATCAGGGTGTTCTGTCGCCGGGTGCACTTAGGGGACAGCCTTATGTTCAAACATTGCACGTCCTGCATACATGGTGGCTCAAAACGATGGTTTCATTTGGTGCCGCGTGTCCCCCCAGGAGCCACAATCAAAGGTGTGATTCCTGGATTTAATACCACCGTGCTGGGATCTCTACCACGCTCCATGCTGCTGATCCAAGTGGAGAGTGTGCTCATGGGCTTTGCCTTCCTTTCCATGATCATTGTAAGTGCTCCGACCGGTGCAGCGTGCTTTCGTGTCAGATTCTGCGACAGTGTCCGACACAGACTCTAGATGGGCCTGAATATGCTCAAATTATGGTGATGTTCTGTAACTAAGACACATTCTGGTTTGTTCTGCTACTAATGTGTTCCCTAGGGGTTCAGAGCATAGCATAGCTAACTAGATAGCCACTCCAATGTACTTATTCAAAAGGTCAGAAAGTGTTTCAAACAGAGTGGGGGATAAGGAAAAAGAGGACAAAACCACTGAAGCTCCGCAACGACATGTCTGTCTCAGCCATGGCATGTCGGCTCAGCTCCGCCAGCTCAGGGTACTTACAGGGTACAGTGGTGTGAAAGTGGTGTGTGTATGCCCCTTCCTGGTTTTTATTTTTTTTTCGTGTTTATCACACTTTAATGTTTCAGATCATCAAACAAATTTAAATATTAGTCAATGACAACACAAGTAAATACAAAATGCAGTTTTTAAATGAAACTTTTTAGGGAGATAAAATCCAAACATACATGAAAAGGTGAATACCACCCTGTTAAAACATAACCTAACTTAGATTAAGCCATTTCTATAGCTTTTGGACTCCAGCAAACCACAGTGAGATTCATTATTTGGGGGGTGAGCGGGTTGGTGTGGGGGTGGGCAATCAATTTTTCACACAGGGCCATGTTGGTTTAGCATTTCTCTCCCTAAAAAGTTTCATTTAAAAACTGCCTTTTGTATTTACTTGTGTTGTCATTGACATAATGGCTCTCGCTGTGGTTTGCTGGCGTCCCAAAGCGTTAGAAATGGCTTAATTTGAGTTTTATTTTAACAGTTGGGGAATCACTTTTTTCCACAAGGCCATGTAGGCTTGGATTGTTTTTGTCCTTTTATTATAAAAAAGTTTCATTTAAAAGCTGCCTTTTGTGTCGAGATGAGTTTTCATTGGCTGATATTTAAATTTGTTTGATGAGCCCATAACATGTAAGTGTGAAAAACACGCAAAACATAAGATGTCAGGAAGGAGGCTAACACTTTTTCACACTGCTGTGTAACTTTCTCCTTGTGTGTGTGTGTGTATATATATATATATATATATATATATATATATATATATATATTTACAAATAATACAGTTCATTGGTCATTTATGAATTATTATTTGAAAAATCGCAATATAGTGAGGGAGTGATATTTGAACCGCAATATACAGTACTGTAATAAAGGATGACTGTATTTTTATTTTAGCTGATTTAACCATCATTAAGCGTGACAATAAAATACATACAATTAGCTACAATATGCATGCGTATTCCATCCTGGAAATGAATCCAAAGTAACAGTGAAGCTCGTGATGACAGGCTGGAACAAGTCAGAGCTGTTTCCCCGTTCCATGATGCTGACTTGACATCGTTTAGCGTGCGATCAATGAAAGGCACGGCAAGCTTTTCAAATTCTGCTTTCTCCCCCAATTAATTCAGTTCCTCGTCCTGTGCGGCGCTGCCTACCGCCCGACAGAGGAGATTGACCTCCGCAGTATCGGCTGGGGAAATATCTTCCAGCTTCCTTTCAAGCACCTCAGGGACTACCGCCTACGACTGCTCTGCCCTTTCTTCGTCTACAGCGGACTCGAAGTTTTCTTTGCCATCACCGGGCTTTCTTTGGTGAGTGCTGTCTTTGGGACCCGCTGCAAATCCATGTGAGTTGTTCCTTATTTCCTGCCTCGCAGTCCTACGGCGTCTGCACCCTGGGCCTAAAAAAGCTGTGGCTCCTCATCGTGGTCTACGGGTTCTCGTGCTCCGTCTTCTCCTCCCTCTCCCTCAGCCTTCTGCGTCTCCCGCGATGGACCTGTCTGACGGGAGGCGCCGGCGTGCATTTTGTGCTGTTGATGGTCCTCATGTTTTTTTCTCCAACTCCCCAAAACCCGAAATACGAGGGCCCTCTGCTGGTGATCTCCATCCTGTGGGGGCTCGGCACAGCCCTGAACAAGACTGGAGTCAGCAGTAAGTTGCAGATGAGATTGTGTGTGCAAGTGCTGTGCAGCACCAAATTCATATTTAAAAAATCTGTTTTTGTGTCAGCCTTGCTTGGTATTTTGTATGCTGAAGAGAAAGAACGCCTCGACTTTGTCTACACCATCTATCACTGGTTGCAGGCGATTGCCATCTTCATAGTATACCTCTGGTCAGAGTTGCCTATGAGGGTACGTGATACTGCATGTGTGTGTTTTTGAAGCAGTGTGACTGAATTCCCATCTAGAGAAAGCTGCGGAATGATATGTCCCTCAGGTGTCCCTAAAGCCTGCGCATAAAATGTACACACATAATACATACTAAACCAAAACATTTCCTCTCCATCCGTTTTCTATGCCGCTTATCCTCGTTAGGGTCACAGGGGTATGCTGGAGCCCATCCCAGCTGACTTTGGCACACCCTGGACTGGGCAGCCAGCCAATCGCAGGGCCGACAAACAAGCAGTCACCCTCCCATTCATACCGATGGAGAATGTAGAGTCGCCGATTAAGCTAACATGCATGTTTTTGGAATGTGGGGGGAAGCTGGAGTATCCACAGAAAAACCCACGCGCGCACGGACGCACGGGGAGAACATGCGAACTCCACGCCGCCATGCCCAACGGAGATTCGAACCCACGTTTCGAAATGTTTAACCATACGACCACTGTGTGGCTGAAAGTTTATTGCAATTATTGATGAATTATTAAAATGCATATATTGACAATGAAATTACAAAAATAAATACAAAAAAATGATTACAAATGAATGAAAAATGATTAATTTTAATTATCCTTCCACCCAATGCGTTTTGTTCTGCTTATCTGGGTCTGATTTTGCGGGGCAGCAGCAGGGAAGCCCACACTACCTGGTCTCCAGCCACCGCTTCCAGGTCCTCCGAGAGGACAGTGAGGTGTTCCCAAGCCAGCTGTGAGACATAATCCCTCCATCGTGTGTCCTAGATCTACCTCGGGACCGCACTCCTAGCCGGGCATGCTCACCAGAGAGGCATCTGGACTAGATGCCAGGGCCACCTCATCTGGCCGCTTGTATCGCCGATATTGCTCTTTCGATCACTACCCAACGCTCATGAACGTAGGTGAGGGTAGGAACATACCGACTGCCCACCAGAGAAAGTGGCGTTCCATGTCCCTAGAACCAGATTTGGACCAGGTACCAGTGGTGAGGACAAGCGGCGTAGAAAATGAATCGGGAGCATTTCAAACAGAACTACAACCTTGACAGAACATTTTTTCAACCAGTGCCGCTTATTCATCTTTTCTTTCTCCGCCAAGGCCAAACTTGCCATCCTTTTGGCGACTTTACTGCTAGCTTGCTACTGCTACTGGGTGATGGAGCGCCGCCTGGCGAGGAAAGTGCGCCACAGACTGCCTCGCATACCTCGACCAAGACACAAGGTGACCGCCATCCAAACATCTGAACGATTGAGCTTGTTTGAGCCATCGGTGTGTGCCTTTAGAAGGGCTGGAGGCCCAAAGCAGCACCCGCTGCTCATCTGAGCGATACATGCTCTGCAAAAGACTTGGAAAAGTTGCTAGATGTGTTGCTTTTTTGAAAAACAGCATGGTGTGGTGTAAAACAACTTTTTATTATAATTTTTTTGCATGATTGTCACACATTGCTCATCAAACAATTTAAATATTAGTCAATGACAACATAACTGAGCACAAAATACAGTTTTTTTTTAGAGATTGAAATTGAACTGCCAGTCTGGTGAAGGTTATAGCCATTTGTAAAGCTTTGGGACTCCAGCGAACCACAGTGAGAGCCATTCTCCACAAATAGTGAAAACATAGAACGGTGTTAAACCATCCCAGAAGTGGCCCCAAGGGCACAGCAGCGACTCATCCAAGAGTTTACAAAAGACCCCGCAATAACATCCAAAGAACTGCAGGCCTCACTTGCCTCAGTTAAGGTCAGTGTTCATGACTCCATCATAAAAAAAGACTCACAAACGTCCTGCATGGCAAGTTCCACGATGAAAACCACAGCTGAACAAGTCTCCAGGATCAGCTCAAAACCACGGCAAGAAAATGCACAGTGGATGTTTATGCATCAGGATTGCTGGTTCGCTCGTTTAACTGTCAATCAAAAAGGGCTAACTGACAATTCCAATACTGTCCATCAAGACTTTCACAGATCTTTATCGAATATATCCCCAGCACGGAATGATGTCATTTGTGTCCGCAGGTGAAAGGCTACCGCTACCTGGAAGAAGGCAATTCGGATGAGTCAGACTCTGAGAAAAGCGAGGAGGATGACGAAAAGGATGTGGAGCACGTCGAGGAAGAGGAGCAGTTGGCGAAGGAGATGGGAGCGGAGGACATGGAGGACGAGCGGCAGGACTGCGGGGCTGCGGGAGCTGACTCACTCAGGGCCAGGAGGAAGAGGGCAGAGGGTCAGCAGCACAGAGAGGAGGAGGACGGCGGCTATGGGATGGAGGGCTAGAGAGGGCGACGGGATTTCAAATAGGAGAACGAGGGTGAGAGGTGTTGCTTGATATGCCCATAATTTAGCTGTTTTTAAAGCCATAATTAGCTGCACAACCGTGATTCAGATGAAAGGGTAAAGGGAAACCACCAAATATGGCAGCTGGTGTGTTTGTGTGTAAAAAAACATTTGAATGGAAATATTTTTAAGTCTTAGCCTGCCTTCCTGCTGCAGGGTCGGATTCCCATTTCTGATTTTTTACGTGGTGGTTACCAAATAAATGCGACTTGTTACGTGAAATGTTACGCGCCTGGGAAGCGCGATACTGGATCAAATTCAGCCCGGTATCGGCGATACCATTCAATAGTATGTGCAAATTCACCTAATGTGTCTGGTACATTTTAAAAGATGGTGTAGAGTATTTCAAATCACAGCATAAAGAATACATCATAGTCACTGTGAAGTATATTGAGGGTGATTTACAATATAGGCAAGCTGAAACTAAGTAGAAAATCATAAACCAGAAGTACCAAAAGCATCACTGTTTTGATTCCAGAGTCGACGTGAGATCACGTAGAGCTGGCATCGGTGATGACGTTTCTGTATCAACCCGCACATTAGCAGCGTGCGCTCCTCAACGCATTTGTGGGAATTTCGAGGACTTGTTACGTGTCGTTCAACGCTTACACCGTGGTACCCTGACTTACGGGTTTAACTGCTTCCCAGACCAAGCTCGTAACGCTATTTACCCGTACGTCAGAACAATTTTCCCATTAACTGGTCCCAGTGCCCTCAAAAACCACACCAGTTGTTTTTTCGTTTCTACGTTTTTGAATGAGTGACGTGTCGCCACACCCCATAATGTATAGGAAACTTATATTAAAACATAGTAAGAGAAAGTATAAAGATGCTGTCTTAAGTGCCCGTTGCCTTCAGGAGCAGACGGAGATGTTGGCGGAGGTGGAGGAGGTCGCAGTGGGATGTGGTACAGGTACGAATGTACGCTACACTGAATAATTCCATACATCCATCCGTTTCCTGTGCTGCTTACCCTCGTTGGGGTCGTAAACCAAAACAAAACGCTGTACGACCCCATTGTTGTTTGCGGTTTTAGCGCATGCGCGTCCGTAGAGGGGTGGAGCTATGACGCAAGCGTTTTCATAGAAGCTGGGGGAGAGGCCAGCCTGTGGTAATCCTCCCCCCCAGGTTGCTCTGATAGCGGCCTTCAGCTCCTCTGCATTGTTGGGTCTGGCGTGTCACGTAGTTTCCATGGGGACACAGACTGATGGACTCTATTGCAAAACACAACCACTCCAAGGCCCTGTCCACAGGTCTCCAGTTAATTTCCCAACCGAGCCCGCAGATATACGGTACTAAAATCGAAGGGTTGCAAAACCTTCGGCCAAAGTGTAGACTTGCAGAAAACTCCGGTTATACGTTTGGGTATGGACGCAAATAACCAGAGTTTCCGAACGCCACATCCTGCAACAAAGTGTGCTGTGACCTCACACAGAAACATGCTTATGACTGTGGTTCCCAATGGTTACGTGAGTATCCGTTTTTGTTTTTGTTTTAAACAAGGTTGTGTGAACACCATTTTTTGGATTCAGGTTGGATTGATATCATCGTTGTTCCTTTTGTGCAGTGTGATAAGTGGCCATCAGTGATGTAGCTGCCTGTGGTACGTGTGCATGTGCAGGTATGCATGCTATATAGCATGCCAGGCTGTGTATGATACACCGTGGCCGCAGTGCCAGGGCGCTATGCATATCTTTGAGTGCACGTGTATGTGTGTTACTGTGTACCTTGCTTGGGCTTTTTAATAAAATTGTGTTAAGTGATGTGTTTCCACTGAGGCGGGCTCCAAACTTTTGACTGTGAGCATTAAGAGTCATAATTTTGGAGGCTTGTGTGTCTACAAACACAATTCACGATTGGGCCCGAAGTTGTTCTAAAGCAGGCGTGCCTGGAAGTTTTATTTTTTATTCTTATTTTTCACATTTTTACAAAGTTATGTGTCTTTTGCATCAACATTTCAACTTTTCCCCCGTTACTCCTGTTCTAAGGTATGCCCTTACGATATGCCCTTAGGTATGCCCTTAGACGATGCTAAGAGCTAACACATTGCGAGCGAGGCCAGCAATAATCGTGGTGGAGGAGTTTAGGCACCTCGGGGTCTTGTCACGGTGTGTAGAGCATGGGGAACAGTGAATCCCTCGCCACGGGGATTACGAAGGAAGATGCAAGTGCGGTTTGTCACTCCGTACCGGAAGTCAGGGAACCGAAGTGGAAAACGCAACAACGGAATGTGCCACATGACCCGTGGCTCAGCCCGAAAGAACCTCATGGTTCCATCCCCCGATGAGAGGTAGGTACACGGAATGTGTGTGGGCTTCTGCTGTCTTCAGGCACTGAATTTTCCGCCCAGGAACCCTGATAAAGGTGCAGTAAGTTTGCCACGCCTCCCGGAGCAGAAAAGTGAGTTTTTGGTAGCTTTAAAAAAAAAATGAGATTCCGCGACAGCCGCGGACCTGAAAAATCAGCCGAAAATCGACAGGGAGTGCATGCAAATTACAAGCTCGCCGATAGCGTGTGACCTACTGATAGCTGTTAAAAGCGGACATTTTAAAAAGAAATTACCGTTTTGCTGTCAACTTTGCGTCAACCCCAGGTAATGGGGTTCGGAAGCTGTCTTCCAGACCGTTTGGGCACGAGGCAGGCAACCCAAAGAAACACTGCCAGAAAAGACGGAGAGTCTGGAAGATCTAGAAAGCTTTCTGTGCGGGTTATCGCGTGTAGCTGCTCTACAGGAGTTCAGAAGTCAACACAAAGACCCGAAAAAGAGTATAACAGGTCCCCTCTGAATCTTACTTGTTGTACCTCTTACAGTTTGTATCTATGAGACAAAGTGAGTCATGGCGTCCCACAGGGTTCTGTGCTTGGACCAGTTCTGTTCAACATTTTCATGTCCCGTTTAGGCAGTGTGATCAGAAAGCAGTCCTTTAATTTCCATTGTTATGCAGACAACTCTATTCATCAATAAAACCCATGAAACCAATCAGTTATCCAAACTCCAGTCGTGTCATTAAGACTTTAGAAACCGGATGCGTCAATATAGTGCCAGTATTCCCACTCGTGAAGACCACAATCAGTGTACCAAAGACTGTCCTTCGTGACAGTCTGTACTGATGCCACAGACTTCCTGCTTTGAAATTGGGAGGTTGCATTAGAATGATGAACATGCCCTAAACGGTCTGACACCCGCCCCCTATGGCACAGTTAGGAACCTTGGTGTCACGCTTAATGAGGATCTAGCCTGTAATTCCTAAAGACGTCAAGTGTCAAAAACAGCATTTCTTCCACTTTGCAAAACATCAAGAAAATGAGACTTGCTAAAGAACCACTTACTCGCTTGGTGCCGCACCAACCTACCTGAAATACCTAGTGGGCTCTGGAGCGGCAAGCTGGGTCAGGCAGGGCAGTTGGTGAACCCAAGTCAGGGTCTCTTCCTCCTCCCGACTCTCGTGTCCATCAAACCTCAAATTAGGTCTAAAATCCACAATGCAGTTCTAATAAATACCTAAATGGTCTTCTCTATGATATTGATACCTTTCATGTAGAGCAGGGGTCGGGATGCTACAGCTGTGGACCCAGACCTGGCTCTTTTGATGAGCACATGGCTCTCAGAAGTTTCTAAACACCATACCATTTATTTATTTTGATTTCTGTTTTTCTTAAAATACACAGTAACATGTCTTGCTTTACAACAGCGGTGTTCAAAGCGCGGTCTGAGTGATTCGTTGGCCCGCGGCACAATCTGAAAGTACAATTTCACAAAAAAAACTGCAAAAATTTATCATTTTACAAAAAAATAAAGTCAAAATATTAGGAGAAACAAAGACCCAACAAAAGTTAGGCTGTGGAAAAGATTTTAATATTAGGAGAATAAAGTCAAAATATTACAGGAATAAAGTCATGATTATGAGAAAGGTAGAAAAAAACAACAGAAATTGGAAAAAAAATGCTGTAATTTTGTGAGTAGAAAGTCAAAATATTAGGATAGAAAGGCCAGAGTTTTACGAGAATAAACTTGTAATATTATGAGTTCATTTTGACTTTTTATATGTTTAAATCGTTCAAAAATATAAAAAAAAACCAGCAAAAGGCTGGAAAAACACTGCTGGATTTTTAGACGAATAAAGCTGCCATGTCATCGCATGTTGGGTACTGGGAACCAGTGTGATTTTCCGAAGCATCATTTCAGCAGCACTTCCACGGTTGACTCCTGCCTGTGGGTGTGCATGATAGGTGCATCATTATGTGCTCAAAGGCTGATGACTAAAAAGCTTCTCCAACTTCCGTCTTTCATCCCACCTAACAGGGGGGTCTTTCTCCAGCGAGACACTTTGCAAAGGGAAAGGATGCAATTTTGCTACTTTGATATTTTGTAGATTATGCTAAGAAATGATATGGATGAAAAAAACTGCTTCTCAGCTTTGTGATGTAGCTGAAAAGACTATTTTTATATTATTAACCTTATCTTTTGTGTTGTTTTGTCATTTATTTATTTATTTTTGTTATTGATTGGACAAAAAGGAAAGAGGAAAAGACAGGAACAGGAGAACTGAACAATTTCATCTTTCTGTAAATCTTATAATATTTTTGACTTTATTCTCATCACAACAGAATTTTTCAAAGATTACAACATAATTTGTTGTTTTTTTAAAAATAATATTATGACTTCAAAAAACGTGACATCGCTTTAATATTTCAGCTTTATGCTACTAAAATGATATTTTTCCTCTTAATATTACGGGTTTATTCTCGTAATGAGGCTTTTTTTTGCTAAAATAAAAAAATATCTTAATATTTTGACTTTTTTCTAAAATTGCAACTGTTTTTTTTTTTACACTTTCTCTTTCAACTTTCCTTGTACATTAATTTTTTTTTTATATTTTGACTTTATTCATTTAAAACAACAGCTATTTTTTCATGTCTTCTTTTTTTTTTTTTTTTCAAACCTTTTCAACTCTCTTTTTGTACATTTTCTTCTCGTCATCACATTATCGTTATTATTTAATAATATTTTTGACTTTATTCTCATCACAACAGGATTTTTCAAAGATTACAACATCATTTGTTTTGTTTGTTTTTTATAATATCATGACTTGCAACATCGGTTTAATATTTCAACTTTATACTACTAAAATTATATTTTTCCTCTTAATGTTACAAGTTTATTCCCGTAAAAATGACATTTTCTTAATATTTTGACTTGATTGTTTTTTTCTAATTGCAGCTGTTTTTTCATGTCTACTGTTGTTTTTTTAAACTTTCTCTTTCAACTTTTTCCATCCAAATATTCTGTTTTCTTTGTCATACAAATTTTTTTAAAACACATTTTTTCAACTTTGTGCTACTAAAATGACTATTTTTCCTCGTAATATTTTGGCTTTCTACCTGTAAAATTACAGCTTTTTTTTCTAGTGCTCTGCATTTCCCCAATATAATTTCTAAATTATAGAAAGTAGTAAATTATCTTCCTGTAATTGTGACTGTATTCTCCTAACATTATCCATTTTCTGCAACCGAATTTTCCCAAAACATGTTGTCTTTCGTATTTTCATATCCCTCATTTTTCCCTCATAATATAATTACATTATTCTCATGAAATTACAATTTCTTAATATTCTTTAGTTTGACTTTATTCTTGTAAAGTTACTGCTAAATTTTTATTATTTTTTTGCCAGTTGTTAAATTGTTCCAGAAGCCCAATAAAAAAGGAACAGAATCACACTTTGCTAAGAAGTAACATATATTTCAAGGAAAGCCAAATTTGAAATATAGAAACGTTATCGTGTTAAATGTTTGAGAGCCACTTGCGGTCATCAAAAGAGCCACATCTGGCTCCTACCCCTGATTTAAAGGATGGAACATTGTCACGCGTTTGGCTGCATTCGTGTCCTTTAAATGGATGTAGGTCGGTGCCACCCTCACAATGTGGTGATCCACGGGTTAGTGCGAACGCCCACGGTGCTCCGTCCACCCGCTGCTTTGACAGATGAGTCCTGTGCCGCTTTTCAGCACTTCCTCTTACTATTTGCCACTTCTCTTTTTTACTTCATTCATGTGACTTTCATCAGCTGGGGTGGGGTGAGGACGCTGAGCAAGTCTATAAAGGTCATGCTTTCAGGAGAAATGAAAGCCAAGTCGCTCGCATCAGGCTTTATGGCCGATACTGGCTGGCTTTTCCCTCTCTAGGAAGGACGGCAGTGACAAGCACCTTAATGATGATGTCAAGACTTTAAAGCGCCATATTATGATTTACACAACGAATACTAGGCCAACATGCATTTTATCTACATAGTTAGATTCAGTGGCCATGAAAACATACCATTGATGGGTTTGACATTGCTAACATTAGCATGCTAACACCTAGTATAATCTTTGCGGAAAAGATGCTACTCCAAAAACACAACAACATCCGTGGATTGTGTCTCCTCGTAAAACGTGAGCTGACCTTCGCTTGCCATAATTGCGTGTTGGCGCGGCTCTTCTCTCCCTTGCGTGCAACGCCCATCGCAGCATTTCGCCCAACAATGACTCGAACGTATCCGACGTCTTTCACTGCAATGATTTTGTCAAACAATCCAAACCTCGCGAGGCAGAGCAGCCGCGTTATTGCTTCTCGTTGCTTATTGCTTTTCCTCTCGATGTGTGTCCCGGTGACGCCAGAACCGCAAGAGCGAACACTTACATGATGGGCTGTTTAAAAGTAATTCTTTGAAATTGCAACTGGGACACGCAAGTGAGAGCCAGTGCCAAGACCAGTTTAATGTTTTTTGTGGCCAACAGTCTGATTTTATGCAGTGCTGCACTACGGTAAACCACACATGCGACCGAAACAGTACCGAGCAGTTTCTCGCACAGCCACCGATGTTAAGCAATTGCACGCTCCTCTCGCTTTCTCAGCGCACAAACAAAGCTGCTCACAAGGGGTTCAAGTAATGCTCTGGTCGTTTTTATGTGTGCTCGGATGCTTGAAAAATTCTGGGGAAGATTGCTGTTTTCAATTGGATGTGCAGAAATAAATGCATTTCAAATACTAATCCATCCATTTTCTGTGCTGCTTGTCCTCGTCGGGGTCGCGGGTATGCTGGGGAGGTACTCGCTCACAACAACCTCCTAATTGTCTGAGTATGTGTGGTCTGAATAACGGTGGATATTCCTGCCACTCATTATCGGATCTGCACGGTTGCTGGTTCGGTCCTCCATCCTCTCGTGAGCATGTTGACGTATCCTCGGGAACAGAAGCTGCTCCCGAAGCCGTGCCGTCAGCAGGTGAATGCGGAAACCGTGGCAACAGGCTTTTGAGTGCCCTAAAGGTGGAAAAGAGCTATACAAGTGAGGCCATTTATGCTTGGAAACCCCATAAAACACATCGACACTCAAAACCCCAGATTCAACTTGAAGAGGCCATAAGGTTTCAGTAATTCTTAAAATGTAAGTACTACATGACGTTATGTATGTGCCTGTTACTAAATGGTCACAGCGTGAATATAAAACCTTGTTAGAGTCTTCAGAGGTGTTTTAATAGCAAGCTTTGTAGAAGGAACTGGTGTGTCTCATTACGTTTTGTTATCTTCAAAATGTGCATAAAGGAAAATGACGTGTTCATTCCCCAAGGGTTGTGGATGATGGGAAAATTCCAAGAAAGGTGCCGTTTTCCTTGAATGTGTGATTCAAAGGTTCTGCTACTGAAAGAATGCAAAATTAAATATTCAGTTCTGTAGGCCTCTGTCAAAAGGACATATTTTTCCCATCAAATGCAATGCAAATCCAGTATATGAACTGTAACACCAGGGGCAACAGGACTACAAACTTAATGTATGCAGACATCAAAGATGCATATTAGTTTGCCACCCCCCCGCCTGCACTGGGGAAGGCAGGCCACAACCTGACCCTGCTGAAATTATACAGCTAAAGTAAAATTATCCGGAACCACACGCAAAAAACTTTAGTTTCACTGACTCACAGGTGCTCAACGGTGTTGGGGTTCCCTAACTCGAGGGTGCTCGTCGAAGACTCAAGTTTCATGGACTCACAGGGGTTTGGGGATGACTCAAGTTTTGCTTACTCACAGATGCTCAACCACGTCTCAACTCATTTGTGCACTAAAAGTTTAAACTCGGAGCGTCACTGACTCACAGGTGCTCGACAAAGACTCCATTTCACTGATACATGGGTGATCGATGAAGACTTGAGCATTACTGTCTCACGGGGGCCTGACGAAGACTCGAGTTCCACTGACTTACGGGTGCTTGACAAAGTTTTGGGCTATACCGACTCACGAGTACTCAACACAGACCTTTTGAGCTTCACTGACTTAGTCCTTGATGAAAACTCGAATTTTATTCTTTAACAAAGACTTCAGGTATACTGCCTCCTGTGCTTGGTGAAGTTCGGAGTTCCACTGACTCACGGATACTTGACAAAGACTCAAGCTTCTTGTAGGTGCTGGACAAAGGCTCAAGTTTCTGTGCTGACTCAACAATATTATTCGCATGATCTCCTCAGATCTTTGGCTTTTAAAGAATGCACCGTCGAATAGATGTGCTCTGGAAATGGCTGGTGCATGAAAGCGTTCCCAGAGGCACACCCAAACTACTTTTCAGCAGTGAAACGTACAGTACTCGTAAAAGATCTTTTCTCTCTTATCTTTGATTTGCTGGTAGATTTGTCTTTAGGAGTTTGGAGAAATGCAAATTCATTACGGACGATGACGTTCTTATGGGAACAAATGATTCGGTTAGAGTCGAACATTCTGGAATGGACTGACACCAGGACTGGCACTAACGATGTTGTGCTGTAGTTATGTTGCTGTTTAGTGATAATGATGGAGTGAGCAACGATGTCGATATAAACCAGGGGTCTCAAAATCAACTTACATTGGAGCAGAGACTAACTGGGACTGGGCTGCAGCCTCGGCGCACATGCACGCGCGTGCAATTTAAATTAAAAAATTGTTAAAATCCTATTTTCTCAAACGTTTCTCAAAAGGACACTGGGGTAAAGAAGTTGTGTGCAAAACTAGTAATAATGATCAGATATTTACTCATGAAAAACGGTTCTCTGCTTGCATCAAGCCCGGTTGATGTCACACCCCTGAGAGCCATGTACCCCACCGTGATTGGTAGGTTCATATAAGGGCCACAAAATATAATCTCGAAGGCCCGATACCCCTGATATAAACGGACCCTTTTGCACAGAAATGTCATTTTATGTCAACCAAACCATGTATATCGACTTCAATTTTTAGTAATTGGAATTACACACTGGACTGGGCCTTAATGTCAGCTAGCTACATAATTATGATTCCTTCCATACCCAACTGTGTCTGATGGGCTATGCATCTGAGCGCCCTGGCTGGAGGAAATAATCACATTGAGAGTACTCAGGCTATATAATGACTGTGATGACGTCATCGTGCAAGTGTAAAACCCAGCTGCCCAATCACAGGTGTCGGAGGAGAACTCCGGGGTGTAAAGACGGTGTGTTGGCGTTGCGAGGGGACTCTCATGCTTGGTGCTGCCCAGAGGAAGCAAAGGGCAGGGGCACATCGCTTTTTGCGGGGTTCCTATGCAAGTCATGGAAATGGATTTTATACCTTTCCAAGTGGTTGTTTCAATTCAAGTAGGCCCGAAGGAGTACGGGTTGTCACAAGATCCAATTCATGACGAGATTTCTCATTGAGAAAAAAAATACATGTTCGTGATTTCTTATTTTTTGCGTGTTTGTGACACTTGAATTATTCACACCATCAAACAGATTCCCCATTATTCCTTTTTGTCGTTGTAGTCTTTATTTTTTGCAATAAAAAGCCTGTTCATCGTTCACGTTGCACTATGGAGAATATTAATTACCTTTAATTCATCTATATGCAGATGAAATTCCATTTATTACTCTCTTACATAATCGGCAGAGGTGGCAGTAAGCCACTCATGTACAGGTCACAAGTAAGCACCTTTAAGTCTTTACCTTCAAGTTACAAGCAAGTCCGAGTCAATCTTTATGAGAACCAAGCAAGTCAAGTCGAGTCACTGCTTTCGTCTGCAAGGTGTGTCAAGTCATGCACGTTTTAATTGGGCCAAAAAAAGTTTAAAAACAAGAATTATAACCTTTTAGACTTTTTTTATGGAGTGATGTGGTCCTGTTGGCTTCATCAAGCAGTGACCTTCAACTCTCACTGGATCGGTTCGCAGCTAAGTGTGAAGCTGCTGGGATGAGAATCAGCACCTCCAAGTCCGAGTCCATGGTTCTCGCCCGGGAAAGGGTGGAGTGCCATTTCCGGGTCGGGGATCCTTGAGGTCGAGGTCCTGAGGAATTTAGGTACCTCGGGGTCTGTTCACGAGTGAGGGAAGGATGGAACGCGAGATGGACAGGCGGATTGGTGCGGCATCTGCAGTGATGCGGACTCTGCACCGGTCTGTCGTGGTGAAAAGAGAGCTGAGCCAAAAGGCAAAGCTCTTAATTTACCGGTTGATCTACGTTCCTACCCTCACCTATGGTCATGAGCTTTGGGTAGTGACCGAAAGGACAAGATCGCGGGTACAAGCGGCCGAAATGAGTTTTCTCCGCAGGGCGGCTGGGCTCTCCCTTAGAGATAGGGTGAGAAGCACTGTCATCCGGGAGAGACTCGGAGTAGAACCACTGCTGCTCCTCATTGAGAGGAGCCAGATGAGGTGGCTCGGGCATCTGGTTAGGATGCCTACCGGACGCCTTCTTCTGGCTGCAGACAAGCTTTTATTTAAAACGGGACAGCAAAAGAGAGCATTTGGATACCAACAGGTCAGCTTGAGTTATCCTCATGAATGGCATCTCACCGTTACCCTCATGTATCCCGCCCCTTCACATAACGCTAACTTTTCATAGCTGTCTCACACAAGTTAGGAAACTTTTGCTCCTGCTTCAGACAAGCTTTTATTTATAACAAAGCCCAGCAGTTGGTCACAACCAGGTTAGCATGTTTTAGCGTCTTCTCACCGCTACCCTCTAATACCCCGCCCCTCCGCATACGCCTTCCCAGTTCTTAGCAGTCTCAGGCAATGTCTATAAAATGAAGTTACAACTTTTTATATGACAAATATGATTTTGTAAATGTACGACATTGTCAAATTACAACTTAATTTTCAAAATTTTGATGATTTTAATGCTTCATTTAACAGGCATTGCCCAAGACAGCTATAAACACAGGGGACTTGTGTGACCCCTGACCTGGATTGAAGGTTAAATTATGACTTTTTTTTCCCCCAACTGATTTCAAAAAGCTGGACTGCAACGTTGTACTGCCGTGTTACTGGCACTATTTGGAAACACGGTATAGAAACAAACATTCACAAAATCTTTCCGCGTCCTTTTTTTCCTTCCGGCTTATTAGTGTTGTGTTCTGCCAGATTGCGCCAAAGTGAGTGCATGCGTAAAATACAGCAGCCGGAAGCCGACTGGTTCAAACACAGTCATGGTTACTGTATAGATTTTGGACCAAAAACAAGTGATTTCAAGTCAATTAGCTCAAGTCCGAGTTAAGTCCAAAGTCAAGAACAGCAACTCAAAGTCAAGTCGAGTCTTTTTGAAACATCCTAAAAATGGCGACTCGAGTCTCCCATCAATTAAAATTGGTCATCATAAAGTACAATCTAATCAAATCTACTACTAATAATATAAACGCAATAACAATAAAACTCAACCCTGATATCACTTCCTGTTGTCCACACGTTCGGAACACATTTACTGCAACGCACTGGAAGTAATTAATTCACTAATTAAGCACAATAAATGAGGGACTTACGGTACTGTATTGCAATGCTAGTGGAGAATGTTAACATCTGAGAAGCTGAAATAGGAGGTTTAAATACTCAAATAGTGGTTAAGTAATTGAATAATAACCATTGAATTACTGGGTCGTTATTTACTGGGTCGAATAAAAGTATGGAATATAGAAATATCTAATCTGTAGGAACCCAGAACTTGCGTTGATGTTTGATGACAAGTTGACCAGAATTTCACTTTCTTTCCTGTCCCGTTCTGTCTCCGTCCAGATGGGTGGCATGCCAATTCCCCGGCTACCGTGGCAGCCAGAAACTGGCATTTCAGTTAGTTTGGCACCAGCAGCCCAGAGATCCAGTCCATCAGACGCATCAGTGACATGCAGTGGCCCAGCAAGTGTCACGGTCCTCGCAGGAGCGAACCCTCGGACGTGGACAGAATAGGCAGGTTGGGGTTGGTGTACAGGAGTTTTAATGTTCACAGAAGGAAACAGAAAAAAATAGAAAGTGATGGTGCTGTCGCGTCGGACAGTGGGAACGAAGCTCCACGAAACGCTGGGCAATCGCCAGCCGTCGGATTGCCAACCTGGGTAGTCGAGCCACGGGACGAACCGTCGGGAGAGACGCTGGATCGAAGCTGACGAAAACTCAAAGACTGCTGGGACAGGAGAGTTGGTTAAGAAGAACAAACGAGGTGCGAGTCCGTACGTGAGCCTTCATTAGTGGAACGGAATAATCCAGCGTCTCCCAGGTGCGAGCTCTCTGTTTAGGAAGGGAGTCCGCAGATTACTTGCAGGTGCGTCCCGTGGCCCCGCCTCCAGTTGCCATGGCAGCTCCTGCAACCCAAACACACGTCAGGAGAAGGCAAAGGGGAAAACACAGAGAGCAACGCAAGTGAACGTAACAGTACTCCCCCCCTTAACGGACGCCCCCAGGCGGCCTACCTGGCTTCTCCGGAAAGCGGGTGTAAAACTCGGTGAGGAGGTCCGGATCTAAAATAAGACTACGCAAAACCCATGAACGATCCTCGGGACCGTACCCCTCCCAGTCCACCAGGTACTGGTAACCCCTGCCCCTCCTTCTCACGTCTAGAATGGCCTTGACCATGAACGCAGGGGGCCCGTCAATTAGCCTCGGAGGAGGAGGAGGCGCTTCCGGAGGGCAAAGGTCACTGGTGGCGACTGGCTTGAGGAGAGAGACTTGATAGGTAGGGTGTAACCTGAGGGAATCCGGGAGCCGCAGTTGGACCGCTGAAGGACTGAGGACCCTCACGATGGGGTATGGGCCAATGTAGCGTGGTTGGAGCTTCCTTGAACAGCAGTGGAGAGGGAGGTCTCGGGTTGACAGCCAACCCCTCTCCCCTGGCCTGTATTCGGGCGCCGTCGAGCGGTGACGATTGGCCAGATGTTGGTTCCGCTCCGACGTACGTGACAGTGCTGCCCGGGAGTTGCGCCAAGCCAGGCGGGCACGTCGCAAATGGGCGGACACTGAGGGGACGGCTGACTCCGACTTGAGAGATGGGAAGGCTGGGGGTTGGTACCCATAGGCGGCATGGAACGGGGAAATTCCCGTAGCGGAGCTGGTGAGAGTATTATGAGAGTACTCTATCCAGGGGAAATTGATGGACCACGATGCCGGTTGTTGATGGCACACACAGCGGATGGCGGCCTCCAGATCCTGGTTAGCGCATTCCGTCTGGTCGTTGGTCTGAGGATGGTACTCCAAGGACAGGCTGGGAGAGGCGCCCAATGCCTTGCAGAATGCCTTCCTCACTGCCGAGGTAAATTGCGAGCCCCTGTCTGACACAACGTCCAGGGGAATCCCATGTAGGCAGAACACGTGCGTCGTCAGAAGTTCCGCCGTCTCGAGGGCCGAAGGCAGCTTGGGTAGAGCGACGAAGTGAACCATCTTAGAAATCCGGTCGACTATCGTCAGCACCACCGTGTTTCCGTTCGACGGGGGGAGGCCCAAAATGAAGTCCAGCTCTATATGGGACCATGCGCGGGACAGGATGGGCAGAGGGCGTAACAGACCCGCGGGCGCCTTGTGGGAGGACTTACTGCGAGCGCAGACTGTACAGGCGGCCACGAACTCTCTCATGTCTGCCCGGAATGATGGCCACCAGAACCGCTGGGAGAGCAAGAATGCCGTGCGGGCTACGCCGGGGTGGCAGGCCATCCTGGATCCGTGCGCACAAAGAAGCACCTCCGGGCGGAGTCCTGGGACAACGAATAGTCGACCCGTCGGAACTCCCTCTGGCGGAGTGCAGTCCCCGAGGGCCTCCACCACCCGCTTCTCCACCTCTCACTGCAGGGCTCCCAAGATCCGGGACTAGGGAATAACTGTCTCCAGGCGGGTGTCCTCTACAGGTGGCGAAAACATCCTGGAAAGGGAGTCCGGTTTGCCGTTCCGGGAGCCAGGTCGAAACGTTATAGTGAAGTTGAAACGGGTGAAGAATAGCGCCCACCGTGCCTGACGAGGGTTGAGTCCCTGAGCCGTGCGAAGATAAGCCAAGTTCTTGTGATCTGTGTATACCACAAAAGGAAGTTCCGCGCCCTCCAGCCAGTGCCTTCACTCCTGCAGCGCAAGAACCACCGCCAGCATTTCCCTGTTGCCAATGTCATAATTGCGCTCTGCTGAGGTCAGACGACGCGAGAAGAAGGCACAGGGGTGCAGCACCTGGTCTTCGGTGGAGCGCTGGGAAAGGACGGCCCCCATGCCGGTGTCGGAGGCGTCCACCTCTACAAAGAATTGCGAAGACGGATTCGGGTGACGCAGAACAGGAGCAGTGGTAAAAAGTGTCTTAAGTGTGGAGAAGGCGGCATCGGCCTCCGGAATTCAGGTAAAACGTACCTTCCTGGATGTGAGCCTCGTCAGCGGTTCCACCACCTTACTGAAGTCACGGATAAACCGTCGGTAGAAGTTTGCGAACCCAAGGAACCGCTGAAGCAGCTTCCTTGATGTAGGAGTGGGCCACTCGGCCACAGCCTGCACCTTGGCTGGGTCGGTACTCAGTTGGCCCTCTCCAACGATGAAACCCAAAAAGGGAACAGAGGTTGAGTAAAATGCGCATTTCTCAGCCTTAACGAACAATCTATTCTCCAGCAGCCTACGGAGAACTTAACGGACCTGTTGTGTGTGCTCTTCAAGTGTCCGGGAAAAAATTAATATGTCATCCAAATAAACAAACGCAAATCGACCGATCATGTCCCGCAAGATGTCATTAAAAAATTCTGGAAGACTGCCGGTGCGTTCGTTAGACCGAACGGCATCACGAGGTATTCAAAGTGTCCAAGCAGAGTGTTAAAAGCTGTCTTCCACTCGTCGCCCTCACGAATTCGCACCAGGTGGTAGGCGTTGCGGAGGTCGAGCTTCGAAAACCACCGGGTCGCGTGTAGTGACGTGAATGCCGAGTGCAACAGGGGCAGAGGGTACTTATTCTTAATGGTAATCTCGTTTAGCGCGCGGTTATTGATACAGGGACGCAGCAAGTTGTCTTTTTTCCTCACGAAGAAGAACCCCGCGGCCAAAGGAGACGAGGACGACCGGATGAGACCGGAAGGAGGGAGGAGGAGATGTACTCCTCGAGAGCCTCCCTCTCCGGCCGGGAGATGTAATAGAGGCAAGAGGTAGGGAGTACCGAGTCCGGAATGAGATCTATGCCGCAGTCGTAGGGACGATGAGGCGGAAGTGACTGAGCCTGGTCTTTGCTAAAAACCTCGCGAAGGTCGTGATAGACAGCGGGAACCGGAGCCAGGTCTATAACCTCCGGGGTCTTAACCCGACCGGACGAGTGGTGGGAACTCGCCGGCCCAAGACAGTGTATGTGGCAGAATACGCTCCAACTCGAAATACTAGCGCGGGTCCAGTCAGTGTGGGGATTGTGTTTATGCAGCCACGTAAGGCCTAAAACCACGGGTGGGGATCGAGAGGGAATAACAAAAAAACGAATAGACTCGGTATGATTACCGGATAAGCGGAGAGTAAGAAAGCAGGTCTGGTGAGTAACACCAACCAGGGGGCGCCCGTCCAGGGAGTTGACGTGCTTGGGTGGCGGCAACTTAGCTGTCGGAACGGCGAGTCGATTGACTAACCCCTCGTCTAAAAAACAATCGTCCGCACCTGAGTCAATACAAGCCTGAATGGCGATGTTCTGGGTGTCCCATGAGAGGGTACCTGTTATTTGGAGTCGACGGATCGTAGACTCCGGCGACAAACGGCTCTGACGAGACGAGTCCTCCGGTGAACCCGCACCTGTCGGCTGAGGTGCTCGAGAGATCCGGCGATCCCGACGGGATGTACAGTCGGTGATGGTGTGGCCCGCCTGGCCATAGTAAAGGCAGAGGTGCACCTGACGACGCCGGTCCGTCTCCGCCACGGTGAGTCGACCTCCTCCCAGCTGCATGAGTTCGTCTCCGGTTGACGTCTGTGGGAAGGCCGGAACGGGTGGTAGACGCTCCGGGGAGAGCCCCTCGCCGTACCCGCCGAGGACGGAGCCGGACCGGCCGCGCCCGAAGTGCCGCCCTCGGTCCCAATCTCGGTCACGGAGGCGTCCCTCGATGCGCACGGCCAGTGCGATGAGTCCGTCAAGGGTCTCCGGTGTGGCCAAGGGAATCATGTGATCCCGGATGCGGTCCGCCAGACCTGAGCGGAACACGTCTAATTGTGCCATAGCGTTCCATTCGCTCTCGGCAGAGAGGCCACGGAACTCAATCGCGTAGTCCGCCACGCTACGCGGTCCCTGTCGCAGTCTGAGAAGTGCGCGTGCTGCCTCCCGCCCCGGCGGGGTGCGCTGGAAGATCTGCTCCAGTGCTGAAGCAAAAGCGGCGTAGGAGGAGCATGCAGCCGAACGACGGTGCCACTCCGCCGTGGCCCATGCTCCCGCTCGTCAGGACAGGTGGGAAACTGCAAACGCCACCTTCACTCGCTCCGAGCGGAAGGCGGTTGGCAGTAGCTCGAAGTGTAGTTCGCACTGGGTCAAGAACGCACGCACGTCACCGTCGCCCGAGAACCTCTCGGGCCGGGACAGCTGCAAGCTAGCGGTGGAACTGCCGTCTACGGGAGGGGCTGCGTCCAGGGGGGTGATCCTCGTAGCGGTAAGAACCGCCGGAGGAGGGTGCTGCTGCAACGCCGACAACAGGGTCTGAATCTGACCCTCGAGAGCCTCCAACCGAGAGTCCTGGCATCCTGCCATGTCTCGGATGCCTTTCCCTAAGGCATCAAACTGCTCCTCTTGTCTGCCGAGGCGTTGCGCCAAGTGACGGAGCGCGAGCCTGCTGGTGTCCATCTCCGCAGGGTCCATACTTCTGGCTGGATTATTCTGTCACGGTCCTCGCAGGAGCGAACCCTCGGACGTGGACAGAATAGGCAGGTTGGGGTTGGTGTACAGGAGTTTTAATGTTCACAGAAGGAAACAGAAAAAAACAGAAAGTGATGGTGCTGTCGCGCCGGACAGTGGGAACGAAGCACCACGAAACGCTGGGCAAGCGCCAGCCGTCGGATTGCCAACCTGGGTAGTCGAGCCACGGGACGAACCGTCGGGAGAGACGCTGGATCGAAGCTGACGAAAACTCAAAGACTGCTGGGACAGGAGAGTTGGTTAAGAAGAACAAACGAGGTGCGAGTCCGTACGTGAGCCTTCATTAGTGGAACAGAATAATCCAGCGTCTCCCAGGTGCGAGCTCTCTGCTTAAGAAGGGAGTCCGCAGATTACTTGCAGGTGCGTCCCGTGGCCCCGCCTCCAGTTGCCATGGCAGCTCCTGCAACCCAAACACACGCCAGGAGAAGGCAAAGGGGAAAACACAGAGAGGAACGCAAGTGAACGTAACAGCAAGGCTGCTACGTTGTGAACTCCATGTCCTGCGGGGGCGAGTAAGAGAGGGGTGGCAAGAGAGAAGGAGGTTGAGGGTGATCGCAGAAGAGACGGAGAGAGATGTAATCACTGGCATCAGGCTGTCAGAGCACTGCAGCCTCCTGACTGATGAAAATCGATACCTTTTCTGACTGCATTTTTGCCATCGCCACAGTCTTTGACCTCTCTCTCCCACCCTCGCCAGTGACCCAAGCGTTTGGCGCCGTGTTTTCCGACCTTGATCTAGCCAAAGCTCTCATCTGACATCAGAAGAAAGTAATCTTCTTCCATCTGGTAGAAGAGCATTGCATTGTTCTGCCTGTCACTACCTGTATGTGTCGCTGGCATAACTAGATGTACAGGGATATAATATTCCTCTGCACATGGTTTTTTTTTTAACAAAAGGGACTTTGCGAGGGAGTCTTGTAAATAGATTAGCTTCAGACAGTACTTACAGGTAACTCCAGACTGTCTTTGATCATCCTGGAGCTGATCATTGGCTGAGCCTTTGCCAGAGGCGGGGCACACCCTGGACTGGTCACCAGTCCATCGCAGGGCAGACAAACAAACATTCACACTCTAACGGACAATTTAGAGTCAGTCTCAAACTCATACCATGAAGGGCCGAGTCCCTGCGGGTTTTCTTTCCAGCCGGTCACTAAAGCAGGTGATTTTAATGATCAACACCTCCTTCAGTTTGAGGGAAGGAGCTCATCAATTAAAGCACCTGCTTTAGTGACCGGCTGGAAAGAAAACTTCAGTCTCTGCCCTGCTTGGCCCGACTTTGAGACCCCTGCTTTAAAGTCACAAAAACCTGGGATTTTGTTCTGCTGACATGACATCCCCAATTTTACAAGACTTCGACTCGGCAAGCGTCAGAAGATTAACCCGTTCATGTTTTTCTTTTTCTTTGGTAGACAGGAGGCAGAGCTGGAGGTAGCAGAGATGAAGATGCTGAGGTTCTCTTTGGGTGTGACCAGGATGGACAGGATCAGGAATGAGCACATCAGAGGGACAGCACATGTTAGAGGTTTTGGAGATAAAGTCAGAGAGGCCAGACTGAGATGGTTGGGACATGTCCAGAGGAGAGATAGTGAATATATTGGTAGAAGGATGCTGAGTTTTGAATTGCCAGGCAGGAGGCCTAGAGGAAGAGCAAAGAGGAGGTTTATGGATGTAGTGAAAGAGGACATGAAGGTAGTTGGCGCAAGAGAAGACAGGGTTAGATGGAGGCAATTGATTCGCTGTGGCGACCCCTGAAGGGATAAGCCCAAAGGAAAAGAAGAAGAAGACTGCCACTTATTCAAAAAGCGAGCCCACATGGCTTCCTCTCAGGGATTATGCCCTAATGACACTCAACTTAATGCCTCAATGAAAAACAATGAGAAATTGTCATACATTTAAAATGGACAGGACAGGGTGTGAAAACGGGGGTTTGGTAACCCCCCGTTATTTCAGATTTCAGAAGCGTTGACACATTGAAGAGAATCCACAGTCTCAGGTTTTTTAATGAAAACATGAATACATTGTAAGTGTATACATCCATGATTAACACAAAGATAATTTAACTCAACATTAACTGATTAACTGGTCAATCACAAATATGAACGTTATCTGTGAATAAAACTGCGGGTGATTTGCGATATCCCCGATGTTTGAGCTTTCCTCAGGTCGAGTACATTTAGAATAAAAAAAGCAATCTGTCGAACGAGCCAAAGTAACTACTCTTTAAATGTAAGCTTTTCTAAACTAACGAACGCTTACGTAACTACATCTCACATACCCAATTTTTCTTTGAACTACATTTTTCATCGTTCCAGTCAGCCTTTCCTGACGAACGGTACCAAAACTCCACGCAGTCCTGGTCTCCATTGTAACTGTTGGGCTGGTCATTACCCCAATACCTGCATTGACAAAAAGCCCCTGTAACTCCTAATCTTGGCCGATTCATGGCCAAATTGAGAAATTGTTTTGTCACTTACGCTGTTGTCAGAGAGGTCCCATCCACCCACTTCCACTGACCCTCTACACCCTCATCAGTCAGTCCAATCCAGACCTCCTTGTTACTTGAAAACAAGCCTTTTACAAATTCCTAGTAAGAAAGAAAAATCAGTCATGTCGGTTGTTTAAAAGTCACTACTTTACATTAGTAGTAGTAGTAGTAGTAGTAGTAGTAGTAGTAGTAGTAGTAGTAGTAATAGTAGTAGTAGTGAGTAACAGAATAGGGATAACTTGGTCAAATCATCTGACCAAGCAATCCCATCTGACTGGATCCAAGTGAACCTGACTTAGATGCTCCTACAGTGTTCCAGTTAAGACCTTCAAAGGTCAAACACCTAGTGGAAGTGTTGCAAGTTGGAGTTTGTCTGAAAAATATTCCTCAAAAGTCCTCAAACTCCCTCCAAATAATGAATGATGTCATACAGGAGGTCAGGAAAAGTAAAAAGTAAATCTTTGAAATTCCTTTTTTCCTTTTCATGATTGGTGTTGCCATTGTACTTTTGTTCATAGTGTCTTCTATGAATGATACCATTGGTAATGATACCATTCCTCCCGCTCTTTGCAGGTTGTTGTTGATTTAACTAACAACTGTTTCAGAGTGGGGTAGTCAGCTCTCACAATATTCCTGTCATCACCTGCCGAAGTTTTCCCTGGTCCACCTGTTCCACATCCGTTACTTTCCGGATTCTTAAAGACATTCCAAATGGTTGCAGTGGCTATGACCTATGATTGTGCAATGGTTCTGATTGATTGCCTGTAAGTACTGTGTGAAGCTAATCTATTTACAAGAATCCCCCGCAAAGTCCCTCTGTTAAAAAAAAGGCATGTCCAGAAGAGGTTACAATTTGTCAAGAACACATCAGCTGGCCTGAAGAGAAACGGAGGAACATTTTGTGGACTGATGAGAGTAAAATTGTTCATTTTGGGTCCAAGGGCCGCAGAAAGTTTGTGAGACGAACCCAATCTCTGAATTCAAGCCACAGTACACAGTGAAGACAGTGAAGCATCATGATATGGGCATGTTTCTCCTACTATGGTGTTGGTATTTATCCCATAGCAGGGATCATGGATCAGTATGCATATGTCTGAATACTTTAAGAGGTCATGTTGTTTTATGCTGATGAGGTCATGCCCTTTAAATTTTTGTTTCAACATGACAATCACCCCAAACACACCAGTAAACCAGCAACATCTTGGTTCCAAACCAACAAAATGAATGTTATGGAGTGGCCAGCCTAATCCTCGAGACCTTAATCCAATTGAAAACTTGTGGGGTGACATCAAAAATTGTTTCTGAAGCAAAACCAACAAATGTTAATGAATTGTGGAATGTTAAAGAATGTCAGAGGGGAATAACAGCTGAAAGGTGCCACAAGTTGGTAGAGTCCGTGCCACACAGATGTGAAGTACTTATAAAAAACTAAATATTACTTTAGTCATTCACAGGTTTGCAAAATCCTAGAAACAAAAAAGTTTGTACAAAATAGTCAATAGTCAACAGCAGTCACTGCTATTTTTTGGAACACACCCCTTTCAACTAATTGGCCAATTGCACAGCCTTGAGAGCGTGCATATCATGAATGCTGGGTCTTGTTTGTTTTCTGAGAATCTACTGCACCTACTGCTAACTTGTTTGCCACGTAGCAATCAAAATATACCAGTAACTAATTAATCTGCTATTACTTTGAGCACTACTGTTTGCCAGTGTCTGCTTTAAGGACTATGGTAATCCCGTCCTTAATTGGCCAGCAAACTCGCCTGACCTCAACCCCATAGAATGTTTATGATGTATTGTCAAGAGTAAAATGTGACACGCCGGACCCAACAATGCAGAGAACATAAGGCCACTATTGGAGGGACTTGGGCTTCATAAAACCCAAAAGGGGGGTGCGGCAAAGCAAGTTTGGGAATCACTGTCTTACGCTATTTTGCTCTGTCACCCACAGCACTCATCCCCAGGTCTGACGCAGGTCTAATAATATGACTACAAAGTGTCATCATCCAGGTCACACTGTCGTTGCCACACTGGCCTTAAAATCTTCCAGCAGAACTTCGGGGTCACCGGCGTGGATGCTCTCCGGCGCTCGTCCGAGTCGCCCCAAGAAGGTCAGGTACTCGGGGCGACAGTCCTTTCCCGAAGGCGCAAGAAAGCGACCCTCTCATTTACGGAGTCCAAATGAGGGGCTATTAATAAGCCCGACCAGTTTGTCGCCTCCTCCCTGCGGTATCTCTTGAGGAGTTTGATTCCAGGAGCCAAGCTGTGGGTCGAGATGAATTCAAGTACAGTGGTGTGTGAAAGTGTTTGCCTCATTCTGATTTCTTTTCTTTTGCATGTTTGTCATGCAAAATCCGACGGTGACAACACAATTGAACGCAAAACTCCGTTCTGAATTACTCCTGGCCTCGTCCATCACCTGCGACCTGTTGTTGGGAGACCCCAACCAGGGACGTACCTTCGAGGATCACTCGGCCAATCAGACCCCGAGAGGAGACCTGTTGAAGAAAATTAGTTTGTTTAAAAAGTGTATCCCTACAACAAAATGAGGATTTTACATTTTCCTACATTGCATCCTCCAGCCAGTCCAGCAGTATGTAGGTGTGTTTGTATACCTGCTACATCTTCAGCTTTGACACCACAAAAAAAACAATTTACCATGTAAAGACTCATGGGAAGTCGACCAACAGACTGACCAAAAAGTGCCATGCTCCCCATCCACCAAGTGATAAAGAACCTCACCTTCCATTCCCACTCCTAGTTCATTTCGTTCTATAAATAGACCTCAAAGACTCCTACGGGGAGGCGTGGAATCTGGAATGGAGGAGCATTGACGTCAGCACCGAAGACACACACACACACCCGGCAGACTGGCATACATATGGATGGAACATGACGGGACTACAGAGCACATGGCTACTCTTATTTCTAGCTTTGCATCTGATGTCACTACCAAATGGTATGCTGGGTAAAGTGGGATATCTTACGGACGCTTGACGTCGAGAAAGACCCAACAATACCGCTGTCTCGCTTCCGATTCCTTTGCCGCAAATCTCCTTCCATCTGCTGATTTCAGCGCACTGGCAGGCGGCCATTGTCATTCTTTCAGGAACCGAAGCATCGTCCCAGCATTGTTCTCACGTTCTCTCTTTGTCGTCTCCTCTCGGGGCGATCGGGTCACTCGAGCACCACAGGAAGCGCGGCCGAAGAAGGAAAGCAACGATTATCTGCATAATAGCTTAGATGAGGCTCAATCAGAGCAGGAGGCCTGTGAGAATAGAGACTTGATTGGGGGGGGGGAAGTTCATTCATCTTGACTGAGGGAAATGAAAGACACTCAAAACTTCGAATAGGAGCCTGCCGAAAACACCAAATGTTTATAAAATAAAATAAAAATTAAAATATTTATGACTACAATTAATCAGGTAATTAATCAGTTAACTCCTTACATAAGACGTAAGGCACAATTTGTTGCAAATAATACATATTTAATCAAAATACATATTTAATAGGGCTGTCAAGCGATAAAATATTTGATCCCAATGAATCACACTTTGGCCATAGTTAATCACATTTAATTGCAGGTACTTGACTTGTATATTTTTACACACTGTAAATATGCTAATATTGTTTATCTCATATTCTCTTATTAATATTTCTTTTGTATTATATATTTTACTTACTAAAATACATCTAATCGTACGACCAAAAAAAATTAGCGCCATTAAAGGACACTTTTGACAGCTTACTGTGTACTATTTTGTTTTGATACACATTATTATATAGAAATGTGAAATGCTTAAATAAATAAACCAAACAATTAAAAAATAAACAAAACACTAATACAATCTCACTATTTATAGTATGCACCATGGGTGTCATGAGACACTCAGGTCACGTTGCATTAGATTGGGTCCTGAGACAAGATTTACATTGTACTTTTAAGGAAAGTACAATAATATTGCAATCTACGTATACAGTATATAATTTCTACTATAATACACACTTCTGCACTCTGCACCTATGCTGGCGCTGCCGCCTTCACCCTTGGAACAAACAGACTGTATGAGTGACAAAATGCTGCGAAGTAAAGAAATATTTTACGATTAAAAAGAGAATAATTAATCAGTTAATTCTTTACATGACTTGTAAGGCATGATTTGTTGTAGTGAAACCACAATGTTTTGATGTACAAAATAGATATTTACTAGGGCCGTCATCGATTAAAATGTTTGATCACAATTAATCGCACTTTGTCCATAGTTAATGCATAATTAATCACATTTAATCGCAGGTATTTGACTTGTTGCCATATTCTTACACACTATTCGTAAATTCGACTGCTAAACTATAATTTTACCCATTTAACTACAAAAATGTTTTTATATACGGTATTAAACATTTTTTATGCCTTAACTACAAAAAGATGCATTATTAAATGCATTATTATTTTTTTATTATTCGTGTCGACCCTTGGCCCGCACCGTAGTTTGAGGAAATGCAGTGGCGACATTGGAGCTGCAACAGAACGTTGAGCAGGAACGGACCAAGAATGGGGTATTTTGGTTGCTAAAGCCTTGACTCTCGCTGCAAGACCAAAGTTATTTGCACATTCTGTCGCTGTGATTTGAATAGCATTAGCTAGCATTACCACAGGGGTGGGCAAACACCGGCCCGGGGGCCACATCCGGCCCGCCAGGCGTTTGAATGCGGCCCGCCAGATGCTTCCAGAGTGTGTTATATAAACGTTTAACATACAAGCTGGCAAGAGTCGATCAAGACAACCTTTTGATGGTTTATGTAGCTTTTTACAAAAGCTGAGTATGTAATTTAGACCACTTTTTTCTTGCTTTTGAAATCTGTTATTTGTCATCTTTGCTGCTAGTTTCTAGTAACTAGTTGTTAATTGCATTGCCATGTTTAAAAACCCTACCAAAATTGAATTGAAATATTAATGTTTATCGTCTTCTAAGTGTGAATATGAGATAATCATCCTCTTTTTTTGAACTAGATAAAGTCCTTAATATCCCCCTGGGGTATTATTATTAACGCTTATGGAAGATTACAAATGTTAATGTCGTTTTCAGCACATGAATTAAGACTAAACAGCGGTATGTTTGTAAAATTGAAGAAAAGAACAATTATTATGGGATGTTTGCCTAATGGTAGGTCGGAATGAAAACCCAGTCTGGCCCGCCGGCCATTTTATTAATTCAATGTGGCCCGCGAGTCAAAATGTTTGCCCAGTCCTGCATTTATTACATACCGTGTAGAAATTTGACAGGAACATCATCCAATGAAAAGCATTAAAAGACTACAGAGCCATCACCTACCAATACAAGCCAGGATTTTGTTTTTCAGAGAGGCTGTGTACCGAAGAAATATGCACACTAGCACTCATTAAGGTCATCCAATCTTACCACTATGCATTCCCACGTAGTATCAGCATTTCGGGAGCAAATATGAGAAAAGTCCAGTCAAGCTGTCTAACTGTACAGCGCGGGACAAAGTTAGACGGTGTGTTCAAGGACTGTTAAACAAAAGGGGACAAAACCAGAAACAATCACCCTTAAATCTACAGTGTGTGGGAGGCCACACAATATACACTTTTACTTACCTGTAGGTGCAGTAGATTCTCAGAAAACCAAGAAGACCCAGCATTCATGATATGCACGCGCTTGAGGCTGTGCAATTGGCCAATTAGTTGAAGGTGGGGTGTTCAATAAAATAGCAGTGTGGCATTCAATTGGTGATCGGTGATCAATTTAGTGATAAAAACAGGTGTGACTCAGGTGACCCCTATTTAAGGACGAAAGCAGCACTTGTTGAACTCTTTGAAAGCCTGAGGGAAATGGATCGCTCAAGACATTGTTCAGAAGAACAGCGTACTGAACTGGCTGGTTAGCTAAAATGATCTCCAATGATCAATTAAAATGCAGAGCAAAACCAGAGACACGTGGCAGAAAATGGAAGACAACTTTCACAATGGTTGAAAGAATAACCAGAATGGCAAAGACATAGCCAATGATCAGCTCCTGGATGATCAAAGACAGTCTGGAGTTACCTGTAAGTACTGTGACAAAAGCTAAATTGTTCTTTTTGGGTCAACGAGACAATGACCCCAAACACACTAGAAAATTGCAGAATCTTGGTTCCAAACCAACAAAATGGATGTTATGGAGATTATAAATGTTGATGAATTGTGGAATGTTGTTAAAGAATGTTGGAGTGGGATAACAGCTGAAAGGTGCCACAAGTTGGTAGAGTCCATGCCACACAGATGTGAAGCACTTATAAAGAACTAAATATTACTTTAGTCATTCACAGGATTGTTAAATCCTAGAAACAAAAACAAATTTGTGCAAAATAGTTTTGGGTTTATACAGTCTACAGCAGACACTGCTATTTTTTTAACACCCCCCTTTCAACTAATTGGCCAACTGCACAGCCTTAAGAACGTGCATATCATGAATGTTGGGTCTTGTTTGTTTTCTGAGAATCTACTGCACCTACTGGTACCTTGTTTGCCACGTAGCAATAAAAACATGCTAATACCAGTCATTCATCTGGTTAGTCACATTGCACTGCTTTTGTATTGAACACTGAGCCTGTTTTTGTTTTGGGGGAAATTAAAAAATGACAAATCTGGTTTTTGGACTATCTATTAGAGCAATTAATGGCTGAGCAATGTACTGAGGACAAGTTTATAGTGCAAGTTTATCATGTTTATGGATTCTGCTCACAATCATGGCGGCCAAACCCACATAAGAATACTACAGAAGTGGATGCAGAGTTGGCGGTCCTGTTCAGTTCTAGTACCCTTGCTAGCGAGCATAACCCTTTTAATCATAATTAACTTGAAATATTCATTCATAATTAATTGGTTAATTCATTTAGTAATTCTGGGTCAAAATGTATGGCTCCTACATTTTTTTCAGTCTTCCATTTGCGAATAATTGCACCAACTGCTGTCACCTTCTCACCGAGCTCCTTGGCGATGGTCTTGTAGCCCATTCCAGCCTTGTGTAGGTCCACAATCTTGTCCCTGACATCCATGGAAAGCTCTTTGGTCTTGGCCATGGTGCAGAGATTGGCATCTGTAATGATTCCTTCTGTGGACAGGTCTCTTTTATACAGGTAACGAGCTGAGAGGGCTGCCAATGTCAGCTCGTTACCTGTTTAAGATCCACCCGGGAGCTAGAGATCTTGATCTAGACTCATCATTTCTTTGTTAGTGGGCCAACTTACACAATCAGCTGGGGTTCAAATACTTTTTCCCCCTCACTGTATATTGTAATACGTCCTCTTTACTGCATCGAGTATTCAAATAAGACAGGATGCAAGTGTTGTCATCTTCCAATCGTACGTCGGAGGAAGGAGGCGTGAGAAAATTTCCTCGGCATCATTCTGCCCTGCGTTCCCTGCCGTGCGTCAAACCCGGTCCATGTTCATGCTATGAAAAGTCCGAGACCGACTGACGAGTGACGTAAGATTGATGTGTGCCGCCTCGCCTCTGCTCATGTAAGCGAGGAGGCGTGAGCGGCCGGGATGATGGGCGGCAGGGAGCAGGACAAGGAGATGATGCCGTTCTGATTGTTCTTTTTTGCGGGGACAAAGTCTGGGGCCGGAAAACCGATGCTGACAGGTGTTTCATTGCGTTCTGACAACTGCAACTACGCGTGTGTGACTTCCCCCTCAAACACTTCACCGCCTGTCTGCCACCCAGACATCTACTTCCTCTGCTGTGTTGTCACGTGACGTATTCCTCTGCGTCACGCATGAGGCATGGCTGGGGGTTAAAAATAAAGAGGGGACGGCGGGCAGTCAGTGGAGGAAATTGTCAGTAGGCGTTGGGGAGAAGCCCGTTCATTTATATTTGCCCTTATTAAGCCGTGTGTTTGTAGCCGGAAGTGCTGGTTAACGCCTATTGTTTACCTTTTCTTATTGCGCTACTACCTGGCACTACACTTCTTGACGTGGTCATAAGTGTCTCTGTTTTTGGCAGTTTTTGCACGCTGCGTGTATCTTGGCCTTACTGACATTTTTTGTGATCTTCTTGGGGGTCTCGTATTGCTTTAGTTTTGCACAAAACTTAAAAATACTCACGGAAGAACAACAACAATCACCTACGGAATGGCATAGAAACTGGTTCGGATGAACACACACTTCGGGTAATGCACGTGGACTGGGACTGTTCTACTCTAGCACATCCTGTGGTATGGAAAAGTTTGGGCACCCCTGATCATTTTCAAGATTCCATTCCATTTTCATTCCGCTTATCCGGGTCCGGGTCGCGGGGGCAGCAGCTTCAGTAGGGAAGTCCAGACTTCCCGGTCCCCGGCGACCTCTTCCAGCTCCACCGGGAGGACACCAAGGCGTTCCCAGGCCAGCTGTNGATAAAACAGCAAATAATATAACATTTTTTCTTTATATTTCAACTATAACCTAAACTAAAATGACATTATTCCATTCCGTTTTCCTCCGCTTATCCGGGTCCGGGTCGCGGGGGCAGCGGCTTCAGTAGGGAAGTCCAGACTTCCCGGTCCCCGGCGACCTCTTCCAGCTCCACCGGGAGGACACCAAGGCGTTCCCAGGCCAGCTGTGAGACATAGTCCCTCCAGCGTGTCCTAGGTCTTCCCGGGGCCCACATCATATTTGAGAAGTGAAATGAAGTTTTTAGAATTTACAGAACGTGTTCAATAATAACAAAATTAGGTAGGTGCATAAATTTGGGCACCCCAACAGAAAAATGACATCAACATTTAGTAGTGCTCCTTTTGCAGAAATAACAGCCTCTAAACACTTTCAGTGAGGGTGTGGATTCTGGTTGACAGTATCTTTCTTCTTTGGTTTCCCAGCAGCCTGCTTTAAATCACACCACAGATTTTCATATTCAGGTCTGGGGACTGAGACTCCATCCCAGATTGTTGTACTTGTTCCTCTGCATGAATGGTAGAATTAGAGCAGTGTTTTGGGTTGTTGTCTTGTTGAAGTATCCAGCCCCGGTGCAACTTCAACTTTTGTCACTGATTCTTGAACATTTTTGGAAAGAATCTGCTGATACTGGCTGGAATCCATGTGACCTTCAATTTGAACAAGATTGTCAGAACCTGTACCGGCCACACAGCCCCACGGCATGATGGAGCCACCACCAAATATTACTGTGGATAGCGTTGTTTGTCTTGGAATGCTGTGTTCCAAATAACTCATCTTGCTCCTAGCTCCAAAATGCAGCTGACTGTCCCAATGTTCAATCATGTTGTAGGTCTTTGGAGCTGGTCTGTTGGTTGAGTTTGACTGTTCTGACCGTCCTTCGCCTCTGCTTGTCTGAGATTTTTCTTAACCTGCCACTTCGGGCCTTAACCAGAACTGTGATTGTGGTCTTTCATTACCGCACCATGCTCCTCAGAGCGGAAACTGACAGCTGGTGTTTCTGAGCTAGCTTTTTGTGTCCTTCCCCCAAACCGTGATTTTGATCAATCTTTGTTTTTAGGACATTTGACAGTTCTTTCGAGGCTCCCATGTTGCCCTACTTTGGAGAAGATGCAAAGAGGAGAACAACTTGTAATTGGCCACCTTAAATACCCTTTCTTGTGACTGGCAAGACCTGTGTATGTAGGTCAGGGGTCAGTGAGCTTACCAGACAAATTTTGTGTTCCAATAATTAGTGCTGAAGGTATTCAAATCAATACAACAACATTTAATGACAAATTCAATGGCTAAATGAACATTCAGCTGCAAACTGAGATGAACCTGATCAAATCGGATATCATCATATCATCATTTTCACCAAAACAGAACCCTCCAAAAAAGGGGGCACAAAGCCACCACAGTAATTGATCTTTTTTTTAATTGATCATTGGGATGAGCAGGAGGCAATCACGGGCACACGCCGCACAGATTGCCAGCCAATCACAGGGCACATATACACAAACAAACAATCATTCACACTCACTGTACATCAATGCAAAAGAACCACTTTGAGTCCAAAATTAGGGGATGAGAAAACATGCAAACTACACAGATGGAGATCCAATCCACAGATCCAATGGAGATTTGAAGCCTCAATCTCCCGACTGTGATTCTGACATGCTACTCTAATTGTGTTCAATAATTATTAATCATATTTGACAGCCCGACTGACCCTCCAAAGGCCAATACTGGCGCCCCAAAGCCTTGCTGATGTTCTAATTGAAGGAGCCTTCTAGAGCAACGATCACTGTTCCGCTAGAGAGACCTTACACGTCCAACCGTTTTCAAAATGTAACGTTCAAAGCAACAACGTGACGGGCTGCACGTCACTCCGCCAAGCATTGTGTGAAAGCGGCAGTGCGTTGTTGCTCGGAAGTGATGACACGCAGGAGCCGAACAATCGGAAGACAAAACACGGGGGTATTCGCAAACAAAGAACAAAATGAGAGGATGCGAGGAAGACATCTTTGTCTGGCAAAAAAGAAACGTTCCGACATACTTGTTGCAAGTCAGAACTCAAACTGCATGAATTAATGAACGATGACAGATTCTGGTGGTTGAAAAGTCAACATGGACTGACTGTGTCCTTTTATCCCTCCCAGAGATTAGATTAGGTTGTACTTTATATACACTATATATATATATATATATATATATCTACCATATATATGTGTATATATATATATATCTACCATATATATATGGTATATCACGGGGGAAGCAGCCTAAGAAGGGAATCCCAGACTTCCATCATCCTGGCCACAGCTCCTCCATGCGGATCCCTATCCCAGGTCAGTGGAGAGACATAGTCTCTCCAACATGTCCTGGGTCTTGCTCGAGGCCTCCTTCCAGGTGGAGGTGCCCTGAGAGAGGCGTCCGGGAGGCTTTCTAACCAGATGCCCGAGCCACCTCATCTGGCTCCTCTCAATGCGTAGTTTCTCCCGGATGACATGACATACGGAGTCTCACTCTACAGTATCTCTAAGGGAGAGTCCTGCCACCCTGCAGAGAAAACTCATTTCGTCCACTTGTACCCGCGATCTTGTCTTTCTGGTCACTACCCAAAGCTCATAACCTTGGTTGAGGGTAGGAACGTAGATGGACCGGTAAGTTTTGCCTTTCGTCTCAGCTCTTTCTTCACCACAACGGACTGATGCAGAGTCCACATCTTTGCAGATGCCCCACCAATCCGCCTGTCCATCCTTCCCTCCCTCCCTGAACAAGACCCCAAGCTACTTAAACTCCTCCACTTGGGGCAGGCTTTCATCCCTCACCTGGAGATGGGACTCGGAGGTGCCGATTCTCATCCCGGCCGCTTCACACTCAGCCGCGAACCGATCCAGCCAGAGTTGAAGGTCACGGCTTGATGAGACCAACAGGACAGACCAACAGGAACACATCTTCCGCAAAAAGCAGAGACCCAATCCTGCGACCACCAAACCGGAACCCCTCGATGCCCTGCCTGCGCCTAGAAATTCTGTTTAGAAAAGTAATGAACAGAATCGGTGACGAAGTCCAACCCTCACTGGAAATGGCAATGCGAACCAAACTCTGACACTGGTTACAGGGAACGAACCACCTCAATCTGGTCTGATACTCCTGTACTACTTTATCCTACTATGTATATATATAGTATATAATAATAATAATATATATATATATATATTATATATTTTTTTTTTTACTGAAACACCCTCACTTGTAGTGGTTAATTGGTTCAGTGATAACGGAATTTCCATGACAGGATTCAGTGTTAAAAAATATTATATTTTTTAACGGAATTTCCATGACAGGATTCAGTGTTAAAAAATATAATATTTTTGCTGTTAGAGCAGTGGTTCCCTTTTTTTGCCGCGCCCCCCTATTTGGAGATCAAATTATTTTCAGCACGCACATACCCACGTAAACTTAAGAGTGTTGTTGGAACACTCGCGCTGCGTCAGTAGAGAATTTGAACACACCCAAAGTGGCAAAGAAAAAAATCCACAACCAAGGCGCTTCGTTATTAAAGCCGCTTTGTTCTAAGGGAGAGACAAAAGTAGCAGCGTGTGGTTCGAAAAGTACGGTAATATTTTAACGTGATCATGATAGACCCCCCACCGTCATAATGGGTGGAGCATAAGAGCATAGAAAACCCGTTTAGGATTTCAAATACGGTTGTTAACGATATTTATTTCTTTTAAACTGAAACAGACAAAAACGTACCACTTCCACACAGAATGGGAGGAGAACGTTATTTCACCCTATCACGTCTGCCATGGCACGGTTGACTTCAAGCAGTGTTAAGGTAATGTAACGTAAAGTAATTAGCAAACTGTGTGCCCATGGATAGTTTTGTGCTTTTTTTGTTGTACTTTGAAATGTGTTTATTTCTTAGTTGCAGCTCCAGGCTCTTATTTTTTTTTAGCCGTTTTCTACTGCCTATACTTTCCCGTTTACACACATCCGGCACTAATTCTGTGGTTTTCAAACTGGGGGTCGCGTCCCCTAAGGGGGGCCTGGCGTTATGACAGGGGAGGCGTGGGGCTACCGTATTTTTCAGGGGGAGGGGGGCGCTGAAAAGAAAGTTTGGGAACCACTCATTTGTGTTTTTTGTTCAGCCAGTGGCATCTTTTCTTTGTTGGAGCACGGGTGTTCCAGAGCTGTGCATGTGTCTGGCCTTCCATACATGTGTGTGGCGTGTGCCTTCTGCATGTTTCCTTTTTTTGCTTGTTTACCTTTTATCTGCATGGGGCTCCCGCCTCCGCATCTTGAGCTCACGTCCAACCAGGTTGTCAATGTTTTGTGTCATTACTGCCGCCTGGTGACCAGAATACAACACATCACTTGTATTTCAGTGTTTTGACTGTCGGCTACCATGATTTATGAATGAATGAAACGCAATATGACAAGGGAGCAATAATCAAACCATACTATTCTGAAGGATTACTGATTGGCTTTGATTGCAAACCGCGTTTGTTACAGTGGTGTGAAAAACTATTTGCCCCCTTCCTGACTTTTTGTCACACTTAAATGTTTGTGCTCATAAAAAAGAGTTAACTATTAGTCAAAGATAACATAATTGAACACAAAATGATAACTTCCCAAAGACTTTTGGGAAAAGATCTTGTGGACTGACGAGACAAAAGTAGAACTTTTTGGAAGGTGCGTGTCCCGTTCCATCTGGCGTAAAAGTAACACAGCATTTCATAGCAACAGTCAAATATGGTGGAGGTAGTGTGATGGTCTGGGCTGGTTTTGCTGCTTCAGGACCTGGAAGGCTTGCTGGGATAGATGGAAGCATGAATTCTACTGTCTAGCAAAAAATCCTGAAGGAGAAGGTCCGGCCATCTGTTGGTCAACTCAAGCTAAAGCCATCTTGGGTGCTGCAGCAGGACAATGACCCAAAACACACCAGCAAATCCACCTCTGAATGTCTGAAGAAAAACCAAATGAAGACGTCGGAGTGGCCTAGTCAAAGTCCTGACCTGAATCCCATGGAGATGCTGTGGCATGACCTTAAGAAGGCGCTTCATGCTAGAAAAGCCTCAAATAAAGCTGAATGACAACAATTCTGCAAAGATGAGAGGGCCAAAATTCCTCCAGAGTGTGTAAAAGACTTGTTGCAAGTTATGGCAAACGTTTGATTGCAGTTATTGCTGCTAAGGCTGCCCAAGCAGTTATTAGGTGCAGGGGCAATGACTTTTTCACACAGGGCTAGGTGGGTTTGGATTTTTTTCTCCCTAAATAATAAAAACAATCATTTCAAAACTGCAATTTGTGTTTACTTGTGTTATCTTTGACTAATATTAAAATGTGTTTGATGATCAGAAACATTTTGTGTGACAAACATGCAAAAGAATACAAAGTCAGGAAGGGGGCAAATAGTTTTTCACACCACTGTGTGTGCAATTCTGTGAGACAATTGAGAATTTTTGCTAATTTTTTTTGTCAAGAACCGAAACAGAATCAGCAGTCATCGTTGACTGCAGCACAAAGAGAAATGTCTTCATGAGTTGAGTTGACAGTGCTGGAAAATGTTGTTTGTAAGCGCGGGGTTACCATGGCAAAGACCACACGTCAATGTCCCGCCGCCTGCATCTGCCTGAGCAGACGTCACTTACAACAGCCGTGCGTTGAGCAACAAACCCAGCGGGTAGAAGTTGACTGAAAATGTGATTCGGTTAGCGCCTCAGGCCGCGGCGTGCAAGAGAACATGATGTTGCTGAGGTGCCGTGACGCACCGCTCGGTCGGTGATGCTTCGGAGCGGAAGACAAAGGAGGCAAAGACGAAGCCAAGCTGGTGGATGTGCGCGCCGGGGAAGCCTCTTTGTGCTGCGTGGGTCTGACACAAACAGCATAAGACACAAGGAGACGGTGCCCACAAGAAGCGTGTGGGCATCGCAACACTGAGAGACTGACACTCTCACGGTGGCATCTTGACAGCGTTTTTTTTCACACGCAGAAAGAAACATTGTCACACACCAGTGCCGCTGGGAATGTAGGATCGTGGGAAGGGGAAGCCTGTGTGTTGGCAATGTCCCGGCTGGTCAGTGGGCACTAAAGGACATCCAAAACAACACGTTACTCATCTGTTGTTTTTGTTTTGGATTTCTCTCCTCTGTAGCTGTCATGCTTCCAAAGCTCCTACCCTCAACGTGAACCTACAGTACTTACTTTCAGTGGTTTCAATTGACAGCAACCTCTTCCTTCATTTCAAATCCGATTGTCGCCCGACAGCTCACACCGGGTAGAAGAGCTGATTCTGTATATTTTCAAAAGGCTGCTGCCAACTTTCATTTCCTTCCTTTTGAATGCACTACCAGTCAAAAAAACGTACCACTTCCACACGGAATGACAGGGAAACCTTATTTTCCACTGCATTTCTGCCACAACATGTTCATCACACTTGATCATGTATCATGATCATGTATGAGAACGTGTCTCATGCTGTGTACTAGCATGCACGAGCATTTGCCTGTAAGGATGATGAATATTGGCTTTCCGATTTGTCGGCTTTTGTCCGACCCATGACGATCCTCCCTCGTGCGTCTCACGTGTCGGGTAATGCGGTGATTCTCGGCCGATAGAAAGATACTTTATTCATCTCCAAGAGAAATTCATCTTTTCTTTTTTACTTTTTACGTTTTTATCTTTTTTTGTTTTTTTGTTTTGCTTTGTTGTGGACTGTTTGGCGACGACCCAATAGTGAGAGCGGTTTTCAGTGGGCCAACTGGAATAACGGGACATCTGGATTCGATTCCATTCAAATCTAGATAAACGGGTGGAAATTTGATATGGTTCCATAGCGTGCCCAAACATCCATCCATTTTCTACGCCGCTTATCCTCATTAGGGCGTATGCTGGAGCCTATCCCAGCGAACTTGGGGCTGGTCGCCAGTGAATCTCCCCGTGTTCAAACACTTCGATTCCTGGGTGCATTCTTTTTACACAGAAACAAACGCCTACACCAGCTCAAAAACAAAAACACAGCAGCAATTTGTGGCGTCACCTTCCGGTAACGGCTTGAGGCTTTGTGAGCCTGCCAGTACTCGGCAGTGTGGTGTGGCGAGGCGTCTACCAGTGTTGCATATTCCGTCTCTTTTGTCTTAAATTAACCTTTGACCAAATGATGTGTCTTGTGCAAAACGAATTACTAATGTAAAAAAAAAAACATATCAAATGATATAAATAGATCAACTGAAATGTTCAGTGAACTGCTAAGAAAATTAGATATTATAACATAAAGAGACAAAGAAAAACGCATCTCAATACTTGAGGTCAAATCTCTCAGACAAACAAGCATCCACACTCGCATTCTTAGCTTTGGACAATTTAGAGTCACCAATTAAGCTAACATGCATATTTTTGGGGAATGCAGGAGGAAACTGGAACACCCGGAGAAAACCCACGCACTCAAACTCCACACGGAGATTCAAACCTAGGTCTTCCAAATCTCCTGACTTCGTGGCCAAAATTGTGTCCAAGGGAGAAAAGGTTTTGTCACCTGGGTCCAATGAAAATGCAGTGTTAGCTTAAAAAAAGAAACATTCCCGTACTCAAAATGTCATAACAATAGTTCCTATTAACATTTCAGACTGAGAGTGATGTTTTCAAAACTCCAACTAAGCAACAGAGGTGCAACATTTAACGTAAACAAGTCTGGCTGGGCAAGGTTGCTGGTTCGATCCTCCGCCCACCCGTGATCATGTCCAAGTATCCTTGGGCAAGATGCTGAACCCCCAGCTGCTGTTGCTGCGCCGTTAGAAGGTAAAAGGTGAGAAAGCATTTCCCAACAATTCAAACTTGCATGCAAGGAGACAAATTATTACAGCATGAAAATACGGCTTCGGAACGTCTGACTTGCTAAAATGCAAAAAATCTAAGAGAATAATGGACACAAATAACAAACCATATTTTCCTGACAAGTACGGAACTATAGACTAACACAGTGCCCCCCTCGCCCTAAAAAAAGTGGCCCTGTAGACATGACATAACAGCCCGACGGTGACTTTTATACTCCTGTTATTCTTTGTTTACATCCCGTTGCTCAGGACAGGAGCTTCGCTAGTATAGCAAGCTAGCGAAGTGAGGAAGAAGGACAAAGAAGCCAAAGATGTACCACTTCCACACGGAATGACACGAAAACATTTTTTCCCACTGCATCTCAGCCATGCAGCGTGAAAGGTAATGTAATATTGCGACCCATGACGTCACTGATGCTCGGCGACCAGAATATTACGTATGTTTTGTCTTTCAATACTCTTTGGCTAGTAATAGGTTACAATCAAACGCAAAAGAGCAGCCCCAATGTCAGCTACGAAAACAACAAGAAAACCTGAAACTTTAGGAGGATGTACTGTTGCAGGTGTGGTGCAGGCTACTGTTTGTTCACTTAAAAATTAGCCTATTGTGTTTATTCATTGTTTTTGCAGTCAAACTTTTTATTATTAATGTGACACTTGGGCCAGTTTTATTTTAAATGCAATTTAGGTACCAAAATTATTGTGTTGTAGGCTTTTTTACTGGCAATAAAATGAACCAGTGGGGGGGGGGGTTAAGTCAACCTTGATTTACCACACTATGATGATGATGATGGGGATGTCATACAACTTCATGTCAATAGTATCCCTGCACTTATTTTTCGCCTAAATTAAGCACACAGTCAAGCTTAAAAATGGCTGACAAAGTCATATTACAGGCCAAAAATGTTTTTAAATATATATACATTAAGAAATGCAGACAAATAAACTGAAATAAATAAAAATGAGGCCCTCGATATGCCATAAATTTTGCATCTTTCATCTAATCGTTTAATATTGAAGAACATGAAAAGATATTTGCTCTTCTGGCGCTGACTCTTCCCTTGGGCCTGAATCATAATTGGGGGTCATCCTGCTTCCTTTGCTCACAGACATCTGAGCTTTTTCTTGTGGGTTTGGGGGCCTGGCATGCACGGCGCCGGAAGTTGACCATAACAGTCTAGAGCGCCGCATTCAGGAAACGACTTGTGCGCTCTTCTCCTACCCGTCCTCCGCTCCTCCACAAAGCTCAGTCATCAGCATTCCCTCCTCCTTCCATTCATGATGACTTGTCTCCTCCTCCCCTCCTCTCTCTTTCTGCTACGTGCGCTCTCACAGTCTCCTCCCCCCCCCCCCCCCCCCCCCCCCCCCCNAGGGCGCACGCATCCAACCAGCCTTTACGCGCGTCAACGTCCCGGAGAGATTCCCCGGCACTACGCCCCGCCCTTTTCCGCTTTTTGCCGCCCTCACTCCGACATGACCTCTCATCTGTGACGTAGGAGATTCCACGGTGACCACCTCAGTAGGCAAGGACTGGATGCTGGGACTATATATGAGGCTTTGGCTCACACCAGCCGGCACTCTCTCAGTCGCTCCGACTCGGGAACCAGGGCATCAGCAGCGGAGATAGCAGGCATTACTTCGCCCCAGTAGGCTAACTCGCTTTGGGCTTTGGTTTAGGATGGAAACCTTCTCGATCTCTCGGAGCCGACGATGCTCCATCGCGCGCAACTGCAAAAGTAAGTTCACGCCTTGTTTTGGGTGTTCAGGACTAATGCTTCTCATGAATGTCATGCATGTAAAGCGCATTTTCAAAGCCCAATGGACCGCATGACGAGCGCATTCTTTGGTTGGCTGTGCGTAAAAGTGGCACGTGAGCGTGGCTGTTTGTTATCTGCTGGGATGACAATGCTATCTCCAAGTAGACAGAATTTAACACCATTTAGCGAGGACGTAAAACAGTCGGGCGTAAAACAGCTTGACGTCACCGGCGGCTGATTTCAGCACCGGACAGCTCCGACTCACTTGCGCTCTCTCCGCTGTCCTCCAGCCTGCATCTCCTTCTGGTTGGCGGCGTGGATGCTGCTCGGCAAGCCAGGTCCGGCCTCAGGGTGCCCGCACTCGTGCGTGTGCTACCCGACTCCGATGACTGTGAGCTGCCAGGCGCAGAACTTCACCACCGTCCCGGTCGGAGTGCCTTACGAGTCGCAGCGCGTTTTCCTCCAGAACAACCGGATCACGGAGCTTAGAGTTGGCTCATTTGGCTTCGGCACTCAGGTGAAGTGGGTTCTAAAAAAACGTCAAGCGTTGAAATGATTTCCTGTGTGTAATGATCCTGATGATTTCGTGTTAGGTCCTGTGGTTGTTTTCCAACAACATCACATGGATCGAGGCGGGCGCTTTCAGTGAGCTGAGGGACTTGGAGGAGTTGGACCTGGGGGACAACCCGAACCTTCACCGGCTGGAAGGAGGAGCCTTCCGCGGCCTGGAGAAGCTCCAGAGCCTCCACATGCACCGCTGCAGACTCACCGCCCTGCCCCACGACATTTTCCACAAGCTTTACAGCCTGCATTATCTTTACCTACAGGTAGGGGGCGCTGGAAGCAAACAAACGTGTGCATGTTGGAAATTAGAAACAATGCATGAGGTTGTTACAAGCGGGTTTATATGAAATATTGCTCAAATTCTAATACCCCCACTAGGTAGAGAAAACCTTTCTCAAATTGTGTTTTCTTCCACATATTGGATTACGTGCTCGAGCATGTAGCTCGTATTCATCATCCATAAATGTCTATTTACAGTAATCCCTTGGCATTTTGCAATAATGATACGGCCGATTGTTAGTAAAGTATATTTGAAGTATATTTAAGCAAAATGTACTTCTCTTTTTGGCCACGTGAAAACATTAAAATGGTTCAAGCAATTACAGTACAGATACTGTAGGAGCCTTTCAGAGGCCGTTGTGATTGTATGTAGTACCCTCCACTGGTCACTAGGCGTCAGTAATGTTACTGTAAGATTTGGCGGAACAACAGGCTTTTACTGCAGGATCGAGTAATCCCACAACAGGCACGATAATCCTTTATACGAGCTACCGTTGCGGCTGTAACTCACGCCACGCTAACACTCAACCCTGAAGTCACACGTCCACAAGTCTTATTTTTGTCTGATTTTCTTTTATTATGTCCACTATATTGGGTAATACGAGTGAAAATGTGACTATAGGGGTGTTATTTTCTCTCTAGAGCGCTCTAGTAATGTTAAACCACATTTAGAAGGTCATAAACAACTATGAAAATATTCCATTTATAACTAAGGAATTCTTAGGCTCCAGCATACCCGTGACCCAAATGAGGGTAAGCGGAATGGAAAGTGGATGGATGGAAGGAATCCCAATTTGTGGAAATTCAATCTACTGTCATTACGCTGAGTGCGACTGTGATGTTCCATTTGGATAATTTGTTTTCTAGGAAAACAATCTTCACTTCCTGCAGGATGACATCTTTTCCGACCTGATCAACTTGAGTCAACTTTTCCTACATGGAAACCGCATACGCACCATCTCAGAAAACGTCTTTCGTGGCCTGGTAAACCTCGACCGCTTGCTCCTGCATGACAACCGCATCAGGCAGGTGAACCGCCGGGCCTTCCGCGACCTCGGCCGCCTGACCATGCTATTCCTCTTCAACAATTCTTTGCCTGAGCTGCCCAGTCAGACCCTGAGGGACACTCAGGGCATCGAGTTCCTCCGCCTCAACTCCAACCCCTGGTCCTGTGGCTGCGAAGCCCGCGCCCTGTGGGAGTGGTTCCGGGAGGCCCGTGTCTCCTCATCGGAGGTGATCTGCGCATCTCCTTCCACAAGACGCGGTCAGGACCTTCGCTTTCTTCGTGAAATGGACTTTGCCCTTTGTCCCATGCCCGATCCTGGCTCCATCGCCGGTTCAACCACCACCACCTTCAGTACCAAAACCAGGTGGTGGTTCCACAAAAACAAGCCCCAGTCGTCCACGAAAGGTGTCTTTGAGAAAGCTTCAGAGACCGTCAAGGCCGGTTTGTACGGGAAAGGCCCATCCACAACCACATCAGTGGTCAAGTATGAGCTGGGGGAGGAAGAACTGGCACTGCCCAAACTCGATCAGGAAGAGTACTGGGCAAACTATGGCAACGAGGACTCGGGTGTCACCCTTCGTTGCTTTGAGCTTGAATGTCCACCTGAGTTCGACCTGCCTCCATTTTCCTCCTCTACCTCACCCTCCTTGCCCTCCTTCCTCTCAGTACTATCCTTCTCTATGTGTACGTTCAACCTCCACTGGCTATTCGGCTGAACCGGGCCCCCGGGTCCTCCTCCCCTTACCTTCCAGCCTGTTTTAAAGGCTGCGAAGATCCCTGATAGACTCTCTATACCCTCTTCGCCCGCTCTGCTGTATGCTCATGCTCAGAGCACAGCAAAGGAGATAGAGGGATGGTACGAGTCTAATTCTACCACCTACAGGGCTTTACATTTTTCAGGGCTGCTAGGAGATCCTCAGATGTACGGTACGTGCAACATGCAGAAGGTATAGCTTTGAAGGCTGAGTGAACATCATGAACATCAGCGAGGTTCGACAGCAGTTGTAAATGATGTCATTACCTTATCAACTCCACTGAGTCAAAAGCAATCGTGCAATTACTGCACCCCGGCTTGTACGAAATACTTACTGTTAGAAAACAGTGCATAGTAACAATGGTATGGTAACCACTTACAGTGTCATGTAAATACCATGAACGTTTGTCCTGCGTGTTCGAATCAATGTTGTCCGGGTCATCTTGATCTAGGGCAGTGGTTTTCAAACTGGGGGGCCCGGCGTTATGACCGGTGGGGGAGCTGGGGGCTACCACAAACACTTTTCATTGTTACCATATTTTTCAGGTGGGGTGGGGGGCTGAAAATCATTTGACCTCCCAAAAGGGGGCCCTGCAAGAAACGCTTGGGAACCACTGATCTAGGGAAAGTGTGAACGGAGGCTTACCAGGCAAAGTCAGATTGCGTTTGCTGTGAATCTGCTCAGGGAGTAAAAGGGAATGTGAAGAAGGAGAAGAGAAGTCTGGCAAGAAAACACCTGAAGAGACCGTTTTAGCGAGAAAGAGAGATGGTTGCTCATAGCAACTGGAGACGACACAGGACAGTAGAAGAAAACTCAAACATCCTCGGATTCGCAGCTATATTCATTTGTATATGAATGTTTTTGCATTTTCTTTGCTTACGACAAATGTCGGGAACGAATTCTTCCTGCCAGGAAGCTTGAGATTGGATGTCTTTTTGTGATATCATGTGAAAAGATATTTATAAAGAGATATGCTGAATATTTGCCTTATGCTTTTTTTTTTAAGAGATGCCTCCCATTCATTCATTGTATTCTCGGGCCCGGACAGTTCTGGTTGTCTTTTCACCTCTCATCTGAGCAGGCTTCATCAGATCATGCTCAGAGTCCTATCTAGTCTTTGATCAAGCGTCATAATTCATGCTCAAAGAGTCCTATCCAGTCCTATCTAGTCTTCGATCAAACGTCAAACAGTTATGCTCAAAAAGTCCAATCTAGTCCTATCGCGTCTTTGACCAGGCTTAATTAGTTCATGCTGAAAGAGTCCTATCTAGTCTTGGAGTGGGTTCCAAAAGTTCATGCTCAAAGAGCCCTATAAAATTCTAAAAAAGTCCAATTTACTGCGACCGTAATGAGGATAAGCAGTATAGAAAATGAATGAATGAAAAAAAAAGTCCAATCTAGTCCTATCGCGTCTTTGACCAGGCTTAATTAGTTCATGCCGAAAGAGTCCTATCTAGTCTTTGATCAAGCGTCATAATTCATGCTCAAAGAGCCCTATCCAATCCTATCTAGTCTTTGAGTGGGCTTTATCAGTTCCTGTTCAAAGAGTCCCATCCAGTCCTTTCTAGTCTTTGATCAAACGTCAAACGTTCATGCTCAAAATGTCCAATCTAGTCCTACCGCGTCTTTGACCAGGCTTAATTAGTTCATGCCGAAAGAGTCCTATCTAGTCTTTGATCAAGCGTCATAATTCATGCTCAAGGAGCCCTATTCAGTCCTATCCAGTCTTTGAGTGGGCTTCATCAGTTCCCGTTCAAAGAGTCCGATCCAATCCTATCTAGTCTTTGAGTAGCCCTCTCAAGAGTTCCTGTTCAAAGAGTCTTGTCCAGTCCTATCGAGTCTTTGACCATTCTTCATCAGTTCCTGCTCAGAGAGTCCTATCTAGTCGTCTCTTGTTCTATCTGGTCTTGGAACATGCGCTGATCAATTCTGCCTGAATGAGAGACAACCTGAGCAGTCCACTTTGACCGATCCAATCCTTTGAAGATATGTTGCTCCTGTGAATCTGACACTGTTTGTGACAAAACTCTCAAATCAGCACAAAGTAGCAGATTGTGTGACTAAATCTGACCAAAGGTCAAACCGCTCATTCGTACGGAATTAGGCTGGCCCCGTCGGGGTCTGGCTGTGAAGGGCGTCTGTCTCAGTGTGGACAAAAAAGCTTGAATGGATTCGCAAGCTGGCGTCGCTGCAAAAGGCAATTACGTCAGTTGATTTCTCGCTCCAGTGATTCATCTCTCGGAGACGCCAGATGGAGCAATGAAGTGACAATTGGCAGAAACGGCCAGAGAGCAACGGGTGTCTTCACAAAGACATCTTGATGCGGGCGATACATGAAGACGGACAAAAGGTCCTGCATGTGCAGAAGGCTGCTAGAAGGAGGAAAGAAGGAGAGAATACTACAGAGATGGATGAAGGAGTGGTAAAAACAGGCGTCTTAGAACTCAGACCACCTTAAAATGTTATTGTTGTCAGACGCAGCACGAAGGTGAGGGGATCAAGATCAACGTATAGTAGGAGTGGAAGAGTGGGTTGTGCACACACGCAGCGAGGTGTCCTTGGCTCTGCAAAACAAGCATTCTGCCCTTTACAAACTGTCATGGAGGAAGATGAACAACGAAGTCGTCAAAAGAAAACGGTTTCCCTTCAATTGTTTTCCTGTCCGCTTTGTCGTTTTTCGTGGCACAAATACAAAGAGTATATTTGTTATTTCTTTTTACTGTCAAAAACCCAAAACAATGTCAGTAAAAAAAAATACAGAATACATTTTTACATGTTTTAACCCGATGTCAGGAGTGGGCAGACCATTTTCCGTCTTGGCTCATGTTGACGCACACGCACACACACGCACACACACGCACACACACGCACACACGCTTGTGTAAGTCCTCCAGGCAGTTTTCCAGCCTTCTCAAGTAAACAAAAATTGAGCCCAATGCAGAAAGGGACGTGTGAAGATGAAAAACTGAGCTCAAACTGTGCAACTTGAGTACTTTTATATCTCTGGAACATTAAGATGCGTTTGATGCATATCAGCAAAACAAATCTGTTTTACCAATTTGTTTCATACATGAGTGCATTTCATAAAAGGACTTTTTATGACTGTAGTTTTACTACTGTTTACATTTAAAGTGGACACCAATGCTATGATGGTGCCGACGATTGATACTCATCCCTAGCTGGTGTCACTCAAGACGTAGTTTTTATATCAATTCCATTCCATTTTCTTCCACGTATCCGGGTCCGGGTCGCGGGGGCAGAAGTTTCAGTAGGGAAGTCCAGACTTCCCGGTCCCCGGCGACCTCTTCCATCTCCACCGGGAGGACACCAAGGCGTTCCCAGGCGTGTCTGCCAGGTTCGCATGTTTTTCTTTCAGCATCACACTCAAATTTTTCAATATAATTTGCAAACACTCACCATGCGCCTTGGATGATGTACTTGTAAATGTTTAGTGTTTAGGGTCACAGGCACTGTTTCCAGATATACCATAATTATCATAGTTGCATCATGCTCTGTATGATATAGGATAAATAATCCCCAAATCCCATAATGTATGATCATTCAAAGCAGGGGTCTCAAACTTGCGGCCCATGGGCCAGTTGCAGCCCGTGAGATGATGTTTTGTGGCCCTCATGTTTTATATGAATGGCACTTTTTACAGTGTTGTGTGCAGAGCTGACAAACCTACCAATCTCGGAGGGGTGTATGGCTCTCAGGGGTGTGACATCGACCGTGCTTGCTGCAAGCAGCAAGACATTTTTTAATAAGTGAAAAACTAATCATTATTACTAGTTTTGCACACAACTTCTTAACGGCAGTGTCCTTGTTTATCTTATTTTGTGTTTAAAAGTTTTAAAAAGACATTTGAGAAGATTGGATTTTTTTTAGAATTTTTAATTTAAATTGGGCGCGCGTGAATGTGCACCGAGGCTGCCTCCAGTGGCCCCAAGTTAAGGGCGGAGTTTTAGAGCCCTCATTTAAAGGGTCCCTGACATGATGCATCAACTTTCCTTAAAGGATTAAATATTGTTTATATTATGTTTTACATTTTTGAAATATGCAAAAAATACATTTATAGGTTATGGCAGCAGCTGTGGCGAACTAGCTCGCAGTGCAGCCTCATTTCCAGAAGTGACATCAGCAGAGTAACATCGCTCAGCTAAAGCAGAGTAAACACTTCTGAAGGTAGATTTTGGAGTCGGTTCGATACATTTTTCATCAAAACAGTAACCATACCAAACCGTTTTTTTGCTGCTACATCCTCACAGTATCACATTGTAAGCTTGTTTTATTTTGGAAAAAAGGAAGATAACAACAGACAAAGCAAGTGTAGAGAATGAGAAAGAGATGGAAACCCACCTCTCTTCCTGTCCTTTGCAGTGATCATTTGCACTGATGACTGCTTTGAAGGAACACTTCTACAAAAACCATTTGGATTGAAATTACGGAACAAACGCATTTTGAGCAGCATGGGGAGGTGCTGACTGATTCAGCCTGGCGTAATGACAATTTTGTGCCAAAAGGTGTGCTGAAAGCTCGCCAGCTCCAACCTGCTCGAGTCTCGGCACAAGGCGAAGCGCAGCCGGTCAAGTGGTAATTTGGCTGACTGGCGCACACGTCACCAAAACCCCACAGTCCTCTTTACACCAAGTCCGGCACCGTTTAAAGTAACTACCTGAATCAGCACATACATTTTGATCTGTATTGACTGTCCCGTCTTCCTCTGTCTCGCTCATCTCCACCACCCCATCTGTCCCCGGAGTCGACCCCCCCTCACCCCCCCATTGGTGGCCAGTGGATCCGACATGGATGCGGTTAATTGTAAATAAACGGTTAATCAAATGTATTGACATTTTGATTGTGTCGGGGAGAATTGCAAAAATGATGACAATGAATTGGCTAATAAAGTTTATGTCACATGCAAACACAAGTGACAAGGGCCAGACCACCAGCTTGCCAATGCGTCTTTTACACACCGTTGCTTTGGATTTCATCCCCATTATGCATAGTTTTTGTTGATTCATATTACATATGCATATCATATTTTCATATTACAAATATAGGTTAGTAAATACGAGTGTCTGGAAAAAATGCTTACCTTACCGGGGGCCACCAAGTGCCTCCGGTGCTCTGATAGTTTTTGTTTTGACTTCTTCTGACATCATTAAACTGTTTTTTCCACTGGGCCACGCCTCTCAGTAGGTCAGGGCAAACCTGATTTACTACACTTGGACACTTTTTCACACTCCTCAGCTGGAGAGGATGCTGGAGAGAAGGGTACGACCGTTAGTCGAAACTCGGTTACAGGCGGTGCAAAGTGGTTTCCGTCCCGGTCACGGAACACTGGACCGGCTCTACACTCTTGCAAGGGTACTGGAGGGTATGTGGGAGTTTGCCCAACCAACTACATGTGCTTTGTGGACTTGGAAAAGGCATGTGACTGCGTTCCTCGGGGTGTCCTGTGGGGGTGCTCCGGGAGTACGGGATTTGTGCTATTTCGTGACATTCGGTCCTTGTACGATCGGAGCAGGAGTCTGGTTGGCATTGCCAGCAGTAAGTCAAGTCTGTTTCCGGTGAACGTTGGCCTCCGCCAAGGCTGCCCTTTGTCACCGATTCTGTTCATAATCTTCATGGACAGAATTTCTAGGCGCAGTCAAGGCGTTGAGGGAGTCCAGCTTGGTGACCTTAGGATCTCGTCTCTGCTATTTGCAGACGATGTGGTCCTTATGGCCTCATCAGGCTGTGACCTTCAGCGTTTACTGGAGCGGTTTGCAGCTGAGTGTGAAGCTTCTGGGATGAGACTTCTTTGAGGCCATGGTTCTCAGTCAGAAATGGGTGTACTGTACCCTCCTGCTCGAGAATGAGGTCTTGCCTCAGGTGGAGGAGTTCAAGTATTTCCGGGTCTTGTTCATGAGTGAGAGAAGGTTGGAGCATGAGGTCGACAGACGGATCGGTGCAGCGTCTGCAGTAATGCGGTCACTGTACCGGGCCGTCGTGGTGAAGATAGAGCTAAGTCAGAAAACAAAGCACTCTATTAACTGATCAATCTACGTTCCCACCCTCACCTATGGTCATGAGTTATGGATCATGAAGGAAAGAAGGAGATCGCGCATACAAGCGGCGAAAATGAGTTTCCTTCGTAGGGTGGCTGGACTCACCCTAAGAGATAGGGTGTGGAGCTCGGCCATCCGGGAGGAGCTCAGAGTAGAACTGCTGCTCCGTCACACCAGTTGAGGTGGTTCAGGCATCTACTCTGGATGACTCCTGGACGCCTCCATGGTGAGGTGTTGCGGGCATGTCCAGTCGGGAGAAGGCCCTGGGGAAGACCTAGGACATGCAGGAGGGACTATGTCTCACTGCTGGGCTGGGAACTCCTTGGTGTCCTCCCGGTGGAGCTGGAAGAGGTGGACGGAGAACGGGAATTTTGGACTTCCCTACTGAGACTGCTGCCCCCGCGACCCCAACCCAGATAAGTGGAAGAAAATGCAACGGAATGGGGATCTGGTTAGTCACATTGCACTGCTATTCTTTAGAACACTACTGTACATTAATTTGGATGAATTAGCATTTGCATTTCAAATATGCAAGAAATGAAAATGATTATACAAACGCAGCCAAAGGCGAGGCAACACATTAAAAAGCTTTTCCAATTGACCATGAAATAGTAGTTTCATAAATGAAAGCGCACATTTCTATACGGGAGTTCAGCACACGGATCCTGCAATTTTCGAACACCTTCAACTTCAGCTTGTGGGCCAATCAAAATCATCCTAGCAGTTTGGCCACAATGCCTGCAGAGCTCTGTTTGGATGACTAAAGGCACCAACTGTGAAGTGATGAGTGTTGTGTGGCACGTTTACTTTCCATCAGCATGCCATGAGGCCTGGTCTTCAAGCATGACAATGAACATTGCATGAACATCTTGGAATCTTCAAACTGATCAGTGCGAGGTGTCTGATGTACAGTACAGGATGTTGCCATGGAGGCCTGAAAAAGGATTCCAGAAGCAACCTGTTATGTTCTATGTAAAAAAAAATACAAATAATAAATTTAAGTCTCTTTTTAAAACATTTTTTTTAATCACCACTGCAAAATAACCCAAAATGTAGCCATAAAATGTTACAAGTGCCAGCATTTTGGAAAAAAAGTGAGAAACATGATTGAATTAAAGAAATAACATAAATGTCTTAGTCGTAAATGAAGGCAAAAGTAACCTTAAACGGATTTAGATCATGGGAACACAAAGGATGGTCCAAAAGAGTGAGCTTATCCACACGTGGGCATTGTTGGAGAAGCTGTCCCGTACCACACCCATGAGGGCCTCCAGTCTCGAGGGATGCACCCTGCAACGTCCCTGCACAGCCAAAAGCTCCGTTGTTCCACTGAAGGATCAAGATGGTGCCCCCTCCACTGTGTCGTGTGGAAAACATCTCAGGTGGCATCTCCTTGTTATGCTAGTAATGTTGGAAGCCATCAGAAACATGAAGGTTTGAAGATTTGATTCGTCATCACAGAACAAAACTTTCTTCCACCTTTCAATGTCCCATGTTTGGTGTTCTCATGCAAATTCCAAAGAGGCAATTTTGTGGCCAGGCCATTGAAGAAGTTTTTTTTTCTTCTCTAGCAGATGCCGTCTGATGGTTATTAGTAACAACCTTCATTTGGGTCCCGTGTCTGGACGGACAGCAGCAATGGGACGAGAGGCCCGAGCTTTCGATCAGCTTTCGATCGCTTGTTTGAATGTTATTTCGTCTCACTCCCATTTCGTCTTTTTGCATTTGGAAGTTCTACTTGGAACCTCCTTAACAACCAACAGTGGAAAATGTAAATTCTTGCAATCTTTCAAGCGGTCTTATCATTTTGATCAGGAGTGTATCTTTGTGCAAGAAGGTTTGACGCGTCCTCATTTCTCTTTTAGTGACATTATTGGAAGACAGGAGAGAAGGCCGTCAGACGTCGTGATGGGTAGCAGGAGTTCGGAGCGTTGCACATCAAACATGTGAAGGTGCAAAGGCAGACAGATGAATACTCCTCACATACGGAGTAAGCGCAATTAAAGGCACCCAAAAACTTAAAATAAAATATGCGGCACTTACAAAAGCAGGTGCAGTCTTGATCTGGATGGAAGTTTCAAACGTGAATTTATTCTCTCTGCTCCGTCCTCCTGGACCAGCATGCTGCTCTTGATACAATCGACCATTCCATTCTGCTTCCCCACCTAACATCTCTCCACATGACACCCCCACCTGGCTGACATGCCACCTCACAGAAGGGAAGCAGTTCATATTTTTCAATAACTGCACCTCCTCTACTGCCCCCTCTCCCCGGGTTGTCCCTCAAGGTTCGACGTTTGGTCCCCTCCTTTTACGTCCACTACCTACTCCCCCTTGGCCAGATGATCACGTTTTGGGTTTCACTTTCTACCGCTACTTTGTACACTATACTCTATACTAAATGAAATGTATTATTATTATTATTATTATTATTATTTCCACTTCTTTACTGCACCTTTATGGAGATTTCCAACAAAGTGACAAGTCATGTCAGGACCAGAATGAACAAAAGGAGGGGGTGTGAGGTAATGGCACTTTCTGCATTCAGAAGAAAATGAGGTGGTGACAGAAAGCTAGCAACAAAAGAGGTGTGAGGTTTGAGTCATGTACTTGAATTCTTATGCATCTGAGGACATTTGGAAGGCTTAACTGTGCACGCACACGAGCAGACTCACTGGCAGCATTTGGTGCTACTGACACGCCTGGAGAGGCCAACTGGGGGACAGACGTTCTTTGCATCCAAAATGAACCCAAACACGCTGCATTTATTGTTCACATGCGCATCTGGGTGCCTATTTTGTTCCTCTGAGAACAGAAGCACGTCATACTCTTCGGGATTTGAGTCTCGCCATGCCAAGGTGTACCCCCGCCAACACTTAAACAGATGGACACACTGTGAAGGACGCTTGCATCACGTGACATCCGTCATTCGCAATCACGGACAAAGGAATGGGAACGAGGAGAATGTGGAGAGGTGGAACCGACTATCACAGAGTAATAATAATAATGGTAATAATGAAAAGTGTTTGTGGTAGCCCTGAGCCCCCCCGTCATAATGCCGGGGCCTCACTAGGGGGCGCGCCCCCCACTTTAAACCTTAACGCTATGTTCTGGTGATGACCACTCACATGGGAGAGTCTTTGGATGTCCCGAGTTTTTTAGAGTTTCTAAATTTTTCCACCCGTGAGGATGTTTGTTGCAGGGTTTGTTTGAGCTGGTCTTTAAATTTGAGTTTCAGCCCTCCTTTGACTTCTTGTCCGGTTTTCTACATCCTTTTCCCATCACAAAAGGATACTTCTGAGATAAGAGAAGTGTACAGCTTTTTCTAGAGATGATGTTCAAATTCGTGGATGGAATGTTCTGTTCTGCCCCTGGTGGATCAGGGTCTTGGACTTTGATGTGTTCAAATGTATCCCGTGCATTTGAATGTATCCCATACATCGTAAATACTGGCTGTCATTTGTAGGTCATGTGCGGTCCAACTAGGGGTGGTCTTGTCATCGGCATCTAGCAGACTCTGCTGGTGGAAGTCCTTGTCTTTGCGCTGCGATTGCACATGTTGGAAGGTGAGTCTGGTGGGATTTCACTGAACATGGTGGCCATGTGCAATGAGAAAGAGGTTAGTGCCGGCATGCATCTTTGCTTGAACCCTCCAGTGATGGGAAACAAGTCTGTGGGAGCATTTTGATGGTGTATCCCACCCACCACCAAACATCAGAGCCAAACAAGGGCGGGAGACTTTGTCAGAGGCCTTTTTAGATCCCAAAAAATGAACATCGCAGGTTTTCCTTTAGTTGGCTTTGTCAGAAAATGCAGCAGTTGTTAAGCACTCTTCACCAACTAGTCGGGTGGGTCCAGCTGGGGTTCTCACTGATGTGGACACCAAGATATTTGAAGCTAATCACCCTGTCTACTTCAAGCTCCTGGAAAAACCTCTCCTTCCTTATGTCTGGTATCATCTCCTTGGGCTTGTCCACTGTGAGGGTATGATTGTTTTCACACCATGTCATCAGACTGGCCACCTGAATCAATGGGGTGTCTGCAAACTTTAGGATGATGAGGTCCTCATACAGTCACGCATGAATAGTGTGTATAACATGGGGCTGAGGACACAACCCTGTGGGGAGCCAAAGTTTGCTGTGATGGTGGCTGAAATACAGATTGACCTGCCAGTCTGGAAGTCTGGCTTGGTCAGACCCATTGTTGGCACATAGCTGAGTGGGGTCCAGCTGAGGTTCTCACTGATGTTACGACACCCAGATATTTGAAGCTACACACCCTCTCCGCTTCAAGCACCCGGGGGATGTGTGGCCGATGAGCCGCTGAAATGTCACCGCGTCGCCTTGTTTACGTCACATGACACTCTTGTCACCTCCATGGAAAAGTAGCCAAGTTAACGCCACCAGCGGCCGCTGACGTGGACTACAGACTTACCTTTCTTTTTGCACGAGATTCTAACCCGGAGTTCAATACCTCCGAAATTAATGGAGCTACAGGGGTGATGACTGCTGTTTTCTGCGGGACCAACTAATGCCACAGCTGCTTCAGATGCAGGAAGTGGTGGTAGCAATCCAATCAATCTGCCTAGGAAAGAAGTTGCGGTAATGTTTAAAATGATCCAAATAAGGCAAAATACTGTCAGTATTAGACGTTATCATCAATGTAGCTGTTAATGCCTGATCACAGCATGTATACTATAAAGTAGGGCTGTCAAACGATTAAAACGTTTAATCACATTTTGTCCATAGTTAACTCATAGTTAAAAACATTTAACTGCAAATACAGTGGTGAGAAAAACTATTTGCCCCCTTCCTGACTTTTTATTCTTTTGCATGTTTGTCACAAAATGTTTCTGACCATCAAACACATTTTCATATTAGTCAAAGATAACACAAGTGAACACAAAATGCAGTTTTTAAATGAATGTTTTTATTATTTGGGGAGAAAAAAAATCCCAACCCACATAGCCCTGTGTGAAAAAGTCATTGCCCCTGCACCTAATAACTGCTTGGGCACCCTTAGCAGCAATAACTGCAATCAAACGTTTGCCATAACTTGCAACAAGTCTTTTACACGCTCTGGAGGAATTTTGGCCCCCTCATCTTTGCACAATTGTTGTCA
>QODF01000268.1:408278-451037 GCA_024372805.1 Oostethus manadensis | reverse complement strand
TAGACAGTAGAATTCATGCTTCCATCTATCCCAGCAAGCCTTCCAGGTCCTGAAGCAGCAAAACAAGCCCAGACCATCACACTACCACCACCATATTTGACTGTTCTTTTTATGAAATGCTGTGTTACTTTTACGCCAGATGGAACGGGACACGCACCTTCCAAAAAGTTCTACTTTTGTCTCGTCAGACCACAAGATCTTTTCCCAAAAGTCTTGGCAGTCATCATTTTGTGTTCAATTATGTTATCTTTGACTAATAGTTAACTCTTTTTTATGAGCAGAAACATTTAAGTGTGACAAAAAGTCAGGAAGGGGGCAAATAGTTTTGCACACCACTGTATAAACAAGTTTTTATCCATAATAAGTGGGGATGTAAATCTCTACAATTATAAAGACATCAAATTGTATGCAGAGGGATATCAATTTTGTCAATATGGACCATTATTTATTCCAAAAATAATATACATCACAATAACATAAATCCCCCAGGTTTCGTTATGTTTAAGGCGAGCGGCGTCTTGTCCTACTTTGTTTGACGGCCCTTCTATTTTCTCAGGCTGCCACTTCCTCAAACTATGGCAGTGGTTTTCAAACTGGGGGGCGCGCCCCCTGGGGGGGACCCGGCATTATTACAGGGGGGGGGGGCTTCCATGCACGCTTTTCATTATTACTACAAGTATCTGCACGCTCGGAGTATGTTTTTCAAATCCCCCGGCCTCTCCTGCCTTCCTCCCCGGGCACCGGGGACGGGAGTTCGGGGCGGCAAAAAACTTTTGGGAACCACTGAATTACGATATTGACCGAGGGTCAAACTGGACGTGTGCATGCAAAAAACAAAGTAGTGCCTTCCAAGGACACTTTGGTTACGGCTTTATTAAGTGCTAATATAAAGTGATGAAAACATTGTTAAAGGGTTTTTGGGGGACTTTATTGCAGTACTAAATAAGACATGCCTTGTTAGCGCACTCCTAATAACTCCTTTTCTCTCTTTGTGTAAGGATTGTGGATAATAGGCAATATTCCTAGATACATTTTTAGATACATTTAGGGCATTAAAGATACTAAAAGAAATCCACTGTAGGTCAAAATATGCCAAGCTCTCTGAAGAAAACATTCACATCCGAGACGTTAGAGTCATATCTAATAATATACAGTGTCTTAACAAAGAATACATTTTGTTTCATGACTGAAACATGGTGCTGAGGTGTGCACCGCCACCATGCTTTTTACAAGGAATGCTATGTCTCTATGTGATTGGACAGACTAGTGTGCTATGTGACTCACAAATGTGACGCGGTCCACAGAATAAGAAAGCGTGTGTGTGTGTGTGTGTGTGTGTGTGTGTGTGTGTGTACACGTGGATTCACTTCGTTACACACGTGGATGATGTGGGTGGCGGTGTTTTGAGCTTTCATCTCTTTCTGGGTTTTTTTTTGGAACGCTGGCGTCATTGACATCATCCTTCAACTAAATAAAAAGTAAAAACTAGCTTAGAAAAAGGTTAGATATCCGCTTTAGTGGTTGACTGCATGCACTCCGGCTTCCTCGGGCTTCACCAAGTTTGCAGCCACATGCATTGTTTGCGGCTCTTGGTGCCTTGAGTAAGTGACAGGCATGCTACGTTAGGTTGCAATTGTTCCCAAACCGCGCCCCTCTTTTGGAGATAAAATTGTTTTTACCACCACCATCCCATTCCACCATCCCCAATGACCCCCCGTAACACAGCAGTAAAACATCTCAGCCTTTAGAAATCATTTAGTGAACGCCGCCGCGGCATCGGTTCGCCCTGCCGCCCTGAACTCCCGTCCCAGGTCGGTGCCCGGAAAGGAAGGCAGGAGAGGCCGGGGGCCAAGCCGGGTAAGGGTGCACTGAACAACCTACTCTGAGCACGCGCAGATACGCACGGAAACTTAAGAGTGTTTTTTGGAACACTCGCGCTAAGTCAGTAGAGAATTTGAACACACCCAAAGTGGCAAAAAAATCCATAAGCAAGGCACTTTGTTATTAAAGCCGCTGGGTTCTAAGGGGGAGAAAAAAGTAGCCCCCGGGCCCCCCCTGTCGGGCCCCCGGGGGGGGGCGGCACACCCCGTTTGAAAACCATTGCCCTAGACAGAGAGCACAGTTGTTGGTGATTGTCTTTGTTCATAACATTCCCGCTTCCAATTGTTAGGGATAACACCAGGATTCCAAAAAGGAACAGTGAGTAGCTCCCCCGGCATGTGGTAGGGGTGTCAAGGGAATGCCCAATTCAAAGTCTCATCACATGCTACAAGGAGCTGGTCCGTAACAGCAATGACAACCCCAATTCTGGACCACCCACAGAGGTCCTACCACAACCAGGCCTACGCACCTCAGATAGTGCCACCAACAAAAGATGCTCTTTTTCCAACACTCAGACAAGACAGACAGATGACCATCCGGTTGGATGGACGGGATGTCCATGTGCTGCACACAGCATGACCAGAAATGTTCTTTGGCTTTTTCCATCCAATAAAAGATAAGATTGATTGATAATATTGGGCTCTCAATCCTACCGAGATCCTACCGAGACCGACCCACTACACCCCAGAGGTTACCACAGCTACCATTATAAACCCTACAACAACTGCTTTTCCATAGTGCTGCTTTACATGACTTCCAATGCTACAAATATAATACACTCATCCATATCATTATTTCCCCTCCCTACCACAAGAACAAATCACCAGAAAAACATTACGTCCGTGATGACATCGGCCCCCCTATATAACCAGGCTCCTCCCCAAACACTCCTGCAGGTGAATTACACCGCACTGGTAAGTTTCCACAGGTAAGCTGGTGAACTCTTTACACCTGTTACCTAATCAATTGCACTAAACTAAACTTCTGTTGAGTTGGCTTTAAAAAAAAAACATTTTAACTTACAATGAAATACCTAAATTACGCAAATTCTACATTTGAAAGGGTAATGAGTTCGACTCATTTACTCCAGCTAAATACTTGAGACGAAAACTAAAGCTGCTGTTTAGTGTGTGGGCTGTAAGGGGGTAGTGGTGTTCAGCATGCTGGTTAGAGCAAGCAAGTGCGTCGAGTAAAAAAAGGAACGAGTGCTCTGTGTTGTTATGCAAATAAATGGCCAACTGAATGACAGCCATCCTGACACTTTCAGGGTAGGACTAATCATTTGGCATGGTTGTAGATCAATTTGTGGTGTGATTTAGAGAATGACTGATCTTCAAAATAGTTGGCATGTTCAACACAGCATCCCACTCAAATGTGTCAACTACCCTCATGCAAAAGCAGTTGTACGTACTTTCTGTTGTGATGGTGATTGCCATAGGCAGGAAAACAGCAGCAGATGTGACTTGACCACAGGCACAGTAGGGGAACAGGGACAGAATGGACCATGGCTGAGACCTTCACACGGTAGCCCACTCATCAGTTTAGCTGGCTGGGCCTCCTAGGGTGTCTGACTCACCATAGCACTCCCTAACAAGCCTAACAAGGACAGTTGTTGCTCTCTGGTAAATGGCGTCGTTTCGTAGAGAAAGCATAAATGTATTGTATGCACTATTGGCTCCAGCTTTTTGAATGGTAGGTGCAAATGTTCTTCTGCTCTGCTGCACGGCTGCAGGGCTTTTCGGGTGCTTTCAATTGGCTGTGTTTCCACGTGAACCACTCAACGCGCTGCAAACACTGCGGCTGCATACACCACCTGCCACAAGACGAGATTGGGTCCGTGAGAATGGGATTGTCACATGAATTTCAGGTAAAGTACAATGAAATGTATGACTGGATAAACAAACCTTTCCATTTAATTGAGTCACAAAACCATGCAAGTGCATAATGTTTGTCCCACAAATTGATGAACAATATGACTGTTTTCATTTTGCAAAATGATCGAGTCCAGTTTCATTTATTGTGGGATTAATTAATTCGTTTATTATCGCGGGATTGTTTTTTTGTCACGTTTTAATCTCACAAGATCTTGTCATGCAAGACCCAGTCGCACCTCTAGTATATGCAGTATATATGAGAGCGGTGTGTCACAGAGTAGCAGTGTTGCATTTTGGGGTTTGAGCCTCGCTTATTGTGTTTAAATGCGTTTTGTTACATTAAAATCCATTTAAACATCTGAGTTTTCTTTATGTTTAAAGAAAATTTAAAGCCCACATCGGTGTGGTTAGCGCCGAGAGGTTGTCTACCTGAGTACATAGTATCCTATTTTCGTTTCTCGTAGAAAATAGACCGGAATACAAATCTCAGTAAATGTTATGATAATTATAATAATGAATACATTCGGTGATAATACAGGTAAAACAAATACATATATTTTTATATATATATCATACTTCAAAACCGTGTGAGGCGATTGAAGGGGAGGATTCTGGAGCTGAATCGAATCCAACAGTCACTTTTATTGCAAATGTTGATCCGACATCAGAGGACAATGTCAATCTAGCAGGAAGGTTTGGTGAGGGAGTAGCGAGGTCTTTGTCAAATACAGACACGATTGCTGGTGGTCCAGGAGCATAAGTCCTGGAAAGTCTACTATAAGGCCCTTATTGACTCTGGGGCAGATGAAAACTTTCTTGACTGTGCGTTAGTGAACTCTTTTATTATTCCTACTATGGAACTTGAGTGGCATAAAAATGTCCGCTGGATGGCCAGCATTACTCATCAAACGCACGCCGTTTCTTTGCTCCTTTCGGGACATCATCACGAGGTTGTTACTTTTTTCCTCATGCCGACCCGGTCGGCGCCGGTAGTACTTGGTCTTCCATGGCTTCCACGTCATGGTCCTGTCATTGTTCGGAGAACCTTAACTATCGCGAATTGGAGCACGTTTTGCCGAAGTCACTGTCTTCGTGCCGCCTCGCGTCCTGGCTCTTTGGTTAGTTCACCGTCCTCCTCACCCCAGACCTGTCTTCTGTTCCGGTAGAGTATCATGTCATTGGGGCGGTTTTTTGTAAGGACCGGGCACCTACCCTTTCCCCCCAACGTCCTTATGACTGCACAATCGACGTGTTGCCCGGGTCACCGCTGCCCGCCTCGCGGTTATACAACATATCTCAACCTGAACAACGCGCACTCTAAGAATACATTTCCACGACATTGCCCTTCGGCATCTTCCAGTGCATCATTAACGACGTACTACGCATTGGTTGGGGGGCTCCATGCACCCCTTTATCATCTACGCAGATCACGGGAATATGCTCTGTCCAGAATGTTTGCTCCTGCAGTGGAACACTCCTCCCCTGAGACCATCCTTCCCCGGTCCAGGATCCTGGGGGCCATGCAATGGGAAGCCGAGAGGCGTGTGAAGGAAGCTACCGAGGATTCCACCGAGGTTTCCACACCCCCCTGCAGGCTGCCCCCCCGGACCACCTGTTTGTTGTTGTTGTTGATAGACTTCGTTCGGACGTTTTGGTATGGCCTTATTCATCTAAGATTGCCTGTCATCCAGGAGCAAGAAAAACTGCATTCCTCCTCACCCAGCATTTCTGGTGGCCCACCCTCCATGCAGACACGAAGCGTTTTATCGCGGCCTGTTTCATTTGTGCCAGAAGCAAGTCGTCGCACCAGGCTCCTGCAAGCCTGCTTCGCCCTCTTCCCATCCCCTCTCGTTCTTGGACTCATGTTTCATTGGACTTTGTTACCGGATTGCCCTCTTCCAGAGGTTTCACTGTCATCCTCACGATAGGTTTTCTAAATTTGCACTCTTTATCCCTCTTCACAACCTCCACCTCTGCACTGGAGACCGCTAAGTTATTGGTGCAGCACGTAGTCCGCCTTCACGGGATTCCCCAGGACGTAGTGTCCGATAGAGGACCTCAATTTTGTGCTCCCTGGTGGAGGGCATATTTTAACTCCCTAGGAGCGACAGCCATTTTGACTTCATGCTACCACCCGCAGTCTAATGGACAGTCGGAGCGGGCCAAACAATATTTGGGGACTGCCTTGAGGTGTGTGTGTCACCAGTGTCATCTCGGTCCATCTATCTTTCCTGGGTGGACTACGCCCACAACATACTCGTCTGCTCGTCGACAGGCCTGTCCCCCTTTCACGTGGTTCACGCCTTCCAGGCTCCCATTTTTACCTCCCAGGAGGCATAATGCACAGTCTCCTCGGGGGCCGCGTACCTTCGCCGGGTCCACCACGTTTGGCGCAACACCAAAGCTGCTCTAGCTCGTACTGCCGGACGCAACCAAAGAATCGCTGACCGTCACCGCAAGCCAGCCCTCGAGTACAAGCTCGGTTAGAGGGTATGGTTGTTGTCCCTGAGTCCATGATTCTCGCCCGGAAAAGGGTATAGTGCAATCTCTGGGTTGGGGATGAGGTACTGCCTCAAGTGGAGGAGTTTAAGTACCTCGGGGTCTTGTTCTCGAGTGAGGGAAGGATAGAACGTGAGACGGACAGGTGGATTGGTGCAGCGTCTGCAGTGATGCAGACTCGGCTTCACTGCATCAATGGTATCGCACATCACTGGATCAGCAGTCTTCGCTTCCGTAAATACACGGAAATGCAAAAGATGTCGTGCTTCTGTGAAAGCATGTCGCTTTCCATGCACTTTGTTTGGTAATGTGACCACATAAAAAATTGGATTTTAAACAAAAAATCCTAATTGGGAATCCTACCCTGCAGTTTTAACGTAATGTAATTTTTTAATGCTTGCTTGCCTTTTTCCCCCCCAGTTTTCTTGGTATTTTTAGAATTTGCCATGGGCCAATACAAATATTACAAATAAAATGGCCCTCAGGCCACACTTCCTATACCAGGGGCCTCAAACATGCGGAGATGATATTTTGTGGCTTCCACCTTAAAATGAAGTTTAATTGGGTTTTATATAAATGCCACTTTTGACAAACCTACCAATCACGGTGGGGTATATGGCTCTCAGGGGCGTAACATCGACCAGGCTTGATGCAAGCAGAGAAGCATTTTTCAATGAGTGAAAAACTGATCATTATTACTAGTTTTGCACACATAAAAAATTTGTTTTTAAAAGCCGTTTGAGAAGATTGGATTTTTAAATTTTTTTTGTTTAAATTGCACATGCATGCATGTGTGCCGAGGCTGCGGCCCAGCCTCGGCCAGACTCAGCCTCCAGCGGTCCCATGGTAAGTTGAGTTTGAGACCCTTGGTCTATACACTGGATCCATGCAATTTAGCATTCATGGCCCTGTAAATTCCATTAATTTTGCTCTTCCAAAGAAGCCACATGGTGGATGAGTTATTAATAATGCATAAATTTGTGACAAACAAATTTAATCGGCATAGAAAATGGAAGGATGGACGGATACAAGTATCTTGCAAAACACTTCTTTATTCTCTGGGGTAGAATTCAATTTAATTCAATTAAAGTTTGTCATGTTTTATCAGATAGAATTAATCACAGACTTTTTTTAATTCGGCCTGAAGTGTTGGTCAAACTTGATTCAAATGAAATGTGAATGTATAGTATTTGCCATGAATTGTTGTTTACTTGTCTGCTTATACCCATCATTCATTTATCCCCGATTCCCTTACAAAAATCAACAGAAATCTTGGAAACTTGAATGTGCCTCCTTATCAATCCGTTCTTGCAAGTGCATTTTATGCTTTGAGAAAGAAAACTGCACATTCTTATGTACGGCAAAATACTATAATGATGACATGTTATCATCATCAGAGGTTTTTGGAGGTGTTTAAATAGCAGGCGTTATTGGTGGAACAGGCATCTCCCATTATGTGAGTTGATGATTTACCGTTTTTTTTAATTCTATTTTTCTGACCTTTGGCATGCACAGAAAAGAAAAACACGTGTGATTATGTATCACATAAGGATTGTGGATGATTTAAAAAAAACAAACAAAAAAAGTGCAATTTTCCTTTAAGCCATAGTATGAATGAGCAAGAATAAAGCAGAACCAGCCAAATAAAAACCTTTTAAAATTCAAGAGAGGTTCTGAATGTTGCACAGTGCAGTTTTTATATTTAGTAAGGCTTAAACAATTGCAATTACAACGATAAGGGCAGGGTTCTGAAGCTGAATTAAATGTAATAATTACACTTTTATTGCAAATGTTGACCTGAACATCAACATCAGGGAAGATCAACATCATGCTATGGAGGGTTTGGAGAGAGGGGAGTGAACCGTGTGTCCAAAATAGACATTTTTGTGGACATATAAGTCAAAACGTGTAAAAAGAATGAAACATGTAATATTATGATGGAGCATCGGGGGCAAAAACACAAAGTTGAACTATTGAATGTTTGAACAAGATGTCACATTAATGGTAATAATGATGGAAATGGATACACTTTAGCATATTTTGACGTGCTACATAATGCATTTTGCCAAAATAAAATACAGTGAAGAAAGTGAATGCGTGTTACTGAAAAAGAATTGGGAATGACGAATCTGGAAATGTTCCTTTCTCCTCCTCCTTTGATTCACACATGCCGTCCTCCTCTCTCACAGTATCACTTTCCATGCATCACAACCAACACGCGTCATCGCGGGTAAATATAGAATCCAACTGATCCCACTCTCATGTCACAGGCGTGTTTGGGCGGCTGCTTCTGTTTCATCTCACCAGACTTCGATGGACTTTTCCCATCTGAGTCACTCTCGACGCCGGTCCTGCCGCCCCCCCAAGTTCCCCCACTTTCTGTCGTCACTGCGCCGATTTCTATTTTCACATCATGAAAAGACTTCAGTGCATTAGCGACTTCCCATTGTATCACTCGTGGATAATGTGCATGTGCGTTTGGATGATGTCGCCGAGCCCCCGTGTAAGCCTCGAGCCAGCAGAGGAACAGTTGGTGTTTGGTGTTGGTTGAGACCGTGCATTTATTCAAAGCCTGTCACTAAACACAGTGGATCGCCGAACATTTGACGATCGGTACCACAGATTCGCAGATTACCCGTGAGTGGGTAATAATTAATAAATACAGTACGTGATGATACAGGTGAAATGTACAGCGTACATGTACCGCTGTTGAAAAAATAGTATGTTAACGACAGTAGGGAATTTATGTCATTGACTTGGTTACATTTTTCATGCGAGAAAAAATAAAAGCCTCATCTCTCTGCAGTGTTGCCAACTCGGCGACTTTGTTGCAAAATCTGTTTACAGCCCATATTCTCGTGTTTTTTTCAAAAGCGACAAATCTAGCCACTTTTTCTAGTGTCTATGGAGAGTTTTCTGGTATTTGGGGACTGGATAGCACATATTGTTCTCCAGCTGTTTCTGTTCCCACTGGTGGGATGTGTTGTCGGGTTCCTCTCGGATACGGGGAGGGGATGGCTGTGGTGGTGGTGTTTGGGGATGCGGGCCGCCGGGATCTCCTACAGTGGCGTGCCTGTTTGCTTTGAGTGTGTCATCTGAGAGAGGTTGCTCCTGGACTGCGTTCGCTAGGCGTCCGGGGCCTATGAATGACCTCGCCCCGTGCCAGCCCCTGCCCCCCGGTTAGAGGGTTTTATTACCCCCTCTGGGCCCGGGGGTTCGGGGGCGGATGCCCTGCTTGCCCGTAGCCGGCCAACCCCCCGGCAAGTGTTCCGGCGGTTGGCGTCCGTGCCCCCCTGTGGCCCTCGGCTGCCGAGTGGCGTCCGGCCAGGTCTCCCTTGCCCCTCTTCGGAGTGGACTTGCGGTTGCCACTTGGGGGGTTGGGGTCGGGCCGCCCCCTCTGTGGGGAGCCTGCTGGGGAGCCGTGCCCCGGCGTCTTCCTAGTCGGACCCTCGCTTGTGGAGTGAATGTGGTTTGGGATGCATGGCTGTGTTCACCACGAACATCTCCTCATTCTCTGTTTAACTGATGCGGTTATCCTGTCACTGCAGAGTAATGTAGATTTCATGTAGATTTTTTTGCACGTGTCATCTGGATGGTCATTGTTCATGAGGTTTGTTTTTCTCGTTCTTCTTTTATGTTTATTATTATTAGTATATATGTATGTATGTATGTATATATGTGTATACTGTATGTGTATGTATGTACTGCATGGATATGTGTATGTGCACAGTATGTGTATGTATGTATATGTATATACTGTATATATATATGTGTATGCATATATATATATATATTTATTATTAATATTATTTCTTTTATTATTATTTTCTTTCTTTTCCTGTATTTTTGCTCATTCTGCTCCGTGACTGTTCTGGTTGTTGCTGAAATTGTGATTATCATGGTTGTTTATAGTACGGTTGAAATATGTTTGTGAGGTTCTTCTGCACCCTTTCTTATGTCCCCCACCCGTCCCTTTTCAGGTCAGGTCCGGCATAGAAATGTGGTTGAACAAAATTCATAATAATCGCAGTCAAATGTCAAGGGAGACTCATTTGGACTATGAAGTCTCCCTTGGCAAAGCAATTTTGCTCAGCACTTAAAGGCAGCTTGACTCCCATTCAGCTGTTATGATGCTGGACAAGACAAACACACAAAAAAAAGAACAGATGATACTAGTTTTTGACGTGCTCAAAGAAAAATGCAGCGCGAAGCCAAAATGATTTTTATTTTTCACAACCTCATTGTGGAGATGAAAAGCGACGGAGATGTTCTGAGGCTCTTCAGCTCTTCAAAGACGGCTGAAAAAGACCACTTCAGTGGTTCCATTGAACAGGAAGAAGAAGAATAAAAACAATGACTTTTCTGTTATACTACTATTCTACTACGCTACTATACTACTACGGTATCTACTGTGTAAATACCGTATTTAAGTTTAAAAAGTACCGGTACACTTCCACGGCATATAGTTGGGTGCGCCTAATATATGTAAAAAACACATTTTCTAAAAAAATAGTGGTTTATATTTTCCGGTGCGCTCTGTGGTCTGGAAAATACGGTAAATTTAACGATTTGATTGGCAACTACATCAATAACTACATTACATTTTATGCAAAGATTTCAGAAATATGGGCCATTATTATCCTTGATTGCATCTTTGTCCCATGCTGCACAGATAGACTTTTTTTTTCTGCATGGATAGATTTTTTCTTTTTTTTTCTTTCACCTCATATTTGGTCCCAAATGCTGACACCACGTTGAGAAGCACCTCAGAAAAACAAACTCCAGGCTCGTACTGATGGATGGTGGCTCTGTGTTCATTCTGTGGTTTTAATCGGATGTTATTCCTGTCATAGATTTATACTATAGACAATAAATGAGATCAATTTGATGGCTACAATGTATGTATGTTTTACTGATGTGTTGACTAGCGCGCCACTAATGCCCCTAAATAGCTGTCCTCAGCTATGCCGGCCAGTAAATAGCAAAATATAATTACACCCAGACTCGCCTCCAGCCGCCACAATTCACCTTGGAGTTAGAACTACTTGTTTCATTTATCACACAACATTGACACGTTCTGAGACACTGACCCGTATGTGACTGAGTCCGAATAAGACTTGAATGTAATGACAAGTTAAACATGTAATGTTGTCAATCGTTTAATGAAGGTTTAAAATGTAAAGGTTTTTAAATTGAATGAAGATTTTAAATGTAAATGTTTTCAAATCTTTATTAAATGATTGACAACATTTACATAAAAACAAAAAACACATAAAAACACATAACAACATTTACATTTAAATCGCGCCTTGCACTTGTGTGATTCCTGGATGCATGATGTGTGTGCCGCATTTACACTCACATTCATACCGATGGACAAATATACAGTATATGTATATATGTATACATACAGTATATATGTATTTATGTATATGTATGTATATATTTAGACATCTATATACATACGGTATATGTACAGTATATATATGTTTATATATGCGTATACAGTATGTATATATGTGTATATATGCATATACAGTATGTATATATGTATATATATGTATATACAGTATGTATATATCTGTATATATATGTATATACAGTATGTATATATGTGTATATATGTATATATGCATATACAGTATGTACATATGTATATATATATGTATATACAGAATGTATATATGTGGATATATGTATATATGTACATACAGTATGTATATATGTGGATATATATGTATATATGTGGATATATATGTATGTGTATATATATATATATATATATATATGTATACACAGTATGTATATATGTGGATATATAAGTATAAATATGTATATACAGTATGTATATATGTGGATATATAAGTATAAATATGTATATACAGTATGTATATATGTGGATATATAAGTATAAATATGTATATACATTATGTATATATGTGGATATATATGTATATATATCCATATACATTATGTATATATGTGGATATATAAGTATATAAATGCATATACAGTATGTTTATATGTAGATATATATGTATATATATCCATATACATTATGTACATATGTGGATATATAAGTATATATATGTATATACAGTATGTATATATGTGGATATATATGTATATATATCCATATACATTATGTATATATGTGGATATATAAGTATACATGTATATACAGTATGTATATATATGTATATACAGTATGTATATATATGTATATACAGCATGTATATATAAGTATATATATATGTATATACAGCATGTATATATAAGTATATACAGCATGTATATATAAGTATATATATAAGTATATACAGCATGTATATATAAGTATATATATATGCATATACAGTATGTATATATAAGTATATATATGTATATACAGCATCTATATATAAGTATATATATATATGTATATACAGTATGTATATATAAGTATATATATGTATATACAGTATGTATATATAAGTATATATATATCTATATACAGCATGTATATATAAGTATATATATATGTATATACAGTATGTATATATAAGTATATATATGTATATACAGCATGTATATATAAGTATATATATATGTATATACAGTATGTATATATAAGTATATATATGTATATACAGTATGTATATATAAGTATATATTTGTATATACAGTATATATATATAAGTATATATATATGTATATACAGTATGTATATATAAGTATATATATATGTATATACAGTATGTATATATAAGTATATATATATGTATATACAGTATGTATATATAAGTATATATATGTATATACAGTATGTATATATAAGTATATATTTGTATATACAGTATATATATATAAGTATATATATATGTATATACAGTATGTATATATAAGTATATATATATGTATATACAGTATGTATATATAAGTATATATATATGTATATACAGTATGTATATATAAGTATATATATATGTATATACAGTATGTATATATAAGTATATATATATGTATATACAGTATGTATATATAAGTATATATATATGTATATACAGTATGTATATATAAGTATATATATATGTATATACAGTATGTATATATAAGTATATATATATGTATATACAGTATGTATATATAAGTATATATATATGTATATACAGTATGTATATATAAGTATATATATATGTATATACAGTATGTATATATAAGTATATATATATGTATATACAGTATGTATATATAAGTATATATATATGTATATACAGTATATATATATAAGTATATATATATGTATATACAGTATGTATATATAAGTATATATATATGTATATACAGTATGTATATATAAGTATATATTTGTATATACAGTATGTATATATACTGTATGTCCGGCGTGCAAATGACGACTTCATCAAACTGCATCTGAAGCGTGTAAAGTCCGTGAGTGTCTATTAACAAGCTTGCTCTGTCCTTCCATCCATCCATCTTTTAAGCTGCGTATCCACACTACGGCTGCGGGTGCTTGCTCTTGACTAACGTTATGCATGTGGTGTCTCCCTCAAACATTAAACCTGCAATTTGCAATGACTGGAAAGCCTTGGCTGTGCAAGGTGGAACCAAGACTTCTTCATTCAATACTTCCGAAGCCATCTATTGGAAAATCATGGAGTGTATCGCACTGGATAGACGGGAGACGCTGGATTCACCAAACTCGTGGAGTTCCCCAAGCCTGTTTATTGCCCAATTATTGCCGCGCCACGTGCGTCGCCTTTTTGCCGCAAAAAGTGCGTACCCCAGCTCCAAAGGTGGCGTACTGTTGAGTTTTAAGTTGTGTTTTCATAGACCACATACTTTGCTCGGAAAAGCTTTATAGATGAGACTCCGGCACATTTTCATCACTTTCTCAAAAGCTTTTTTCTCATAAATAAATGTCGGAAGAAGTTCAACAACTGACTCAGGCATTTTTGCACAGAAAGACGGTATAAAAACTGCTCGGTCGGCATCTTGGTGGTTTGTGAAATCGCTTCTTCCTGATATTGTTTCAAGTTGTGAAATACTGAGCTGCAGTTTGTGTACATTCCTTCTCCAAAGTAAACCAGCTCATTATTCACAGTCACAGTCGCGGAATAGATCCGTGTATGGAATGTGACTCCAATTCAAACTTCAAACTTTGTCAAATTTCACTGACTACCCAGCTGTTGAGTAACCTACTTTGGGGGATCCGTCAAACCATCTCCACAACGGGGGGTAAGATTTATTTCCTTATGACTAACATTCAAATGTACTTGTCTAAAATCACATATGAATGCAAATATTCACAATATTGGATCTGCTATATACTTCAAAAGAAAAGAGGAAGTTGATGCAAAAATGACTGTTAAGTACCAAACGTCTGCAGTGACAACGATGGAAATAGAGGACGACAATGGTGGCCTCAAGCATCTTGTAATGGATGGCACCAAGCTTCGACATTCAGGTACCAGAACACTGATTATGTAGATGGAAACTACTAAAATGACATAAGGACTACTATTTTCATATTGTAAGTGATTTGTGCTATTTCTACCCTAAGTGGTGTTTACGCCTGCACGCGTTTCGCCTGGTTCTGTTTACCCATAAGTTACGCATTTGGCGCGCAGTTTGTGGTTAGCATCGGCACAAAATGACTTATTTATACGTAAGCCAAGTACTGGTTACATCTAGCGCNATGTGACTCCAATTCAAACTTCAAACTTTGTCAAATTTCACTGACTACCCAGCTGTTGAGTAACCTACTTTGGGGGATCCGTCAAACCATCTCCACAACGGGGGGTAAGATTTATTTCCTTATGACTAACATTCAAATGTACTTGTCTAAAATCACATATGAATGCAAATATTCACAATATTGGATCTGCTATATACTTCAAAAGAAAAGAGGAAGTTGATGCAAAAATGACTGTTAAGTACCAAACGTCTGCAGTGACAACGATGGAAATAGAGGACGACAATGGTGGCCTCAAGCATCTTGTAATGGATGGCACCAAGCTTCGACATTCAGGTACCAGAACACTGATTATGTAGATGGAAACTACTAAAATGACATAAGGACTACTATTTTCATATTGTAAGTGATTTGTGCTATTTCTACCCAAAGTGGTGTTTACGCCTGCACGCGTTTCGCCTGGTTCTGTTTACCCATAAGTTACGCATTTGGCGCGCAGTTTGTGGTTAGCATCGGCACAAAATGACTTATTTATACGTAAGCCAAGTACTGGTTACATCTAGCGCAGTGGTCGGGACCTTTTTAGACCCACAGGTCGATTTGAGTTCTGGCAGACCAACTTTTACACGAGTTTTGTATGAAACGGAGCCAGGAACAACATCAAATGAAAAGCACAAATTGAATACAGGCCAGCAACCACGCTTCAAGTTTGGAGGTTCTTTTTCTCCGAGAAGGTGTGTGTGGTAACACCAGAGTAGACAAAATCCAACCCCACTCAAGACGACTACCGAGTGCTACCTTCTACAACCGAGGATCAGACCGCCCAAGGTCCCCGCTTTTGGCTGCCACCCGACTCAGCCAACACCCAACCCCTTTAACCCTTTCTCACTAGAGTGGGGACCCATGTGGCCTCTCCTGTCAGGCCACAGTGGTGCAGGACAAGCCCCCGGATGTCCTAATGAAATATCATGACAATCTACTTCCACTATTATCAGGAGAACCACAGTATAGAGCAGAGGGATTCACCTGCTGTGGCCCAGCAAAGTGCACTATATTTGGGCAAATGCTCTGAGAAGCTTGTGTGATACTAAGAAGGTCTCGGGCAATCCTTTTGCTTTTTTCCAAACATTGCAGTGCTGGTGTTATAGGTGGCTGATCAGGTTTTTTGTGTGCTTAATGGTTTTTTCCCCTCAAATTTTGACTTTGGATCGGTATGAATCAGTATTTGGGAGGAGCTAGCAGACAAACAATGCAGTGGAAGAAGAATTAGAGGTCGGGAGAACCAGAGCGTACAGCTGGAGGAGTCGCCCATCGCCGTGGCGACACATGGCTCCGTTTACGATCGGTCAGCGTTTCAGCAGACAAATGTTTTACACAAACATCACCTACAAATGACTGAAGTATCAAAAGTACAGCTATTTTGATTTGAGAATCAATTACACAACATGAGAAGTTGGTATCGGAAGTATCAATATTTCAGTATGAATCCGCCCGTAACCACTCCTTACTGGTTGCAAAGCAGCAGTTCTTACCACTCTTCCACTGTGTCCCTTCACTCGGCACTTACAGTTCTTCGTTATTATTGTTCTCAAAGTCAGATATGCAATATTAAATCCAGGTTTGTATTTTTCATTCAGTTTATGCACTGAAACACAGTCCTTTCAGGGCTGCTACGCTCTGCCTTGCGTTGCTGTGTGTTGTCCTGGTGACTGTTCTCATCGCTCAATCAGTCCATTGTGAGTACCACTTTTGCTATCTTTGTTGGCCAAAGTCGTACAATCGACGGTGATGTATTTCCTTTCTTCTGTGGCAGACTCGGGGGTAAGTAAAGACGCCCAAAATACTTTAGAAGCCACAAGAATGGAGAAACACAACCTGCAAGAGAACCTGAAGAGTGTACAGAATGAGAAGAGGAATCTCGCCGCCAGCCAGGAGCAGTTGCAACAAAATGTCAACTACGTGTCAAAAATGAAAACTCAAATGGAAACCAACAACAACCTACTTACTGCTGAAGCCCAGCAACTGAAGGAGAGTCAAAGCCAGTTGCAAGCCAGTAACGCTGCTTTGAACAAAGAGCTCGAGCAGCTGAAGGCCAACAAGGAGCAGTTGCAGACTAATAATGATGCCTTGTCTACCGGCACAGACTTACTCCAACAAAAGTACAATTCACTGCTCAAGAGCAAAACCACCCTGCAGACGAACTATGACACTGTGACGAAGGAGAGGGATCTCTTGCAGAACAAAGTCAATATCGCCACGCGGTCCAAGGAGAAGCTGCAAATGAGTTACAACAGGCTGATAAAGGATGTGGAACACCTACAGGAGCGATACAACTCCTCCTCCGACGAGAAAGACCTCCTTGCCAGGGGTCACCGAAATCTGACGCTGGAGAAAGCAAATTTGCAGGCCACATACACCACACTCAGCAAAGCCACAGATGAATTACTGGCCTCCTACAATTCCACCGTTGAGGAGAAACAAGAACTTCAAAAGACTTTGAGCAACGTTACTGCGGAGTGCGACCTGCAGAGAATGATCATCACCAATCTGACTGCTGAGGTAGAACAGCTGAAGGCTTCCATCACCATACTGAACGCAACTAAAGGTAAGACGGGAAAACGCATATGAAGCTTTTTTGTGGAGGAAACAGAAAAGTAGAAAAATCATGACAGGAGCAGGAAGCGTGAAAAAGAGCGAGCAGTCTATGCAGACTGTCAGTCATCAAGATGGTGGTAATGGTGAGTAATGGTAACGCTAAATCAAGACAACCCTTCTTTGTTGGAGATGTTGCACCAGCTGTAAGTTTCCCGATTTATATCCCTGGCCGGTGTGTCCTCCCCACCCCCCGATCCCACCCGACCCCTTTACTCTATTAGACTTTATGCTACCAAAATTCCCTTATAATATTGCAATGTCATTTTTGTCCAATTATTTTTTTCTTGTTCGATTACTACAGTAGTTCCTAAACTTTTTCTTTGCAGCACCCCCCCTTTTGGAGATACAATTATTTTTAGCGCCCCTTCAATCATCACAGTTTGTAGTTTTTGAGTCATCCTATTTTTTAACAAACAAACCCCCTTCTTGGGTGTAAAAGTGCTCTTTCCTGTCAAAATGATTGCATCAAGAGTTTTCCGTTACAGATAAGATTTGCCCCAGTGGCTGGAAGAAGTTTGAGACAGGCTGCTATTATTCTTCGTCTTTATCCAAGAAGACATGGTACCTGAGCAGAAACTACTGTCAAGGAAAAGGAGCTGACCTGGTCATCATAAACAGTCCAGAGGAAATGGTGTGTTGAGCCTTTCTTCTTCTTTTCCTTTGGGCTTATCCCTTCAGGGGTCGCCACAGCGAATCAATTGCCTCCATCTAACTCTGTCTTCTGTATCCTCTTCTCTTGCGCCAACTACCTTCATGTCCTCTTTCTCTACATCCATAAACCTCCTCTTTGTTCTTCCTCTAGGCCTCCTGCCTGGCATTTCAAAACTCAGCATCCTTCTACCAATATATTCACTATCTCTCTTCTGGACATGTCCAACCATCTGAGTCTGGCCTCTCTGACTTTATCTCCAAAACCTCTAACATGTGCTGTCCCTATGATGTCCTCAATCCTGATCCTGTCCATCCTGGTCACACCCAAAGAGAACCTCAGCATCTTCATCTCTGCTACCTCCAGCTCAAACCAGAACATGTTGAGCCTTTGCACTCTTATTTTTCTTTGTTTGCATCACACTGCGCAGGCTATGGTAGCACTGCAAAGAAGGCAAAAAAAACGTACCACTTCCACATGGAATGAGAAAAATAACCTGTTTTTCACCCAAGCTGTCTAGTGACCAGAATACTACATATAAACTGACTTTCAATACTTTTTAACTAAGTAGGCCACAGTCAACCACAAAAAAGCAATAATTTAATTCATTTTTTGAAAAAGGTGCCATCTCTGGGTCGGGATGCAGTCCTGCCCCAAGTGGAGAAGTTTAAGTACCTCGAGGTCTTGTTCACGAGTGAGGGAAGGATGGAGCGCGAGATGCACAGGCGGATTGGTGCGGCGTCTGCAGTGATGCGGACTCTGTGCCGGTCCGTCGTGGTGAATAGAGAGCTGAGCCGAAAGGCAAAGCTCTCAATTTACGACGATCTACGTTCCTACCCTCACCTATGGTCATGAGATTTGGGGAGTGACCGAAAGGACAAGGTGAAAGGTGAGAAGCACTGTCATCCGGGAGAGACTAGGAGTAGAACCGCTCCTCCTCCACATTGAGAGGAGCCAGATGAGATTGCTGGGGCATCTGGTTAGGATGCCCCCTGGACGCCTTCCTGGGGAGGTGTTCATGGCACGTCCGTAGGAGACCTTGGGGAAGACCCAGGACACGTTGGAGAGACTATGTCTCTCAGCTGGCCTGGGAACGCCTCGGCATCCGGCGGGAAGAGCTGGACGAAGTGGCCGGGGAGAGGGTAGTCTGGGCTTTCCTGCTTAGGCTGCTGCCCCGGCGACCCGACCTCGGATAAGCGGAAGATGATGGATGGATGGATTTCTGAAATCATTATTGTAAAATGGACATTATATTGAATCTAACATAGCAGTCACAACACACGTACAGTCATCAGATCGCGGTTGATTGGGTCCAGACCCAGATTAGAGCACTGTAGACATGAAATAACAGCGCCTACACAGTGGGCGACATGTTTGTGAAATGTGTGGCACATTGTAATACACTTTGTGTCAGAACCCCAGAGACAGAGCCAAATTCTTCTACTTCATGAAGGACACAATTTCTTTTCTCCAAGTTGAGAGAGAATAATGTTTTCCAGAACATCCCTCCTTGCAAGCAAACTTAGAAAAGCCACAAAGTCAGCAATACCCTGTAGGACAGCATTCCAAGGTTTGGAGGTAACACGCCATGCAATGCCACTATAGGTGAGGGACTAATCTGACTGGAGGTAAAGCCTGAAAGTGAACGAAGGACAGAGTTCCAGAACTGAGACAGGGCAGGACAGGTCCAAAGCATGTGGGTATGAACCGCCATCCCTTGGTGACATGTATCACAGGTTGGATCTGTCCCAGAGGTGATGCGAGCTAGTTTGCTTCTGGACCAGTGAGTGGGCTCAACTTGCAATGTATGATCTTATGTCCAGTGCAGATTCAGGAGGAGTGGACCCGCTTCAGAACTAATTGCCTGGTGTTTGTGTCTTTGTGAATGTTGATTGCTGAGAATGATATTGTACATGCAGTAGGTCGTCTGACAGAATGGTAAGAAAGAATGGCTGTACGGTCGGTACAGCCATCAATTTCCCTTTGATCTTTTACTCTACAGTAACAACCGCTGTCAAGTCCCTCACTATTTAAGCAATCGACAGAATTGATTTCTCTTCTTTGCCAGGAATTTGTTAATGGCTTGTTTTCAAATAACAAGGAGGTCTGGATAGGACTAACTGATCAGGGTGTGGAGGGTCATTGGAAGTGGGTGGATGGAACCACTTTGACCACAGCGTAAGAGACAACTCATCTCTTATTATTTCATTCACTTCATTTTCAAGGTTAAGCGACAATAAATGCTTGACAGAGTTTTCTTTGCAATGCAGGTACTGGGCGGATAACCAGCCCAACAGTTACAATGGAGACCAAGACTGTGTGGAGTTTTGGCACCGCTTATCGGGAAAGGCTGAATGGAACGATGAAAAATGCAGTTCTCAGAGATACTGGGTGTGTGAGATGTAGCTGAGTAAGCTTGGAGGCAAACCAAAAGAGGAACTAAGAACTATAGCTGCTGGTAAGAGAGTGAGGAAAGGAGCCACGATGTCCTTTCCTTCCAAAGATGGATGCTCAAGAGGATATATTTCTACTTCAGTCAATCACACTGTAAAATAAATGGACCACAACAACTATTAATAAGTGTTGACTCTTTTTAAAACAGTGTCTGTGATAGTAGTTGAGCTTCAGGACGCACTGGAAGAGAACATGGATTCAAACTACACCGGCATACCGTCACTCGGTTATGGTAGTTCATTGATTCCAGACCCAATCGCGATAAGTGAATATTGGCTCGGTAGGTAGTAAGAGCCGAGAAAACCTGTTTATAACCTTCTAAAAACTTTTTTAAAAACATTATTAGAGATAAAGTAACGTCCTTATAGTCACCTTTATACTCGTATTACCTCATACCTCATACTAGACATAATAAGACACATAACGCACATTATGTACTACTGCAAGCTTTGTTTACACCACTTTGCTCGACTCTTACAAGTCAAGTCAAGAAGCTTTTATTGTCATTTCAACCATATAAGCTGATGCAGCGCATGGTGAAATGAAGCAACGTTCCTCCAGAACCCTGGTGCTACATAAAACAACATATATTCACATAGAACACGACAGAGAACTAAGGACTAACTTGGAACATAAAGTGCATCGTGTGCAAACAGTGCATAAACAGACAAGACAGTGCAGGACAAACAACAAAGAGCATAAAGTAATAACACCGACCAAAAACCAAAAATGTATTGGGATTGTATTACAGAAACTGTAAACAGGATGTGAAAGGTACAAGATGTGCAAAAATAGCATACATAACAGCAAAAGGTGCAAAATAGCATGTCAAAGTAAACATAGTTGTAATAAATAATAAATATGAGATGTGCATGAATATGGAATGAAATGGTGAAGGATAATATGTATCAATTCGAGTTCTGTGTGTTGAGAAGCCTGATGGCTTGTGTCTGGTTGTGAGGGCCCAAATGCTCCGGAACCTCATCCCAGATGGAAGCAGTGTGAACGGTGTGTGTGAGGGTGTGTGGGCTCGTCCACAATGCAGTTTGCTTTGCGGATGCAGCGTGTGGTGTAAATGTCCGTGACAGAGACTCCAATGACTTTCTCGGCCGACCTCACTATCCTCTGTTGGGTCCGAAACGGTGCAGTTCCCAAACCAGACAGTGATGCAGCTGCTCAGGATGCTCTCGATGGTCCCTCTGTAGAACATCGTGAGGATGGGGGGAGGTAGATGGGCTTTCCTCAGCCTTCTCAGGAAATAGAGACGCTGCTGGGCTTTTTTACTGATGGTGCTGGCTTAGTGACCAGTTGAGGTTCTCTGCCAGATGAACACCAAGGTATTTGGTGTTCTTGACAATCTCCACGGATAATCCATCGATGATCAGTGGAGACTGATCACTCTTTGCTCTTCTAAAGTCAACAACCATCTCTTTCGTTTTGTCAACATTCAGAGACCTGTTGTTGGCTCTACACCAGTCTGTAAGGTGTTGCAACTCCTCTCTGTAAGCTGACCCATCGTTCTTGCTGATGAGACCCACCGTGGTGGTGTCATCGGCAAACTTGATGATGTTATTCGAGCTGTGCATTGCTACGCAGTCGTAAGTCAGTAAAGTGAACAGCAGTGGGCTGAGTACACAGCCCTGAGGGGCCACGGTGCTCAGCGTGGTGGTGCTGGAGTTGCTGTTCCCGATCCGGACTGACTGAGGTCTCCCGGTCAGGAAGTCCAGGATCCAGTTACAGAGAGAGAGGTGTTCAGACCCAGGAGGCTCAGCTTCGTGATCAGGTGCTGTGGGATGATTGTGTTGAATGCTGAACTGAAGTCGATGAACAGCATTCTGACATAGGTGTCCTTGTTATCCAGGTGGGTGAGGGCGAGATGGAGGGTGGAGTTGATGGCATCGTCAGCGGAACGGTTCGGACGATACGCAAACTGTAAAGGGTCCAGTGAAGGTGGAAGCAGAGACTTGATGATCCTCATGACAAGCCTCTCAAAGCACTTCATTATGATGGGTGTGAGTGCGACGGGACGGTAATCATTGATGCAGGAGACTGTAGACTTCTTCGGCACTGGGACTATGGTTGTGGTCTTGAAGCACATGGGAACAACGGTGCTGCTCAGGGAGATGTTGAAGATGTCAGTAAAGACATCCGCAAGTTGTACTGCACATTTCCTGAGCAGCACCTGGTCGTCGGTAGGAGGTGTGTTTTTCCTTGCCGCCACGTTGTTCTGTACCTCAAACCTTGCGTAGAAGTCGTTCAGCAGATCTGGGAGGTAGGCATCACTGTCACAAGTGGGTGATGGCGTCTTGTAATCCGTGATCGCCTGGATGCCCTGCCACATGCGCCGGCTGTCTCTGCTGTCTTCGAAATGGCCATTGATCTTCTTGGCCCGTGCTGTACTTAAGGCCACCTTGTCCCCTGCTCTGAAGGCGGAATCTCTGGATTGAAGCAGCACATTCTGAGGATGGTCACGTCCTCAGTGCACTTGCTGATGTAGCTGCTCACGGAAGATGTGTACTCCTCCAAGTTAATGGTGTCGCCATAAGTTGCAGCGTCTCTAAACATGTCCCAGTCAGTGCTCTCAAAACAGTCCTGAAGAGCAGAGATGGCTCCTGCTGGCCAGGTTTTTACCCATTTTTGGGGGGAATTTTGCCCATTATCCACAATCCCTATGTGACATGAACACATATGTCTTTGTCATTTCTGTGTTCTTAAGTTATAAAAACAGCTAAAAAGCAATGCACATAATGGGACACACATACATATTCTTATTAAAAAGAATAAATAAAAAGAAGCGCACTTTACCTTTGACGCAAAAAAAAACTCTTTGGGGCGGTCGGACCTGAGCAGGAGGGGATAGAGAAGAAGAGAAAAGATGACAGAGGGGGAGACGGGGCAAGAAGGAGGACAAAACAGAGAGAGACAACACATATATCATATAAGAGACAACACCAGCAACAACAATTGCAACAACGATAACAAAACAACAGAGACAAATCAGACTATATCAGCAAACGGTGGTAAAGCCCTTAATGGGAAATAACCAAATAATAAAATTGCTGTAACAGCCACAGTGCTGATATTGTATTGAAACAGTCATCTTTTTGCTGTTTTGTGGTTTACTACCGCCTAATCTTAATAAGAAATATGCATATTTAAGCACATTTTCATGTATTTTTGCCTTAAACATTTTCGCGCACAAAAATGGCTAAATGAACTAAAATACAAATAAAGAAATTCTCGGGAAAAAAGCGTCTTTTCTGCAGAAAATCTCATTCACCGTAAGTCTGTAATCATTTGTAAATGCATGATAACAAAGTTAAAATGTACAGCATACAGTTACAAAACCCGCTTTTTACATGTTTATGTCCTTATGCTTCCCTGATAGTGTTCTTTTGTTGAGATTTCCCACTTCCTCGAACGCACCGTAATTGCTGTGAGATGCAACAGTGAAACTTGCTCAGGGGTCATCATTCATTATCATACAAATATTAATAATATAGTATAACAAATATTCAAATATATTGCTAATTAACTACTAATTTAATTTCTACTCCTTTACACTTTTCTACACTCTGTGTAATTTTGTAACAATTGAAAATAAAAATGTGTTCAATAAGTATGTGAGGCATAATTACGGTCTAAAGCGTTTTTTTAAAGACATTTGAGAAGATTGGGTTTTTAAAGTTGTTTAATTGAAATCGTGCGCGCGTGCATGTGCGCCGAGGCTGCGGCCCGGCTTCAGCCAGACTCTGAGAGGCCTTGATTGTGTAGCGAGAGAACACCATTTTAGCGTATTTGGATTTATTTGCTCTTTGTCACAAAAATCTTTGCACACGTGCCATCATTCATTGCAAAACAGCTTGAGCCGGACAGACGTGCTGCTCATTTAGTTGCTCGTCACCGTTCCAAGCCTCTATCTGTCCGTCATCCCGCCTACTGCAGGCAGGTAGGCAGCCAGTGAGTTTAGTGCCACTGCGGTGTGGGGGCAGCACCACAGACATTGACACCGTGTTCTTCTGAAAGATCACATAAAGCATCCCTTTTGCAAATGTATTTACACACCACGCAGTTAACATGATCCGACCTTGATATATACACTTCCGTCCTCATTTATGAATAGAATATTTTCATTGTTATCGCACCGAAAACCTGCTGATGACTTTCTTTTTAACATTAGAGCCCTCAAGAGAAACGGATGGATGGAAGACAAGAACATTAACACTCATACTTCCATCTTTACACTCCTGTTACCCAACATGGTAGACTTGGACAATAAGACATAAATATGATTACAAATTTTAATCTAATTAATCATGATTAATCATCCTTCTCCCTGAGCTACAACCTTATTAGTGGTGGAGGAGTTTCCGTGTCCCATTGAGCCTAAAAGCTAACTTTTCAGGTGGTAGGTTCACCCATGACAAACCAGTCCTAGGTGACGGACCAGACAAAGAGTTTTCCTCGCCTAGACGACCAACTCCGGAGTCAGGCCGGGGGTGTGGCAGACAAAAGCAGGGACGTTGGCGGTCCAATCCTCGGGTGCAGACGCACAGCAACGTCTCTGGATCCAGTTCTCGCATTCCACTTTGGCGTTGCTGGCAGTGAGAAGCGGCGGCGGCACGGGTGGCAATTCTGCTGCTCCCCAGTTTGCGGTCTGTACTTGAACCAATTTAACCAGGTGAACGGGGGGTTAGTTTATCTCCCTTTTTGTAGTCCCTAGAGGGAGTACAGGAAAGTGCTCCCTCGAGGGATTTCTTTGTCCTCCTGGAGGTCTTCACTCCTCACTTTGGCACCAACAGAGAGACCTGGAGAGCCCCCCAGAGGTGTCTGAAAGTGTTTCGTACTGGCAGAACATTTGAATCATACTTCAACCATGCTCTTATGAGCCATAATGGGTTGCGTTCAAAGACACCGTGTTATTTTTTCAGTTCCATTCACAGTGTAGATGTGTTTTCTGGGATTTCCGATCATACTTCAATTCAGAAAATGTGTCTTTTTGTGTATGTTTAGACCACACATACACGCATAACAAAGACGTTTTGATGTTCGGAGTGCCCTTGAATGCACCTCACTGTTGTCTGGTGTCGTTCCGAGGACTGGAGACGTGTTTACGATTTAGAGATAAATATATGATCATGGAATTTCACTGAAATCTGCTAATGATAGCAATTTGGCAAAGTTTAGCTACTAACGGTAGCTAGCATTATTTACAATATTGGTAGTAGATACTGTAGGTGCCATGGCCTTCATTTTGAGTACCCCATGTAGACTTGCTAGTGATGCACAATGGGTTCCTTTGTGTCATATGCTTTCCTTGCGGGGCGGCTCTACGCCCCCCCTTAAGTAAATGGCATGCCCCCCCCGGAGGTAAAAACTCCGCCAGAAAAAGACAGCTCCCCTCATCTCTCAGCTGTGTGGCGGTGCTGCACGTGTCTTCACAGCCCAGATGCCCTCCGCTTCCCTCCGTAAACATTTAATCGGTCTTAGTGAGCAAATGAGCCTAGACCGTGGTGTCGGGGGGGACAGAGGGAACAGAGAAAGCTGTTAGACAACTAAGAATTACCGACTAAAAACGAAGGTTCATACACGTGTCTGTCATATGTCTTCAATCTGCAGTTAATAAAATAAGAACATTTAACAAATAGCTGCAAATAGCATTTCTTTGATTTTGTCAGTCAAAAAAAATATTACACCCCCTCGGGTATTTGACTGGTGTGTTTCTTTTCACCAGAAAAAAAAAACACCAGTTTAACATTGAAAGTATGAAAGTGCTAAGACCCAATTTATAGTAATTTCGGGTCAAATAATCGTATTTTGCATGGTCACAACATTTCACATGAGCACTAATAAGTAATATCCTGTATGATTTTGTTTTTTTTACAAATATTAAACATTGTTAATTGTTTATTATTTTAGTTAATATTTGCATAGTAATTGTGCCTCAAAATGTGTATTTCGAGAGGCTACATTTTGGTAAAGTTTCACATGTTCCAGGCCGATGCTGGCATTCTTCCGTTTGACTGGGTTTTAATGGTCCACTCACAATATGGCTTAAATATGCATATTAATTCATTCATTCATTCATTCATTTTCTGTACCGCTTATCCTCATTAGGGTCACGGGGATGCTGGAGCCTATCCCAGCTGGCTTTGGGCGAGAGGCGGGGTACACCCTGGACTGGTCGCCAGTCAATCGCAGGGCACATATAGACAAACAAACATTCACATTCATACCTATGGACAATTTTAGTCGCCAATTAACCTAACATGCATGTTTTTGGAATGTGGGAGGAAACCGGAGTACCCGGAGAAAACCCACACACGCACGGGGAGAACATGCAAACTCCACACAGAGATGCCCAACGGAGATTTGAACCCAGGTCTTCCAGATCTCCTGACTGTGTGGCAAATGTGCTAACCACTCAGCCACCGTGCGGCCTGCATATTAATTTATTACCAAATTCAAGGGTAAAGTATAACAGCCGTGATAAAGCAAGTGCCGAATGTCAAAACAACCAATGACACAGCCTCGTTTTTGACAGGTTTTCAGCACTGCACCGCGCGGGGATTGGAATACAGGTGAAATCTTCAACATTAGACAGTCTTGATGCACAAAAATAATCACCTAACTTACTTATTTGTTAACATGATGCACACAGAGCAATGAAAAACATCGTCAGCTGTCTGCTTCCTGCTCATTTGTCCACGGGCCATGAGGCGTTCAGGCGCACTTGTAAATGGAAAATTACGCGCAAACTGTTTTTAATGTTTGTTCACGTACCCCCTATTACAATTGGCGTACCCCACTTTGGGAATCCTGGCACTAGTCTATTTGTATGTTCTAACATAAGCCTATCATAAGATGTACCTGATACTCACCTCACTTCAGTGACCGCAACTGGAGCTGAGTCTTCAGGCGGGTAGAGGCCTGACATGCGCAACCCACTTCTCCAGTTTGAGGGTTGGACACACAGATTCTCATTCTTGTTATGATGTCTTCTTCTTTCCTATTTCTGCTGCTACTCCTTATTTGATCCACTCTTTTTTTGAAGGCTATACAGCTGCCGACCTTTTGAGTCTCTATCCCATGCGTCCTGCCATTTCTTTACAATCTTGTCCTTCACAACTGCCTTAATCTCAGCTTTACTGTATTTTATGTTTACCTCTACTTGTGCTCTCCTCGTTGCCGTCTTTGCGTATGCATCCGCCAATTCGTTCCCCACCACTCCTATATGTGCTGGCACCCGTGATAGCGTCATAATCATCCCTGCCTTCTTGATTCTACCAATCGTCTGAATGATCTCGTAAATGATATCTTGTTTGACTCTGAGTTCATAGATTTAATGCTGAAGCGAGCACTGCTGGAATCTGAAGCTACAACAACCGGTACGGGTTTAACCACTTCCACCCATTGAAGAGTTAGCCAAATGGCCATCAGCTCTCCAGTGTACACCGACCAATTATCGTTTCCTCTATAATTGAGTGCAACATTTAAGTCGGGATTCAAAAAGGCCACCCCTACTGGTTTAGCTTCGTTTTTTGACGCATCAGTAAATATCTGGATTCGATCTCTATATTTTCCTTGTACGTATCGACTAACATCTAACTTCTAAGTGTTCCCCATAGAGCTTTATGTTAACCCGACATTTTTTCATCTTTTCTGTAAACAACCTTACCTTTGTTTTTCCTACTGAGAACCTAAATCCCCATTCCAGGGCCCATCCCTCAATAGCAGTAATTGCTTCCTGCATCTTCTCAACCAAAAACTCAACATTCCGCCCCCTTTTCCAAAGCACCCCATCGTCTGCAAACAAGGATACTCCAAATGAACCATCAATCCGACTAAATACCTCATTTATCGTAATTGAAAATAAGAGCGGACTAATAATACTCCCTTGAGGGGTACCATTTTCCATTAATAAATACGAACTATTTTCTGTCCCAACTCTCACTGAGATCTTCCTCTCTGATAGGAAGCGTTTGATCCACCGCCCCATCCTGCCTCTAATCCCCAACCTCCCAACTTTGATCAACAAGCCTTCCTTCCACATCGTATGCTTTTTCTACGTCAAAAGACTTTCCCTGGTAACTTGAGCTTCCAATACATACTTGAACCTCTCATCAATCATCTTCTCCATTGTTCTACCAACATGGGAGGTTAACGCAATGGGTCTGAAGCTACCAGCATCAGATGCATCCTTGCCAGGTTTACAAATAGGAACTATAATTGCTTCTTTCCAGGCTATTGGAAGTATTCCTCCTTCCCAAACATGATTGTACCACCTCAATCATCGTTCTTTTCCTTTAGTACTCCAGTTCTTTATCATACTGTATGTCACCTGATCCTTCCCTGGGGCAGATTCTTTCGTTTTCAAAAAGGGCATAGTTTAGCTCGGTTATTGAGAACGGCATATTATCTTGCGTATCCTCTATTTTATTCTTCATGGGAATGCCCCTCTGTCTTACTTCTTGCTCCTTTAGATTATCTGTGCTGTGAACCTTAGCAAAAGTCCTGACAACTCTGCCTTGCGGCGACACCCTGCAACCGTTTATACTCAATTAAATGTTCCAAACTGTGGGATTTCTTCAACATCTTAAACGCCTTATTCTTATCTTGAACTGCTTTTGAGCATTCATCTGTCCACCACGGGACAACGCATCTCTTTGTACTACCCTTAGTCTTTGGTATTGATACCTGTGCTTCTAACACAGCCTTACCTATCTCTGCTCTAAGTTCACTACCCCCTTTTTCCAATTGAACCTTCTTCTGCAATCTCTTCTCTAACCTCTCCATTACTATCATTCTCCTGTCCCCATAAAGTGCTACGTGCATTAAAGTCCCCACACCATATTCCATGTTCCCCCCAGCGCTCCACCATAGCTTCTAATTGAGCTTTCTCCAAGCTTTTACGTGGATTATAAAAAATGTATCAATGTTATGCTTGTCTTCCTTACCCGTACCTCAACTGCTACTACCTCTAAATCTTGTATTGTACTTAACTGTCTATATCTTCATCCGTGTTTAATAATGTGAATAATTCTGAATGTGACACCTTGTGCTCTGTTCTCACCTGTTCAATTTCAGTTGCCTGTTTCCTGACTGGGCACATGGCCCTTCCCCACAGTTACACCGCACTCCCCATAGGAGTGTTCCCCTCCACATCTTCCACACCTCTGTTGGCTCCTACATGCACCAGCAATGTGTCCGTAACGCTGACGCCTGAAACATCTGAGAGGAGGTGCTACAAATGGCGTTTAGACGTTTAGATGCCACCAGGCATCTGCTTTTTTAAACTCCTCGAGATTCTCTCCCGCAGGGATGGGGGAGACCACCCCTCTTGCTCCTCGCTCCTCTCTGCCACTGCAACTTGACATATATATTTCATCTTCATTGCTTTATTCCTTTGCTCCGGGTCAGTACATTTGACGAGCAAACACCCATCCCACAACACCTTTGCCAGTTCTATTTCCCCAGTCGGATGTTTCAGGTATGCGGTCAGACCGATTGGGCTGACCATTTTTACATCATGTCCTTCTTTAAACTTCAATAGGATTTTAAACTCTTCCTTATGCTGCAGCACTTTCTTCCTCACCATTGCACCGATTCCCTCGTCTTCTAGTGCCCTTTCCCTGCGCCCCGACCTTTCCTCCCTCCTCCCCCCTGGTAATCCATCACCCACGTCCATGTCGCCCATCTCATCATCCTCCGGATACTCCCCCTCATTAGCTATCACTCTGCTCACTATTTACTCTATTCACTATTCAGTTTATGCCAAACCGTCGTCCTGTTCTCTCAAGTTTCGACTCCGGCCTACTTACCTTTCCCAAACCTTCCCGTTTGTTGAGGCTGACCAGCCACGAGCTTGCCTGTAGCGCCCCCTCCTGGTACACCTCCAGAATCACGCTGGCACTGCACGTGCGGCTTCTTTTTGCCCTTCTGTGTACTTCCGGGTGGATTGTTTCTCTGCCAGGCGCTGGGCGGGTTTTTGACACTAACGTATTGAGAGATAAAGCACCTCAGAAAAGACCGGTGACATGTGAATGCGTTCGTTTTTCATACAGTAATGTTTACGTGTTCACAGCGAGACAGGCCCACGTGCAATACTCGCTTTCGCCACCGGATGGCACTGGAGACGGCGCTTAGTGGCTGAGCCAAAGGACGCAATCCACAGTGTCACTCAGTACAGATGCCGAAGCTGACCGTGTGCTTCTTTTTCGACGTTTCAGGCGGGTTTGTGTATCAATAATGCGCTTGTGTTGTCAGAATTTGCGTGTTAGTGATTCCATTTAAGTTTACGTGCCACATATTGACTGTAATACTGTTCTCAGCTGGCGTTAGCATATGCTAGGCTAACGTTAGCCGCTAACGGCAGCCATTTTGGATCGGCTCTGTTGCGTTTACACTTGTAAATTAGCATTTATGTGCTATTTGGTGATTGTCAAACGTGCAGCAGGTTTTGAAGATGCACTTTATTAAGCGATGCCTGCATATGTAAATGCAAAAATGTCTACTCAGAAGTAGCAGCAGAGCGCATGTGTTAATAAAATGTTAACAAGATGTCCCCTTTCATTCATCCACAGATGCCGAAGCTGACTGTGTGCTTCTTTTTCGATGTTTCAGGCGGGTTTGTGTATCAATAATGCGCTTGTGTTGTCAGAATTTGCTTATTAGTGATTTAGCCCATTTAGTGGGATTGAAATTCCTTCCATAGAGGAAGCAGAGTCTGAGCATACGTACGTGGACAGTTCTATCACCGTGGCCGAGGTAATTGGGGTAGTCAAATCACTCCCCAGTGGCAAGGCTCCGGGGGTAGACGAGTTCCGCTCGGAATTCCTCAAGGCTCTGGATGTTGGTGGACTGTGTTGGTTGACACGCCTCTACAACATTGCATGGAAGTCGGGAACAGTACCTCTGGACTGGCAGACCGGGGTGGTGGTCCCCATTTTTAAAAAGGGTGACCGGAGGGTGTGTTCCAACTATAGGGGGATCACACTCCTCAGCCTTCCTGGGAAAGTCTACTCCAGGGTGCTGGAGAGAAGGGTACGACCGTTAGTCGAACCTCGGTTACAGGAGCTGCAATGTGGTTTTCGTCCCGGTCGCGGAACACTGGACCAACTCTACACCCTTGTACTCGAGGGTATGCGGGAGTTTGCCCAACCGGTCTACATGTGCTTTGTAGACCTGGAAAAGGCATTCGACCGTGTCCCTCGTGGTGTCCTGTGGGGGGTGCTCCGGGAGTACGGGATTGTTGGCCCGCTTCTACGTGCCATTCGGTCCTTGTACAATCGAAGCAGGAGCCTGGTCGGGATTGCCAGCAGTAAGTCGAGCTTGTTTCCGGTGAACGTTGGCCTCCGCCAAGGCTGCCCTTTGTCACCGATTCTGTTCATAATCTTCATGGACAGAATTTCTAGGCGCAGTCAAGGCGTTGAGGGAGTCCAGCTTGGTGACCTTAGGATCTCGTCTGTGACCTTCAGCGTCAGGCTGTGACCTTCAGCGTTTACTGGAGCGGTTTGCAGCTGAGTGTGAAGCATCTGGGATGAGACTCAGCACCTCCAAATCCGAGGCCGTGGTTCTCAGTCGGAAACGGGTGGACTGTACCCTCCGGGTCGGGAGTGAGGTCTTGCCTCAGGTGGAGGAGTTCAAGTATCTCGGGGTCTTGTTCACGAGTGAGGGACGGTTGGAGCGTGAGATCGACAGACCTAGGACACGCTGGAGGGACTATGTCTCACAGCTGGCCTGGGAACGCCTTGGTGTCCTCCCGGCGGAGCTGGAAGAGGTCGCTGGGGACCGGGAAGTCTGGACTTCCCTACTGAAGCTGCTGCCCCCACGACCCAGACCCAGATAAGCGGTGGAAAATGGATGGATGGATGGATGATTCCATTTAAGTTTACGTGCTACATGTTGACTGTAATACTGTGCTCAGCTGCCGCTAGCATATGCTAGGCTAACGTTAGCCGCTAACGGCAGCCATTTTGGATCTGCTCTGTTGCGTTTACGCTTGTAAATTAGCATGTATGTGTTATTTGGTGATTGTCAAACGTGCAGAGGGTTTTGAAGATGCACTTTATTAAGCGATGCCTGCCTATGTAAACGCATAAATGTCTACTCAGAAGTAGCAGCAGAGCGCATGTGTTAATAAAATGTTAACAAGATGTCCCCTTTCATTCATCCACAGTGTTCCTGAAAACGGTGGAACATTAATACAAAGGTAAGTCACCACTTCAACTTCTAGTAAGTATGAAAGGGGAAGAGAAGCGGGATCTGTAACACAGGATCCTGGCCCCGTTGCTGGGAGGTGTCATCCATCTATCTCCGGGTACTTCCTCTTTGTCTTTCAGTCCAGCTTTTCCCAGCCACTGGTATGATTTCCCAATGTCAGCCACCTCTTGGTGGCGCGGACCTGTTTTTGCATAGAAAGGCGGTATAAAAACTGCCCTTTCAGCATCTTTGTGGTTTGTGACATTGCTTCTTCCTGATCTTGTTTCATGTTGCAAAATAGTCAGTTGCTGTTTGCATACGTGTCTTCTCCAAAGTGAACGGGTTCATTTCTCGCCGAGCGGAGAAAAGAGCCGTGCATCTGACTCAAAACTGAACACTTCACCGACTCAAGTAGTGGTAAGTTTTCTGTGATCGGCAAACATCAAATAGTAATTCTGCACGTATCAACTATTTACTTTAAAAATGACTGTTAAGTTCCAAACTTCTGCAGTGACAACAATGGACATGGAGGATGGGCATGGTGGCTACAAGCATCTTGTAATGGATGGCACCAAGCTTCGACATTCAGGTAACCGAACACCGAACTGTAACGATGATGTGTGTACACAACATTACGATCAAATCCTTGTTAATGATATGAATTTAAAAAAAAAACTACCGTTGTACGATCAGGAGTGTGCATGTGTAAACCTACCGTTTGTGGAATTCAATCATGCAAATCTTACTTTTTTAAAATTACAGTGGATATGCACACATTTTAAAACCACTGATGTACAGCATACGCCTACCACTCTTAATTTGCTTTTTACATGGTTATGTGTTTATGCTTCGCTGTTGTTTTTAAACCATCCTTGAGATGTCACACTTTGCTTGGCGGCCCTTGAATGCATCATGGTTGCTTTAAAATGCAAAAGTGAAGTATACACCGTGACTCCGATCGCATTCGTTCATGGATCATCTTGCATTATCATTTATTCTACACTTTACATGTGTTTAATAAGTGTATGAGACATATTCAGGGCTTAAACTCGCATTGTGTCGCTAGTGAACAATGGCAATTGAAGAGAGAAGATGAGAGTTCCAGAGCTGAATCTAATGTAATATTGTAGTTACGGCTGTCACTTTTATATGAAATGTTGATTCCAAATCAGAAGAGAGTGTCAACGTCGAGGTAGCAGGAGGGTCACATAAGGAGCGAGTCAGTGAGTTGTGTGTCAAAAATAGACATTTTTATGGGTGTATCATTTAGTCCCCCAGGGGCCAGAAATTTTGTCGCGCCCCCCGATTTGAAATACTATGACAACTGATAATATGTATTTATCAGTACAAACTGAACTGAAACCAGGAAAATACAACTAAATGGAGAGCTGTGAAGTGTATTCAAGAGTCAAATGGCATGTCGAGTAAAATTTGGACATATTAGCAGGTTTACACTAATATTGAAGGTACTCCCTGCTTCTCTCGACCCCCCTGACAGTTCACCGCTTCCAAAATGCTAGCTTACAAAATGGCAACCTGAAGCAGAAGTTAGGTTGCCCGTATATGATGTATGACTATACTTTCAGTCTTTGTTTTGGCAGAATTGGCATTTGCAACATTTATTTTCTGAAAGGCAATTCATACATTCTGTTATTATGATTTTATTCTATTTCAACTAAGAGCCGCAATCCACAGATGATACCTGGGTCACAATTTGGACAACGCTCGTGCATCTGTTTGTGGAATGCTTGTATTTAATTACCAAATAAATGCATGATACAAGAAATACTTCAAATGCACACTCCCCCACGCAAAATGGTCAACAAAGATCTCATCAATGTATGACGTTTGTTATGAATTATTAATGGTGATGGTTATTATTGGTGCAGACAAGTGTTTTGATCCGATAAATCTAGTAACGTTGATGAAAAAATGATGTAGAATTACTACAGCGTCTGCTGGGAAATTAACACGTGCGGCAGTTGTTTGACTTTGACGGAAACGCATCCATACATTACTGACGATGGGAACGCCAGGGTAGGTTGCACTGCAAGGTGTTAAGTGTTTGCATAACAATGTGCCAATGGGTCATTAACTATGCTAGTTAGATCAACTGGTGTCCTATTCGTTATTAGTCATTATTGTTCTCAAAGTCAGATATGCAATATTAAATCCAGGTTTGTATTTTTCATTCAGTTTATGCACTGAAACACAGTCCTTTCAAGGCTGCTACGCTCTGCCTTGCGTTGCTGTGTGTTGTCCTGGTGACTGTTCTCATCGCTCAATCAGTCCATTGTGAGTACCACTTTTGCTATCTTTGTTGGCCAAAGTCGTACAATCGACGGTGATGTATTTCCTGTCTTCTGTGGCAGACTCGGGGGTAAGTAAAGACGCCCAAAATAAGTTAGAAGCCACAAGAATGGAGAAACACAACCTGCAAGAGAACCTGAAGAGTGTACAGAATGAGAAGAGGAATCTCGCCGCCAGCCAGGAGCAGTTGCAACAAAATGTCAACTACGTGTCAAAAATGAAAACTCAAATGGAAACCAACAACAACCTACTTACTGCTGAAGCCCAGCAACTGAATGAGAGTCAAAGCCAGTTGCAAGCCAGTAACGCTGCTTTGAACAAAGAGCTCGAGCAGCTGAAGGCCAACAAGGAGCAGTTGCAGACTAATAATGATGCCTTGTCTACCGGCACAGACTTACTCCAACAAAAGTACAATTCACTGCTCAAGAGCAAAACCACCTTGGAGACGAACTATGACACTGTGACGAAGGAGAGGGATCTCTTGCAGAACAAAGTCAATATCGCCACGCGGTCCAAGGAGAAGCTGCAAATGAGTTACAACAGGCTGATAAAGGATGTGGAACACCTACAGGAGCGATACAACTCCTCCTCCGACGAGAAAGACCTCCTTGCCAGGGGTCACCGAAATCTGACGCTGGAGAAAGCAAATTTGCAGGCCACATACACCACACTCAGCAAAGCCACAGATGAATTACTGGCCTCCTACAATTCCACCGTTGAGGAGAAACAAGAACTTCAAAAGACTTTGAGCAACGTTACTGCGGAGTGCGACCTGCAGAGAATGATCATCACCAATCTGACTGCTGAGGTAGAACAGCTGAAGGCTTCCATCACCATACTGAACGCAACTAAAGGTAAGACGGGGCAAAACAAAGAAATAGTTTAATTTTATTTTATTTGAATATGACAAGAGCAGGAAAAGCAAAGCAGGTGGTTCAAGTTTAAATGGGAGGGCTCACAAAAGTACTTCCCTATTTGTATAAAAATGATCCATTACAGCTAAGACGTGTCCTAGTGGCTGGACGAAGTTTCAGACAAGCTGCTATTATTCTTCACCTTCCTCCACCAAGAAGACATGGTACCTGAGTAGAAGCAACTGTCAAGCAAAAGGAGCTGACCTGGTCATCATAAACAACCAAGAGGAAATGGTGAGTTGTTACCCAATGAGGATTTTCCTTCAGCACGATTACGGATAAGGACAGGTTGTACTTGTTTTATGCTTGTACTCGGCAAAAATGCATTACCCGTAACAGATACTCTCTAGTTTATATGTTTTGACTAATAGTAGACCATAAAAATAGACCATCATCTACTGCAAAATGTAACTGCTGAAAAAAAACTGGTAAAAAAAACAAGCATCTGTGAATCTGAGAGAAGATGGAAAATCAATCAGAACCATTGCACATACATAGGTCATAGCCACAGCAACCATTTGGAATGTCTTTAAGAATCCGGAAAGTAACGGATGTGGAACAGGTGGACCAGGGAAAACATCGGCAGGTGATGACAGGAATATTGTGCGAATTGACTACCCCACTCTGAAACAGTTGTTAGTTAAATCTACAACAACCTGCAAAGAGCGGGAGGAATGGTATCATTACCAATGGTATCATTCATAGAAGACACTATGAACAAAAGTACAATGGCAACACCAATCATGAAAAGGAAAAAAGGAATTTCAAAGATTTACTTTTTACTTTTCCTGACCTCCTGTATGACATCATTCATTATTTGGAGGGAGTTTGAGGACTTTTGAGGAATATTTTTCAGACAAACTCCAACTTGCAACACTTCCACTAGGTGTTTGACCTTTGAAGGTCTTAACTGGAACACTGTAGGAGCATCTGAGTCAGGTTCACTTGGATCCAGTCAGATGGGATTGCTTGGTCAGATGATTTGACCAAGTTATCCCTATTCTGTTACTCACTACTACTACTACTACTACTACTACTATTACTACTATTATTACTACTACTACTACTACTAATGTAAAGTAGTGACTTTTAAACAACCGACATGACTGATTTTTCTTTCTTACTAGGAATTTGTAAAAGGCTTGTTTTCAAGTAACAAGGAGGTCTGGATTGGACTGACTGATGAGGGTGTAGAGGGTCAGTGGAAGTGGGTGGATGGGACCTCTCTGACAACAGCGTAAGTGACAAAACAATTTCTCAATTTGGCCATGAATCGGCCAAGATTAGGAGTTACAGGGGCTTTTTGTCAATGCAGGTATTGGGGTAATGACCAGCCCAACAGTTACAATGGAGACCAGGACTGCGTGGAGTTTTGGTACCGTTCGTCAGGAAAGGCTGACTGGAACGATGAAAAATGTAGTTCAAAGAAAAATTGGGTATGTGAGATGTAGTTACGTAAGCGTTCGTTAGTTTAGAAAAGCTTACATTTAAAGAGTAGTTATTTTGGCTCGTTCGACAGATTGTTTTTTTTATTCTAAATGTACTCGACCTGAGGAAAGCTCAAACATCGGGGATATCGCAAATCACCCGCAGCTTTATTGACAGATAACGTTCATATTTGTGATTGATCAGTTAAAGTTAATCAGTTAATGTTGAGTTAAATTATCTTTGTGTTAATCATGGATGTATACACTTACAATGTATTCATGTTTTCATTAAAAAACCTGAGACTGTGGATTCTCTTCAATGTGTCAACGCTTCTGAAATCTGAAATAACGTGGGGTTACCAAACCCCCATTTTCACACCCTGTCCTGTCCATTTTAAATGTATGACAGTTTCTCATTGTTTTTCATTGAGGCATTAAATTGAGTGTCATTAAGGCATAATCCCTGAGAGGCAGCCATGTGGGCTCGCTTTTTGAATAAGTGGCAGTCTTCTTCTTCTTTTCCTTTGGGCTTATCCCTTCAGGGGTCGCCACAGCGAATCAATTGCCTCCATCCAACCCTGTCTTCTCTTGCGCCAACTACCTTCATGTCCTCTTTCACTAAATCCATAAACCTCCTCTTTGCTCTTCCTCTAGGCCTCCTGCCTGGCAATTCAAAACTCAGCATCCTTCTACCAATATATTCACTATCTCTCCTCTGGACATGTCCCAACCATCTCAGTCTGGCCTCTCTGACTTTATCTCCAAAACCTCTAACATGCGCTGTCCCTCTGATGTGCTCATTCATAATCCTGTCCATCCTGGTCACACCCAAAGAGAACCTCAGCATCTTCATCTCTGCTACCTCCAGCTCTGCCTCCTGTCTACCAAAGAAAAGGAAAAACATGAACGGGTTAATCTTCTGACGCTTGCCGAGTCGAAGTCTTGTAAAATTGGGGATGTCATGCCAGCAGAACAAAATCCCAGGTTCTTGTGACTTTAAAGCAGGGGTCTCAAAGTCGGGCCAAGCAGGGCCTAGACTGAAGTTTTCTTTCCAGCCGGTCACTAAAGCTGGTGCTTTAATTGATGAGCTCCTTCCCTCAAACTGAAGGAGGTGTTGATCATTAAAATCACCTGCTTTAGTGACCAGCTGGAAAGAAAACTCGCAGGGACTCGGCCCTCCATGGTATGAGTTTGAGACCGACTCTAAATTGTTCGTTAGACTGTAAATGTTTGTTTGTCTGCCCTGCGATTGACTGGTGACCAGTCCAGGGTGTACCCCGCCTCTCGCCCAAAGTCAGCTGGGATGGGCTCCAGCATACCCGCGACCCTAATGAGGATAAGCGATATAGAAAATGGATGAATGAATGAAACTCCGAAACTTTACAAGCATTTTATCTCAGGTTCATGTGTCGTTCTGTTTTTGGAATCATTTTCATGCCATTTTTGAACATTCTTTTTTTGGAATTTGGGTCATTGTTTATTATCTGTATTTTCTAATATAACAATTTTAGGCATCCTTGAGTAGACTTCATGTATCTTTTTGGTACAGTAGTGTTCAAAACAATACTACTAATAATAATAGTCCAATGTTACTAACATGATGAATCACTGTTAGTATATTTGTATTGCCACAGGTGCATTTGATTAGTAGATTCTCGGACAACAAACAAGGCCCATTATTCATGATAAGCACACTCTAAAAATGAAGACAACTATCAAAATGGATGGAAAACAAACCAGAATGGCAAAGGCTCAGCCAATGATCAGCTCCAGGATGATCAAAGACAGTCTGGAGTTACCTGTAAGTACTGTGTGAAGCTAATCTATTTACAGGAATCCCTCGCAAAGTCCCTTTGTTAAAAAAAAGGCATGTGCAGAAGAGATTACAATTTGCCAAAGAACACGTCAACTGGCCTAAAAAATGGAGGAACATTTTGTGGACTGATAAGAGTAAAATTGTTCTTTTTGGGTAGAAGGGGCCACAAACAGTTTGTGAGACGACCCCCAAACTCTGAATTCAAGCCACAGTACACAGTGAAGACAGTGAAGCATCATGATATGGGCATGTTTCTCCTACTATGGTGTTGGTATTTATCCCATAGCAGGGATCATGGATCAGTTTGCATATGTCAGAATACTTGAAGAGGTCATGTTGTCTTCTGCTGAAGAGGACACGCCCTTCAAATTAGTGTTTCAACAAGACAATCACCCCAAACACACCAGTAAACCAGCAACATCTTGGTTCCAAACCAACAAAATGAATGTTATGGTGTGGTCATCCTAATCCTTTAGACCTTAATCCAATTGAAAACTTGTGGGGTGACATCAAAAATTGTTTCTGAAGCAAAACCAAAAAATGTTAATGAATTGTGGAATGTTAAAGAATGTCAGAGGGGAATAACANAAAACTTGTGGGGTGACATCAAAAATTGTTTCTGAAGCAAAACCAAAAAATGTTAATGAATTGTGGAATGTTAAAGAATGTCAGAGGGGAATAACAACTGAACGGTGCCACAAGTTGGTTGCGTCCATGCCACACAGATGTGAAGCACAACAAATATTAGTTTAGTCGTTCACATAATTGCAAAATCCTAGAAACAAAAAAGTTTGTACAAAATAGTTTTGAGTTTGTAAAGTCAACAGCAGTTACTGCTATTTTATTAACACCCCTTTCAACTAATTGGCCAATTGCACAGCCTTGAGAGCGTGCATATCATGAATGTTTGTTTTCTGAGAATCTACTGCACCTACTGCTAACTTGTTTGCCATGTAGCAAAAAAAAAAAAATACTAATAACAGTTATTGAGTGTACAAAATGTAAAAATAAATGATTTTTTTAGACACTGAGACCATCTGTCTAATAGAGCTATTTATTATTTTATTATTTGTGCCAAAAAAAATTGACGTTATTGTCATGATGAAAAGTAAAAAAACAAAAATCATGACTTTAACTATTAACATTTTTTAGACTCTTTTGTAAATGTATTTTCTGCATGACACCAATTGTTTCAACATTTTCTTAATTAAAAATCAATGATGAAATATGGGCCAGAATCCTAAAACGAGGCTGGGCTTCCAATGTCTCTTGGAAGCCCAGCCTGCAATCTGAGTGCACTTAGTGAGTCCATTTGTGTTTGTCAGCATCCTGCCAATAATATAATATTTATTATACACCATGACTGTCTACAGCCTGTGTAATGTCTTTAACGTAAATACAACATCATTATTCTTGCCAAAACCCTTTTCACTTTTGTGGAATGAAAATTCCTTGTGTAGTCCTGGATATTCAAAGTGCTTTTGTAGAAATTCTAACTGCATTCTGAGGGCATTCCAAATATTGTGCCCACTATTTTGGCCGACCCGAATGTATTGTGCATGGAAAAATTGTTCAAGGTGGATTTGAAGTTCAAAAATATTGAATGGTTTTCGAAAGGTATTCTAACTGCACTCTGACTGCGTTATAAATATTCTTTGTTTTATTATTATTTATAAATATAAATTTGGAGATGAACTAACTATTGGCGATGGTCATGAAAGGACAGAAAACAGAGATCTCTGCTTCAGTGCATAAGGTGTTCCCAGGCATAAGCCACAAAACGAAGAGCGAGAGGTAATGTGTTTTGGTCAACAAAGACATAGATGCCTCCCGAACGCCTCCCTGGGGAGGTGTTCAGGGCACGTCCAACAAGTAGGAGGCCTCAGGGAAGACCCAGGACACGTTGAAGAGACTATGTCTCTCAGCTGGCCTGGGAACGCCTCGGCATCCGCTGGGAAGATCTAGACGAAGTGGCCGGGGAGAGGGACCTCTGGGCTTCCCTGCTTAGGCTCCTGCCCCCGCGACCCGACCTCGGATAAGCGGAAGAAAATGGATGGATGGATGGAGACATAGAAGAGGAAATACAGGCATGCTGTGTGTGCAACAACACAAAACCACACCACCAGAGGGAGCCATTTCACTTGCACCCTGTCCCGGAGCTGCCTTGGTCAACTTTAGCAGCGGACATCTTTGACGGGCACAACCAGCAGTACCTCGTACATGTGGATTCATTCTCAGGCGGGTTTGAGAGTGACCTGCCACCCAATCTCACATCCGTAACAGCCGTAGGTAAACTGAAACGTCCTTTCCCGTCCTTCCCACGGGGCGCCACACACACTCATAACGGACAATGGAAGGCAATTTACGAGTCAGGAGTTTGCAGGCCAATGGGACTTCACTCACGCAACAAGCAGCCCTGAGTATCCCCAATCCAAAGTGTTGGCTAAAAGAGCTGAGAGCCTCATGGAAAAATCCCACCGAGACGAAACCGACGTCTTCCTAAACCTGCTCAATTTGAGGAATATACCTCGTGACCCCAAACTCAGATCCCTTGCACAAAGACTGATGTCAAAACAGACATGCATTACTCTCCCCGTTTTCCCCAAAACTGCGCTAACCCAAAATGTGGTACGTGCCCAACTTCTCAGTAAAAGACTCCCACAAAAGACGTATTATGACAAGACGAGCCGGCCTCACCAACCTTTGTCAGATGGACAGGTAGTCAGGTTTCAAACACCCAAAGGATATCACCGCGTGGGAGTTGTGATAGGATCCTGCCTCGTACGGTCAGAAGGACAACCATACAGGAGGAACAGAACATCTTACCTGTTGCCGAACCTGCTCCCACTCAGTCTGACTCATCATACTAGGCCTGATCCAGCAAGGCGTATCACTATTACCGGTCATGGACACAGTGAACTTAATCTGGACTCTGAGCAACCTACGGCCCGAGTGCCAGTTTCTGAATAACCTCGTAATGTGTATGATGATTTTTACAGGACCCGTTTAGGTCATCCTGGTAAACCTAATCCTAAAACCAGTTGCGATCGATTGAACGCCATGAGGATCTTGGTGAACATTATTCACTGGGATGTCATGTGAGTGGTCATTGGTCATGTCATTGGTCATGTGAGTATTCATAAGGCATGTCTTTGGTCGTGTCGTTGGCCATGTGAGTGGTCATCGGTCATGTCATCGGTCGTGTGAGCGGTCATTGGTGCTGTCATTGATCATGTGAGTGGTCATTGGTCATGTCATTGTTCATCTGAGTGGTCATTGGTCATGTCATCGGTCATGTGAGTGGTCATTGGTCATGTCATCGGTCATGTGAGTGGTCATTGGTCATGTCATCGGTCGTGTGAGTATTCATAAGGCATGTCATTG
>QODF01000268.1:336696-403343 GCA_024372805.1 Oostethus manadensis | reverse complement strand
ATTGTTGTTATTTATCTGTTTATTTCATTCCTATTTATTCCCACATTTTGGGACAAATAACCAATAATTCTAATACGTTTATGATTATTATTATATTTCTTCGAGCTACACCCTTTGTGGGGTCAAGAAGCATAAAAAATGAATATTTGTATTATTTATATGTCTATTGTCAGGTTATTTTTATTATTGATGTTAATTTATATATTCCTTTATCGTCTTGTTTTTATTTCTGAAACCACTTTTTATTTTATTATTGTGATTTACCAGTTAATTAGTAACCGATAATCATAGTACATTTCTGACTACTGGTTTATATGTTTTAGAACTATATATGTGCTTATGTGTTTTATTTTATTATTGCCATTTATTTGGTGATTTCTCCCACCCTTTGTAAGACAAATAAGAATCTTACTTTGAAAGAATATATATATTTGTTTCTTTTTCCAACATTTGTGTGGTGGTGTGAAGTCCGTTATTCCCGGTGTGACTTTGTCGGCGTTGAGCGTACGCCGACGTCAGGGCCGCTGGTCTAAAAGTGGTGTCGTGAGGGGACTTAAAGCTAATTGATGAGTGCTGGCCCGGGGCCAGGTAGTAAGTTAGTTAGTGTGTAAGGAGCTTGGAGAAGATCGCAGTCAAGCGTTGCTGTTGCTCAGACTAATTACAAAAAGTGCCGCAACCATCACACTTGGAACGGAGCATTCAGTTAGGAGATCTGTTTGTGTTTTATTTAAACACAATATACTGCAAAGCGAGTTCAGTGGGTTAGCGAGATGTGTGTAAAGTGGGCTATATCGTGGGGGTAACCTAAATATGAATTGAATGAAAAATTATTTTTAAATGAAATATGAATTTCAAATCATCATCTGCATATAATAATACTTTAATAAGTTTGACATTTAGATTGAATATAGATTGAATAGCTTGGGGCCCAATACAGATGCCTGAGGGACCCCACCAGCAATGCCCAAGTACTCAGATTTGTATTCGCCCAACTTCACATATTGTTGCCTCCCCTAAGCCACTCCCTTGATACCGTATCTTTCAGGTTTTTTAGTAATACTGAATGAAGCGAACGTGCACTAAGCACAAAGGCGAGAACAAGACTTGATAAAGCAAGTCGCTATATGATGCGGTACCGTTGAATTCCTTTTTTGGGGGTAATTTTGTTTTTGTTGAGCTGCATCTTGAGCACAAAGCCTGCGTTGGTTGAGACACTTTTGCAGAATACTCCCCGAACTTGACTTGACATGTCAACATGAGACACAAATGGTGTGTAAACCTTTCATTTCTATGGATTGGCCACTTGTTTTGGTTTAAGTGTCTGAATAAGACTGTAGTGCACCATCCTGTCCACTAGGTAGCGCAAATACATTGTTGATTTAACATTTAACATTGTATGAATACCTGATGCAATCACAAGAGTGATGCAGTTGATGCATTTCTTTAACAGCGTGTGACTTCCATGCACTTAATTGTTGGACTGTTGCAGGAAACTGGAACTTTTCACACACCCATTTCACATGCCATTTCACACATCCATTTTCTATGCCGCTTATCCTCATTAGGGTCGCGGGGATGCCGGAGCCTATCCCAGTTGACTTTGGGCGGGAGGCGGGGTACACCCTGGACTGGTCGCCAGTCAATCGCAGGGCAGACAAACAACCACTTTATGTATATATCCAATTTATTTAATGAATAAAAGGAAAAAACAAAAAAACTCCACGCCATAGTCCAGCTCCACAATACCCAAACAGATAAAAATCCACACGAAACAATCAAAAAGGGAAGATACACAAANAACATGCCATCTGTGTATTAGCCTTTAAATATGAATAAATCAGCTAAAATGCTAACATGCTAACAGTTTGCGTGGTAGCATCTAGCAAGATAGCACTAACTACGAAACTTGCCAAAGCTGTCCTATAATTCTCCACAACATGCCATCCGTGTATTAGCCTTTAAATATGAATAAATCAGCTAAAATGCTAACATGCTAACAGTTTGCAGGTCACTGGTGTGTGTGTGTGTGTGTGTGTGAGGACTTGAAGAAAAGCTCTGATTCATTGGCTGGTTTACATCAGGTTTCTCAAACCGAATGCGGACAATATTTCAGGGCCCACACCTTGCTAGAAATGTATAGTATTGGACCTCTGATGCCAGCTCCCTTATCTGGGCTAATGGTCAGAGCACCATATGGCTTATTTGTCTCAACGGGCAAACTGGGAACCACATTGATGTGGGACCTCTCTCTCATGGCCCATAAAAACGTACTTGGATCGACGGACGAGTCCGTATGCATGGACCAGAGAGAGGACAGTGCTCTGCACTGCATCATCCATCAACAGGCCCTTTGCAGCAAATGCTCCGAGTCTAACAATGTGATGTTTGATGTGGAATGCTAACCCAAAACAGATCCGGGGGCTAAGAGCACAGGGTGTTCCGTGCTATTTTTAGAGTCAGAATAGCACCAAGATACATTGGTTCAGCAGGGACGGGGTCTTAAGAATTTGTTTTGCGTTGAGAGAAGAACTGAAAGCCTCCATAGAGAAGGATGGGGTGGCTGTGACTACGNAAAAATGTACTTGGATCGACGGACGAGTCCGTATCACTGCATCATCCATCAACAGGCCCTTTGCAGCAAATGCTCCGAGTCTAACAATGTGATGTCTGATGTGGAATGCTAACCCAAAACAGATCCGGGGGCTAAGAGCACAGGGTGTTCCGTGCTATTTTTAGAGTCAGAATAGCACCAAGATACATTGGTTCAGCAGGGACGGGGTCTTAAGAATTTGTTTTGCGTTGAGAGAAGAACTGAAAGCCTCCATAGAGAAGGATGGGGTGGCTGTGACTACGCTCCGTGGGGTCCTAGGATTCTCGCGGGATCATGGACGGAATCGCAGAATTGGCCAACAAAATCGGTACTTACTGTTAAACGCGGAACTCGCTGAAATTGACATCGTGTGAAGGAAATGCTGTCGTCGCAAGGAGATGGAATGTTATTGTGTGGGGAATCATTTCATCGGGGGACGACTCAATTGAGGCGGAATTTCAATAACACTAAACCAAAATTGTCCATTGATGTTTTGCACCAGCAAATGCATTAGGAAATGTACTTTTTTTTTTGCATTTAATAAGTGCCGTTTTATTCTCTAAACCGGAAAGCACGCACCCGATCCCAGGAAAAAAATAAGTGCAACGGACACTCGTCTAAAACGAGTCCATAGCTGTCATTCAATATTCCACTCATGTTCTTGTATATTTTGTAAAAGGTTCTAGAAACATTTTCAACAATCGCATTGCTCTGAAAATAATGGCTTTGGTGTTTTTTTTTCGTTTATTGCCTCACATGAGGTCGTGTGGGAATATGAATCTTTGCTTTGTACTGACGAGCGTGCAAGTTGGCCAGTCTGTGTTGTTAGCGCATTTAGCAGCAGCGGGCCAGACGTCGCCAGTGACGTGCGACGCTGCCTTATCTCGTGTCGCCAGAAGTCGGCCGGCTGACTCAGCGTGTGCATCTCTGCAACAAGAGCGCTCTCATGTTGGACACAAATGTCATGGTGGGAGGGAAGAATACTGAACAGGATGGGCAATTGCATGATTGCAGAAAATTGAAGCTTGAGTTTGTAGGCAGTCATCTCCCTGCCCCCAGTGGATGTCATTTTGGGGCCCGGGGCTTGTGCCATCCTAACCATAATTCTCAGGACCTGGTTACTGTATGGCTACACTCTACATCCCTCTATTTTCTACGCTGCTTATCCTCATTCAGCCACAGACGCGGGACCTGTAGGGTTGGGTTTTGTGTTGCCGTTAAAATGTAACGTTAGCACGTTAGCTCACGTGCCTGTGCCGGCGTGGCTAACATTTGACTTCCTTTGTGACGAGCATTTGCAGTTCCACAAATTATGTTCAAATTTATATTAAAATGACTCGAATCCAAATCAAATGAGTCGTGTCTCCGTTGGGGTGAAGTAGGCTTCGCTACCAATCCTCAAATAAAGCTACCCATCGGTCAGAAGTCACTTTGAACATTTTGTACCCAGAAACGGTGCACGGTGAGTCAGCATCCGAGCATCCCACTGTGTCCCCGGGTGGGGGGGTGGTTGTGGACTCCATCCTCTAGACCCTCATTCGTCGTCCCTCCCTGCCTCCCTCCGTGCTGCACACTTCCTTGAGGAGGAGGGGAAGGGGAGAGAGGAGGGAGTCGAATGCAAGCGCTTTTGGTGAAAACGCCAGTCAAGTCATGTGATTCCCCGGCGAGACCATTCCATCCCTCCAGGCTCTTCTTTGCTGACGCTGCGACGCCTGTTGATGCCTCACTGTGAGGACCGCACACACACACACACACACACACACACACGCAAGGAGATGCTGCGTTGCGTCTGCGTGAACGTGGTGTGGGATTGTGACCTCACTTCCTGTTGGTGAGGTTGCGATGACGGTGGCATCCAGCATGCAGGGATGCTGTAGCTGCAGACGGGCGGATGGGATTACATAAGAGGCAAGCGTGCCAGCAGGGCACAGAGGCTTGGGTTGTGCTGTGTGCTTATGATGGAAGCGTTGTAGCAAGTCCAGCTCTGCTTTTTCCTCCTGAACTCTGCAGGTATGTGACAAAGTATTTCCTGTGCTGCAATAGTTAATTACCCGGTGTATTGTTTTTGTGCACAACACATTTTTGTGGAATTTGTTTAATGGAAAAAAATATTGAAAACGGGACGCTCCAAAGTGAGATGTTTGCTGGTCCCCAGCATAGTCCAAAAATAAAATCTATTCATTTTTAACGAGTGCACTATGATTTGTCCATAGGTATGAACGCTTGTTTGTCTATATGTGCCCTGCAGCGATCGACCGGTCCACCCAAAACCAGCTGGGATAGGCTCCAGCATACCCCCCACGTCCCTAGTGAAGATACGCAGCATAGAAAATGGATGGATGGATTTCGAATGAGTTTTCTTATTAGATATTTCAGTACAAAAAGCCATTAAAAAAAGTTTTTTGTATTTTTTCCCCACACATTTTGTTCACAATACCACTTTATGCCTCCGGGGGCAACAGCGAGCGTACCAGCTTGATTGCATACTTAGTGCTTTGTAATGATTTCAAGTATTATTTCCATGCCGCTAACCAGGGAGGCAGGGGTGTACTGGGGCCTTTTCCCAGCTGACTGGGTGAGGGGAGGGGTAGACCCTGAACTGGTGGCCACCCAGTCGCAGGGCACAAATAGACAAAAAAAACCATCCACACTCACATTCATACCTATGGACTATTTAGAGTCGCCAATTAACCCAGTGGTTCCCACATTTTTTTTTCCCGCAATACCATTTTCTGCCTCAGGGGTTGCTAACGTGTAATAGCTTGATTGCACACATCACTCATGTTTCAATCAATGTTTGTTTATATTCCTGGTCTCCAAACTGTGCCTGTAACACGGCAGTAAAACGGCTCAAACATAACACAAAAGTTACTGTTTTTGTTGCACGTTCAAGTACATGTAGTACATTTACGAGGTTTGAAGTCGTAAATTTATGAGACGTAAAGTAGTCATTTTACGAGAAAATTATGACGGTCCCACAAGCCCCCTGTGTTTATAGCTGTCTTGGGCAATGCCTGTTAAATGAATCATCAAGATTTTGAGGACGAAGTCATAAATTGACGACAATAATGTTGTGTATTTACGAGAAGAGATTGTCATGTTACAAGAGTGGTAACGTCATTTTATAGGCATTGCCTGAGTCCGCTATGAAGTGGGGAGCCGTGAGACGGCGCCAGCCCATGCTAACCTGGTTGCTGTCCTTTTATAATTAAAAATTTGTTCTGTTTTTTCCGCGTAAATGTACGCCTTTAAGTCTCGTAATATCACGATTTTTTATCGCGTAAAAATATCAATATTTTAGCCGCATTGTGTCTTAAGCCCCAGGGTTCAAAATGTAGGAAAAAAGTCGCGGCTTATCAACCGAAAAATACGGCATATTCCCGGTAAGTGTGTATGAATTTTTTGTTTTGATTTTTCTTTTATTATTAAATACAGGAAGGACCAACATGGGGCACATTTTTTTGTTGGTCCTTAACATATTCTAAGAGCGCCGAGACCCCGGCAAAAGGATTTAAGACACAAATATGTGCGCCTTTGAAATGAAGCCTATGGTGGATCTGGAGTGGATATGGTAGAGGATTTTAGATCTGCAGGCCGTAGTTTGCGCAGCCGTAGCCGAGCTGCTGCCGGATGCTGCAGAGATGCTGACACGGGACCGACGACGTGGAGGATTACATCATTGCACGACACCACCGTGTTCCAATTCAAACCGGTTCCGCCCCGCGGCCTGCGTCAGTGAACGCATCCTGTTCCGCTCCGGGTGGGGGGCATGAAGAGTAGGAGTTTAGTCGCCTTCCCCCTTGAGGCTTCTCGGTGCGCCGCAGTTTGACATACTTTCATATCAACCCGACTAAGAAAAGTCACTTGATGAAAGGACACGCCCACTGGGGCATTGTGGGTACGGGTTTATTTCTGGAGGTTCGCTCTCCTCTCTGCACAGAACGTCCTGCTTTCTCCTCGCTCTTCCAAGTGCCGGTAAAGTGCCGTTAAAGGGCCGTTAAAGTGCCTCTTAAGCCTGCACGGCCGCCTGAGCAAGTCTGTTGTTTCTCATGTAAGGTCATTCATTCATTCGTTTTCTATGCCGCTTATCCTCAGTTGGGTGGCGGGTATGCTGGAGCCTATCCCCGAGAGGCGGGGTACACCCTGGAATGCTCGCCAGCCAATCGCAGGGCACATATGGACATGCAAACATTCACACTCTAATGGACAATTTAGAGCGGCCAATGAAGCTAACATGCATGTTTTTGGAATGTGGGAGGAAACCGGAGTACCCGGAGAAAACCCACACACGCACGGGGAGAACATGCAAACTCCACACAGAGATGCCCAACGGAGATTCCAACCCTGAACCTCCTGACTGTGAGGCCAACATGCTCCCCGCTCATTCAAAAAAAAAATTTATTTTATTCAAGTGTTTCTATAGTTATTTACATTTGAAAACATTCCTTTGACGATGTATTTATTGCATGTTGTTTTATCATTTTACGATTTTTTTATTTATGACTAGTCAACTTATTTATGTATTTGTTTTATGTGCCATTTCTTTAGTAAAATAAGTAAAATAAATCAAAATAAATACTACAAATAACGTGTTTATTCCCATGCATTCACATTTTTATTCATATTTTTCTAAATGAATCGTATTGGAATTTGTGTCTTTATTTAATGATGTATTTATTTTATGTGCAAAAAGTACTTTTTCCTACATGTACTTGATGATGTATTTATATTTTTAATCAACCTAATTATGTGTTCATTTTAAAAGCAATTCATGTATTATTAATTATCCGGTTCAGCGTTATTATTATGTTAATTATGGATACAATTCACCTTTATAAGATACATTTGCGTACATATTTTGTGTGTATTAGACAAATATTAATCTATTGAGGTATGTACTCATTTCATGACCAATGACTTTAAATTTTTTGTATTTATTTCATGACTTATTTCTATCAGTCTTTTATTTTATGACCAATTTATTTACGTGTGTATTTATTTCCTATGAATGTATTGAATATGGGATTTATTTGTGTATTTCTTCATAATTAGGTGGCTGTATATGATACAGGGCATTTTTTTAACGGGGGAATGTGCTCGTAAAAGACTAAAGGAGTCCTTTCCCGTTGTGCAGGCTGCAGGCTTGGAGGCCCCGGGGCTGCCGCGTCCCACCTTTAGGATGGCCAGTGACGGCGCCGCCATTCCCAGCCCGGTGGTGCACCAGATTGACAAGCAGTTCCTGATCTGCAGCATATGTCTGGACCGCTACCACAACCCCAAAGTGCTGCCGTGCTTGCACACCTTCTGTGAGAGGTGAGTGCTCTGAATGAGGTTTGGACAAACGCACGAATGCCAGTCATGACTGGTCTTGCTACTTTGTGCTACCAAGCTAATGGTTAGCTTGCTAATGTTATTAGCATGTTAGCATTTTTGCCGTTTTCATAGCTATGAACAATACCTAGCGCAATCATGCCAGGTGCTAGCATGCTAACAGTCCGCATGTTAGCATTGCTAACATGCTAACATAGGCGTGTTAGCATTTTTAGCCTCTTTTGTAGATGTAAACGTATATTGTTACTGAAGTGCTATCATGCTTTGTGTTACCATGCTAACATTTGGCATGTTTGAATTGCTAGAGCGTGTTTTGTAGGTATAAACTTAGACACAAGCTAGGTGCAAGGTCTTAGCATGCCAACAGTTAGCATGCTAGCATTGCTAGTGTTAATATGCTTAGTATGCCATTCTATATAAACTCAGATGTATAGTATGCCATTTTCATACGCATAAACTTAAATGGTTATCATCATGTTAAATGGATGTCACCATGTTAACTGTTAGCATGTTAGCATTTTCCTAGCTACAGACTAACACAAACTTAGCGCTGTCGTGACAGACATTAGAACATTGGGATTTTTAGCCATTTTTGTAACTTATATTAATACTTAACGCCATCATACTAGGTGTTACCATGCTAACAGCTAACATGTCGGGATTGCTGGAGCATTTTTAGCCATTTTCATAGCTATCTATCTATAAACTTATCTAGATACCGGCTAGGTGCTAGCTGTTGCTATTCTAACAGCATGTTAGCATTTTTGCCAGTCCCATAGCTATAGGTTACATTGACGCTATAATGACAGGTGTTAGCATGCTAGCAGTCGGCATGTTAGCATTGCTAGTTGTAGTATGTTTTGTATGGCATTTTCATACGTATAAACTTATATAGATGCACGGAGAACAGTGCATCCCTATAAATGGCCCTCACATCATTTCCACTGTGAGATTACAAAAATAGAAAATCAAAATATTAACAAAAAAAGTCACAGTTAAACTTGTAATGATATAAGTTAAAATAAGGTCATTTTAGTTGTTTTTTTTAAATGTTGTTATATTATGGGAAACAAACAAAACAATATACAATTGTACTTTTTTTTATATTAGGCTGGGGAAAAATAATACGGGAACAATGTCATAATATTACAATTGAAGATATCATTTTTGTTTTGTATTTAAATGTAAAACATGGCATGAATCACAGTGTTAAGAATAACATTCAAAATATAAAACCTTCTCAGCACTAATTCATCCAATTCAGAGACTAACTATCTACTAAGATTGTTGGTCTTGCTCAAAAATGCACTTTTAGTTCTAATCACTGTTAAAAAATAGCACAATAGCATTTTTCCCATTTTCATAACTAAAGAGTAACATAAATACTAATCAGGTAATAGCATGCTAACAGTTAGCATGTTAGCATTTTTACCATTTTCATAGCTAAAGAGTAACATAAATACTAATCAGGTGATAGCATGCTGACATTTAGCATGTTAGCATATTTTCCATTTTCATAGCTAAAGAGTAACATAAATACTAATCAGGTGATAGCATGCTAATAGTCAGCTTGTTAGCATTGCAACATGTTATCATTTTTAGTGGGTATAAAATTATATTGATACTTGCAGTTAGCATGTTAGCATTTTCATAGCTAGAGAGTAACATAATGATAATCAGGTGACAGCATGCTAACAGTTAGCATGTTAGAATTTTTAGCATTTTCAAAGCTATAGAGTAACATAAGTACTAATCAGGTGATAGCATGCTAAGAGCCAGCATGTTAGCATTGCGGGCTATCATTTTAGCCATTTTTGTGGGTATAAAATTATATTGATACTTAGTGCTACCATGCTGGGTGTTACCGTGGTAGCGGTTAGTCTGTCAGGATTGTTTGAATATTTTTAGACATTTTCCTCCACATATTTCCTCACCCAGGTGCCTTCAAAACTACATCCCGGCCCACAGCCTAACACTGTCGTGCCCCGTTTGCCGCCAGACGTCCATCCTGCCCGAGAAGGGCGTGGAGGCCTTGCAGAACAACTTCTTTATCACCAATTTGATGGACGTCCTGCAGCGCTCGCCGGGTAGATGCAGCCAGGAGGCTGCCGCCTCCAACAACAACACCACAGCGGCAGCGGGGCAGCTGCTCTCTTGCCCCAACCATGGCGGCAATGTATGGAGTCCACAAGGAGAACGATACTGCCAGATAGGTGGCGCTCTGTTGTAATACCCTGACCTCTTTTGCTGGGTTTTAGGTGATGGAGTTCTACTGTCCGCCATGCGAGACGGCCATGTGCCAGGAGTGTACCAGCGGTGAGCACGGAGAACATCCCACCGTGCCCCTGAAAGACGTTGTGGAGCAACACAAGGCCTCCTTACAGGACCAGCTGGATGCAGTCAAGACGAGGTACAGCGGTGGTGTAATCAGCTGTGTCGGAGGAGCAGCCATGATGGTCTCTCTGTCCTTGAAGTCCACCATCAACGTAGTTTTAGGAAAACTAATGTCAATCACAAACAACCTACATTTTTTCTTACAAATTTACCTTCATCTTTTTTTTTTTTTTTATTAAAATATGCGAAATGTAAAACAAATTATGAACAGAAATGTTGACAATTGCATATAAATTATTTCCATGTTTCTGAAAACAAACACTTGAAACACAATCTAAACTAACATTAAAATTTAATTGAATTAAAAATGTAGAATTTTTATTTTAATATTTGCAACATTTAAAACACATTTTTTAAATTAAAACAAATCTACAACCTCCATCCATCCATTTTCTTCTGCTTATCCGAGGTCGGGTCGCGGGGGCAGCAACCTAAGCAGGGAAGCCCAGAGGTCCCTCTCCCCGGCCACTTCTTCCAGCTCTTTCCCGCGGATGCCAAGGCGTTCTCAGGTCGGCTGAGAGACATAGTCTCTCCAACGTGTCCTGGGTCTTCCCCAAGGCCTCCTACCGGTTGGACGTGCCCTGAACACCTCCCCAGGAAGGCGTTCGGGAGGCATCCTAACCAGATGCCCGAGCCACCTCATCTGTCTCCTCTCAATGCGTAGGAGCAGCGGTTCTACTCCGAGTCTCTCCCGGATGACAGAGCTTCTCACCCTATCTCTAAGGGAGAGCCCAGCCACCCTGCGGAGAAAACTCATTTCGGCCGCTTGTACCCGCGATCTTGTCCTTTCGGTCACTACCCAAAGCTCATGACCATAGGTGAGGGTAGGAACGTAGATCGACCGGTAAAATTGAGAGCTTTGCCTTTTGGCTCAGCTCTCTCTTCACCACGACAGACCAGTCCAGAGTCCGCACTGGGACAAACATGGCAAACGTGGGCAAACTCCCATGCACCCTCAAGGACCCTGCCGAGAGTATAGAGTTGGTCCACAGTTCCACGACCAGGACGAAAACCACACTGCTCCTCCTGAATCCGAGATTCGACTATCCGGCGGATCCTCCTCTCCAGAACCCCTGAATAGACCTTACCGGGAAGGCTGAGGAGTGTGATCCCACGATAGTTAGAACATACCCTCCGGTCCCCCTTCTTGAAAAGCGGGACCACCACCCGGGTCTGCCAGTCCAGGGGCACCGACCCCGACGTCCACGCAATGCTGCAGAGTCATGTCAACCAAGAAACGCCCACAGCATCCAGGGCCTTAAGGAACTGCGAGCGGATCTCTTCCACCCCCGGGGCCTTTCCACCAACGAGCTTTTTGACCACCTCGGTGACCTCAGCCCCAGAGATAAGCGAACCCGCCTCAGAGTCCCCAGGCACTGCTTCCATGTTGGAAGGCGTGTCGGTGGGGTTGAGGAGGTCTTCAAAGTAATCTCTCCAACGGTCCACAACATCTCGAGTTGAGTTCAGCAGCGCACCGTCCCCACCATACACGGTGTTGACTGTGCACTGCTTCCCCCGCCGGAGACGGCGGATGGTGGTCCAGAATCTCTTTGAAGCCATCCGGAAGTTGTTTTCCAAGGCCTCTCCGAACTCCTCCCATGTCCGGGTTTTTGCCTCAGCGACCGCCAGGGCTGCAGACCGCTTGGCTTCCGATACCTGTCAGCTGCCTCCAGAGTCCCATGGGCCAAGACGGCTTGATAGGACTCTTTCTTCAGCTTGACGGCATCCCTTACCAATGGTGTCCACCAACGGGTTCTGGGATTATCGCCACGACAGGCACTGACCACCTTATGGCCACAGCTCTGATCGGCCGCATTGACAATGGAGTCACAAAACATAGCCCACTCGGATTCAATGTCCGCTGCCTCCCTCGGAACATTGTCAAAGCTCTCCCGTAGGTGGGAGTTGAAACTCCTTCTGACAGGGGACCCTGCCAGGCGTTCCCAGCAGACCCTCACAATGCGTTTGGGTCTGCCAGGTCTGACCGGCATCCTCCCCCACCATCGGAACCAACTCACCACCAGGTGGTGATCAGTTGACAGCTCCGCCCCTCTCCTCACCCGAGTGTCCAAAACACGAGGTTGCAAGTCCGACCACGCAACCACAAAGTCAATCGTCGACTGCGGCCCAGGGTGTCCTGGTGCCAAGTCCACATGTGGACACCCTTATGCTTGAACATGGTGTTCGTTATAGACAATCCGTGATGAGCACAGAAGTATAATAACAAGACACCGCTCCGGTTAAGATCAGGGGGGCCGTTCCTCCCAATCACACCTCTCCAGGTCTCACTGTCGCTGCCAACATGAGTGTTGAAGTCACCTAGCAGAACAAGGGAATCCCTCGAGGGAGCACTCTCTGGTACTTCCTATAAGGACTCCAAAAAGGGTGGGTATTCTGAACTGCTGTTTGGAGAATAAGCGCAAACAACAGTCAGGACCCGTCCCCCCACCCGAGGGCGTAGGGAAACTACCCTCTCGTTTACTGGGTTAAACTCCAACGTGCAGGCTTGGAGCCGGGGGGCAAGAAGAATTGCCACCCCTGCTCGTCGCCTCTCATTGCCGGCAACACCAGAGTGGAATGAAGTCCAGCCCCTCGAGAAAGGACTGGTTCCAGAGCCCTTGCTGTGCGTTGAGGTGAGTCCAACTATATCTAGCCGGAATTTCTCCACCTCACGCACCAGCTCAGGCTCCTTCCCCGCCAGAGAGGTGACATTCCACATACCGACAACTAGCTTCTGTAGCCGAGGATCGAACCGCCAAGGCCTCTGACTCCGGCCGCCACACAGCTCTCTTTGCACCCGACCCCTTTGGCCCCTCCCACGAGTGGTGAGCTCATGGGAGGGGGGACCCACGTTACCTTTTTGGGCTGTGCTCGACCGGGCCCCATGGGTGCAGGCCCGGCCACCAGATGCTCGCCATCGTGCCCCTCCTCCGGGCCTGGCTCCAGAGGGGGGCCCCGGTGACCCGTGTCCGGGCGAGGAAAAATGAAGTCCATTGTTATTGTGCATAATTGGGGTCTATTGAGTCACTCTTTGTCTGGTCCCTCCCCTAGGACAGTATGACAGCCCCCGACGACTTAGCTCCTAGGATCCTTGAGAAACGCAAACTCCTCCACCATGATCAGGGAGGAGAATCTACAACCTTTCCAACAAATTTAAACATTTTAAGGTAATTTATACCATTTAAAGAAATGTGAACAAAATATCTAAATATATTATATATATATAATAACATATTTACAAGTGTCAAAAATAAAATTTTTTTACACCTTTTATGAATTTTTTAATTAAAACAAATTTGCAACTTTTCAAACACATTTATAACATTTAAAAGATATAAAATTGTATTTATTTGAAACTTTTAATTAATTATTCTTACATTTGTTTTGGGAATATTTATTATTTTTAACATTTAAAACACATGAAAAAAAAAATCCGCAGTATACAATATTAAAAAAACATGTTAAAACTTTTTTTAAAATTAAATAAAATTTAATAATATAATTTACTAAAATAAATAAAACATTTAAAAGAAATGGAATTGAATTTAAATGGAAATTCCAATAAATTCCCAACTTTTTTCAATTTTAATATTTAACATTTACATAATGTAAAATATATTTTTAATGATTAATACAAACCTACATTTAACATTTAAAACTAATTTTAAAAATGTAAACAAATTTCAAGAAATGTTGACAAATTGAAAAAGTATTTAAAGCTAAAGCTAATGTTTGTAAAAAATGAAACACAATGACATTTTACAATTAAAATAAATTTACAACATTCAAAACTATTTTATAAAATAAAAACAAATATTAGGAAATATTATATATTAAATATTGTATATACAAATTGTATTTTAAATCAATTGATTCACAAATTCAAATAACTTATTGCCAACTTATTTTAATATTTTATATGTTGTATTAATATTAGTATCAATCGCTCTAAATCACATTTTTTTCACAGTTAACTCATAATTAATCACATTTAATCACAGCTAGAAATAAGTTTTTATCTATATTAAGTAATGATTGAAATCTATGTGGTAAACAAGTCAATTCGCAACTACAATGATAACTACATCACATTTTATGTAAAGGGATTACTTAGTAAATATGGGCTATAATTTTATATATAATCAATTTTTTTTTGTCCTGTCCAGCCATTAGGGCAGATACGTATGATCTAGATGTCCTTACAAGTATAAGATACTCTCCCTGTCACGTACATTTTATTATGTACTTATCTATCTATATGCTTATTTTTATGCAAATTTGGGGTGGCCGGACCGGAGCAGGAGGGGATAGAGAAGAACGGAAAAGAAGGCAGAGGGGGAGTGGACAAAACAGAAAGAGACAATAACACCAGCAACAACAATAACAAAACAACAGATATATAATCTAATAGTAATATTATATATTTTAAAGTATTTTAAAACATTTTGACAAATTGTGAGACATTATTTTTTACACATTTTGAAAATTAAAACAAACATAACACATATCAAACTGAACATTACAAAAGAGGGAATTTAAAAAAGAAATTATTGCTTACATATTATTAGTGACATTTTGAAAATAAAACAAATCCACGATATTTTAAACAAATTTTTAAAAAATGAAGTAAGGTATGTCTTTGGAGTTTAAAATCATGCTAAAACCCTACAAAACTCACAAAACATGTTCTACTCGTGTCCAAACCAACAGACTCAGTGTGGTTTGCAAAAACACCAATCACAAACTACTGCACTGTGTTTTGCAAATACATGTCACATGACTATGTCACATGACTATTATCACAATGCTGCTCCAGGCTACCTGAGATCGACGCCGCCCTGCTGACTCTGTCCGATATCCTGCAGCGGCTGACGGGCCAGAAGAGCTCCATCGAGGAGGAAATCCACGCCGCCTTCCATGAGCTACAGAAGACTCTGAATGTGCGCAAAAGCGTCTTGCTCATGGAGCTGGAGGTCAACTTTGGCCTCAAGCAGAAGGTAAAAACCACCTTAGCCAATCATCTTCTGTCATCGTGGTCTTATGTTGGAATAAGAAGCCATAAAATGAGGAACGGTCTGGGTTGGTCCCCTTACTCCCATTTTCACCAGACATCCAATCAATTGTTTGGGTTGTTGGTCTCCCTCCCCCCAGGGGTGGTTCTTCATCACATGTTGCTGACGAGTCTGTCAGAAGCCTGCAGGCTGGAAGGAGAGAATCAGATTATATTCCATCTGCGTGTAGATAGATGGGGCCACACTCTCAGGGTGTGTCATGTTCAGCGAGGGACTAATTCTTGCGTGAATGGACCGGGACGTAGGGAAGTAAAGGGTGATTGGTTGCAAGATAAGTACATGGCTCAATGGCGTCTGCAAGAGAACCAGAAGAGGAATGTGAAAGGCAGATCCACGTGAGTTTGCCTGCTGCTTTGACATGCCTCCCATGATGTTATTCAGCGGGTTTTGTAGCAGATCTGCAAGCACTGAGAGATTGCATAATCTTTAGCGAGGTCCTCATGCCAGTAGCACCTTCTCCATGACAGAAAACTGTTGAGGACACCCTGATAAACGGTACTGGTCTTAGTTGAAAGTGGGTCTAATGATAGCCATATGCAGTCTGTTGATTAGTATTCTACAAAAGATCTGAATAAACCTGTCAACACTTAGAAGGTTTTGGGTCTAAAAGTGGCTTCAAAGGGGTGATAATCTGTTTGCACCTGCTGCCCCCTGGTGACTGCCCCTGTAGGTGCTGCAGGCGCAGCTGGACAGCCTCCTGCAGGGCCAGGAGGGCATCAACAGTTGCTGCGGCTTTACCGAGCAGGCTCTGAGCCACGGCACTGAGGCAGAGGTCCTCCTGGTGAAGAAGCAGATGAGCGAACGTCTGGCCGAGCTGGCGGCGAGAGAGCTTCCCCTGCTGCCCGGAGAGAACGACCAGCTGGACTTCTACATTGAGACGGAGGGCCTGAAGAAGTCCATCCACAACGCGGGCACCGTCGTGACAACTAACGCCGTGGCGTCCGAGACGGTGGCAACCGGTGAGGGCTTGCGGCACTGCGTGGTAGGGGTGCCCACCTCTATCACCATCACCACCAAGGACAAAGATGGAGGGCTTTGCAAAATGGGCAACGCTGTCCTCACCGCCGACCTCTCCTCGGCAGACGGTATCAAAGGCGACGGGGAGATAGTGGACAACAAGAACGGCACCTACGAGTACCTGTTCACAGCCCCCAAAGAGGGCACCTTCAGCCTGTCGCTACGTCTCTATGAGCAGCACATTAAAGGTAGCCCCTTCAGGACGAAGGCCGTCAAGTCTACAGAAGTGTCCGCAGCCTCAGACGGTGTCAAGAAGAGGCTGAAATCTCCAGGCAGCGGACATGTCAAGCAGAGGGCCATCAAGAGGCCGGCCAGCATGTACAGCACCGGCAGGAGGAAAGAGAACCCCATAGAGGACGATCTCATCTTCAGGATAGGTACTCTTGCTTGCCACCGAGAAAGTTGGCTTGGGTTTGGTACACTAATGACTATTGGAGTACTAATCTAAAGTAATGACACGTTAGTCTGTCAGGAACCTAACAGATGCGATTTTGTTCATTTCCAAAGCAGTCAAAGGGTCTTCAACTAAACTAGCGTACGTGAAGTAGACTTGCTTTTGTAAACATCCCTTTCCATTTCAGCGAACCGAGAAAAAAAAAATAGTTCCCAGCATGCCTTGCTTACCTGTTTTTGTAAACATCAAAGGAAACGGAGATACTGTGTTTTCGTAAAATTTCAAAGCCAATTTACTTTTTCTCCAACCTTACGTACAACAAAGAATCAATGAACCTAGCGTAGTGCTTCTTGTGAACGTCTTTTTTCCTAGCGGGACACCACATAACATGCACCTAACATGCACATTTTGGTAAAAATTTTTGTAAAAGGCAATTTTGCTTCAACAAATCTGGCGTAGTCTGGCTGAAGCTGGGCCGCAGCCTTTAAATGAAAAAATTGATTAAAAAATACAATCTTGTCAAACGTCTTTTTAAAAACATTTTTAACACAAAATAGGATAAACAAGGACACTGGTGTAAAGACGTTGTGTGCAAAACTACTACTAATATTCTCAAAATGATCCGTTTTTCACACATTGAAAAATGTTTCTCTGCTTGCATCAAGCCCGGTCGATGTCCCGCCCCTGATAGCCATACACCCCGCCTCCAATCAGGGTTTAATGCTGCCAATTCTGATACTGATCATTCATGAGTGAGGTTGGCCGAGATGGATACCGACCGCAATTCAGTGCATTTATGATGGCAATGTTTATGTTGGATGGATTTTTGTGAAACAAAATTTGTACTATTTGACGCAAATGTTTTGGAGTAACACGAATACATGGGGAATAAAATGTTGAGTGACCTTATTTTTTAATTGAAGATTTAAAAAAATAACAGAATAAAATAATACAAATAAATATCTTTATGAAATAAAAATCGGTTCTGCTTAAAGGGATAGTTTGGATTTTTTGACATGAAGTTGCATGACATCCCTATCGCTACTGTAGTACATCAACAGTGACTTAACCCCCTACTCGTCCAGTTCTGGTTGGATTTTGGTGATGAAGAATGTAGATCACATAAGTAAAGCATTTTGCCTCTCAAAACATGATGGGGATGCCATACAACTTCATGTCAAAAAATCCAAACTATCCCTTCAACTTTAAATCAATTCAATTCAGTGTCCAAGTTCCAGGGGTCTCCAACTTTCATCACTATTAGAGCTGTCAATTATTTGTGTTTTATTTATGACTGGCAACATTTCAATCGTGCACTACTTTATTTACCCAGCACACCTCCACTCAAACAGTGTGGCCATGGTCTTTTTGTTATTTTGTAGTCATTTGTTGTTATTTAAAGGAAAAAAGTCTGAACACTACGGTTGATAATAAGTTATGACATAATAAAAAGCTACTAAGAGTCTGTGCCGAACTTCCGCACCAGCCACCAACCCTCGATCACACTGGCATGAGACAGACGTCATTTCTTGTCCCTGATTCGGAACATTAATCATGTTCATGCGCCCTCCTTTCATTTATATTATTGTGCTCTTTTTTTCTGTTTTTTACAGAAATCGGCCAATACAAATTGGTGGCGGATCGATCGGAGCGCCCTAAAGAAAACCCTAATGTTTGCATAAAAACCTTGGCATAAAAACGAATGCAGAAATGTAGTCTCCAATAAACCTGATGTAATATGCGTTTTTGTAGCCAGATGCTCCCGCTGTTCTTCTTCTTCTTTTCCTTTCGGCTTATCCCTGCTTATCCCATCAGGGGTGCAGCAACTGCCTTATATGCTCTCTGCAGCCATCATTCCGTCGCGCCTATTTGTGCTCATAACATTTACATTTACATTTTCAATGTAAAGGTTTTTTTAAAGTCTACAATTTCCTCCTCTCCAGGCACCAAAGGGCGAAACAAAGGAGAGTTCACAAACCTTCAGGGCGTTGCTGCCTCTCCTGGCAAAGTGTTAATAGCAGACAGCAACAACCAGTGTGTGCAGGTAAGAACACCTTGTATGCCAAAAAACTGCAGTTCATTGTCCCCATTTTGTGTTTTCAGATTTTCTCCAATGAGGGCCTGTTCAGAACTCGTTTTGGGGTCCGGGGCAGGACCCCTGGTCAGATGCAGCGACCCACCGGAGTGGCCGTGCACCCGAGCGGTGACATCATTATCGCTGACTATGACAACAAATGGGTCAGCATCTTTTCCAGTGACGGCAAGTTTAAGGTGGGTCATGTTTATGTCACAAAAGGGGTGGATTGAGGTCTTTCCCCAGGTGGAGAACTTCAAGTGTATTCAAGGGTCTTGTACACAAGTGAGGGAAGGTAAGAGCTTGAAATACACAGGTGGATGGGTTCAGCATCTACAACAGGGGTCCCAAACTTCCAGGCCGCGATACGATATTTTGTGGCCCCCGCCTTAATGTGAAAGTTTATTGTTAGTGCGGCCCTTGAGTTTTATATGAATGGCACTTTTTACAGTGTTGTGTGCGGCGCTGACGGATATACCAATCACGGCGGGGTGTATGGCTCTCAGGGGCGTGACATCCACCGGGCTTGATGCAAGCAGAGAAACATATTTCAATGAGTGAAAATTTGATCATTTTGAGAATATTAGTAGTAGTTTTGCACACAACTTCTTTACACCAGTGTCCTTGTTTATTTTATTTTGTGTTAAAAAATATAAAAGGGAAGGCAAGTTGAGTTTGAGACCCCTGATCTACAATGTGGTTGTAATGTGATCGCCGTACCGGGAACGAGAGCACCTACTGTATGTTCCTACCCTCACTTATGGTCATGAGTTTTGGGTCGTAACTGAAAATGCAAGATCACAGATACAAACGACCGAAAAGCGTTTCCTTTTTAAGGTGGCTAGAGCTCGGTCCTATGAGGTGAAAAGAGTTCACATGGGCAGAGGCCAGTTCAGGTTGCTCGGGCATCTAGTCTAGACGCCCCCCGGACTACTGGTGAGGTGGTTCAGGCATTCCTAACTGGGAGGAGACCTTGGGTCAGACCTGGACATGCTGACGGGGTTTTGACCTTGGAGTGCCGCAATTTCCCCACTGTGGAGCTGGAAGAGGTGTCTGGACACTGAGAAGCTTCGGGCTTCCCTGCTGAGACTGCTAAAAAAATAGAATGTTTATGTCTGTCTGAGGGGCAGCAAATTGTTTAGGCATGTACTCCCTGTATCGCCTTTGATCTGCATGTATGTGTTTTTCCAGAACAAGATCGGCTCAGGGAAGCTGATGGGTCCAAAAGGCGTGTCGGTGGACAGAAACGGTCACGTTATTGTGGTGGACAACAAGGCCTGTTGCATCTTCATTTTTCAGGTCAACGGCAAGCTGGTTACCAAGTTTGGCAGCCGTGGCAACGGCGACAGGCAGTTTGCAGGTACGCAGCAACAGAACCAATGTTGTAATTAGGCATGGGCCGGTTTCAAGGTATGCCACAGTATGGAAAGGTCACGGTTTCACAACCACAAAAATTGTGCGTCATACTGTTTGTACGTACAGCCTACAAGTTTAAAGATATTATGTGGCGTCCCACAAGGGTCAATACTGGGACCAAAATGATTCCACAGATTCCACAGAATCTCATACCTAGCATTAAATGATGAATTCACCGTAAACAAGAGTAGCTATGGCGTACTCTTGTTTACGGTGCATGAAGGTTTACCAGATTAGCAAATTTTAATAATTGTGATTTTTAAAACAGTGGATTTGTGTGTTCTCCATATGCCACATTATCCTAAGTGATCTTTTTCCAGTACATTCGTCGAAGTGTACTTTGGTAGTTATTTCCCCATATCTCCACACAATAAGTTAGATATGGTAACACCAGAGAACAATAGAAAATTTGGCGTGATTTTTGCTCCAGGACAAGTTTTATTTTATTCAGTATTGAGGTATTTCTTGCTACTTTATGTTGTATGTTTTTGATGTGAGGTTTCCAACTCATTCTGTCATCAGTTATGACTCACCATCAATTTGTATTTTTTCACAAGGATTTCTTCTGCTGTGCCCAAATTGCATCATTTTCGTTTTGCTTACTTTCAAGGATAATCTGTTTTTATCAAACCATCTTTTTTGGGTAATCATTTCATCTGAAACTTTTCTTATTAGCTCTTGTGTGTTTTCTCCAGAGCAAAAAGCGGTAATATCATCTGCCAATAGTACTAGCTTTTAGGTGTTTTGTCACTTTGCAGATGTCGTTAATGTATAGGTTAAATCACTTTGGTCTCGATATTGACCCTTGGGGTACGCCACATAGTATCTTTAGGCTTGTAGATGTATATTCTCCTAGCTTTACATATATAGGTAGCTCCTAACCCAGTTAAGTGTCAAGTCCCCCGCTTTGTGGAAATTCACCTATCATGGTGCGATAAATGAGGGATTACTGTATATGTTGTCCAAACCGGACTTGATTTGTTTGTACTTTGCACGATTCCATGCAGGGCCTCACTTTGCTGCTGTCAACAACAACAATGAAATCATCATCACAGATTTCCACAACCACTCAGTAAAGGTAAGGGGACCTTTTTGAGCAATAAGTAGTGCCTTTTGGGTTTTTATGCCTTATGTTTGTCAGGGTTTGTCCTTTTGTTGTGCACAATGTAGGTGTTCAACCCAGATGGGGAGTTCCTTTTGAAGTTTGGCTCTAACGGCGAGGGTAACGGCCAGTTCAACGCCCCTACAGGAGTGGCGGTGGATGTCAACGGGAACATCATAGTGGCGGACTGGGGGAACAGCAGGATACAGGTCTGGACCAAACAGAACACAAATGATGAGCATCCTGAGAAATATTGCTAAGGCGAACACTGAAACCTGCACATTAGTAAAAATGTCAGCCTGAGGGCTGAGCTCATGAGTTGCAATTCGTTCTTGTGCATCAGCAACCGCAACGCCGTTCCGCTTCCTAGGTAGCGGGAATACACGGATTTAAGATTTAAAAAAAACATCATTTGATAACCAGTATGATTGGACACAATTCCATGCAGTGTAGAAACGATACTATTTGTTTCGATACGATTGAAGGGATACATTTGTTGATGTAGACGATAATCTTACATTATGAAATAAAGAAGTATAGAAGTGGCATTCTTGAAACACTTTTAAAAAAATCTAATAATGTGTAAATAACTACATCAAACTGTACGTAAAGGGACATCGATTTTAGATATATGGGACATTATTTTATTTCAAAAATAATACACAGTTAGAAATCCCACAGTTTTGCAATTTTGATTTGTTTGTTGCAAGCAACGACATTTCCCGCTTTGTTGGACGACCCTTGAATGCACCATCTAACTTTGTCCCACTACACTACTACACATACTGTATATGATACTATATAATACTTAATCAAACGGAATGAAATACTGTAAAACTACAATGAGCTTAATTAAGTGCTGATGTGCATATTTGTGCATATCTGTTATGTTGTTCCTACCGTAGTTTTACACAACAAGATAAATTAGACTGCTATAATGTGCGTACGATTCTGATGTGTTGAAAGTCTTTCCCGGTGACTGGATAGTCACTGGATAGGCTACTTCCATCCATTCTAGTCTTCAGTCACGGTAAGGTACAGCGCGTGTGTTGTTTGTGAAGCGGTTGCTAGTGTTGTGATACTCGGTGCTTGTCCTTACAATGCTTTCATCTAAGGATTCTTATCCAGTTGCAGCCGCGTCTCTTCCTTGTCAAACCGGATATCCGGCGTTTTATCGTTGACAAGTGTGTAGTAGGGCCGCACGGTGGATGAGTGGGTAGGATGTTGGCCTCACAGTCGGGAGGTTCAGGGTTCGAATCTCCGTCGGGCATCTCTGTGTGGAGTTTGCATGTTCTCCCCGTGCGTGTGTGGGTTTTCTCCGGGTACTCCGCTTTCCTCCCACATTCCAAAAACATGCATGTTAGCTTCATTGGCCGCTCTAAATTGTCCATTAGAGTGTGAATGTTTGTCTATATGTGCCCTGCGATTGGCTGGTGACCAGTCCAGGGTGTACCCCGCCTCCCGCCCAAAGCCAGCTGGGATAGACTCCAGCATCCCCTAATGAGGATAAGCGGCATAGAAAATGAATGAATGAACATAGTAAATAATTTCATTACAGGTTAGTGGAAAAACAGTTTATTCTGTAAAATTGATTTCAGTTGAACACATTTCCAAAATCTCTGCACATCACAGCAAATGCATGTTTGTCACATTTAAATGCTTCAGATCACCAAACAAATGGAAATATTAATACAACTGAACACAAAGTGCCGTTTTTCCACAAAATGTTTTATTATTAAGGCAGAAAAAAATCCAAACCTACATGGACATTTCTAACGACGGTTCTAAAGCTTTGGGACTCCAGCAAACAACAATGAGAGCCGTTAAGCACAAATGCAAAAACATGGAGCAGTGGTGAACTTTCCCGGGAGTGGCGGGCCAACCAAAATTACCCCAGAAGAGCAACGACGACTCCAAAGACCCACAACAACAGCCAAAGAACTGCAGCCCTCACTTGCCTTGGTTAAAGTCACTGTTCATGACTCCACCAGGAGAAAGACACTGGAAAAAAACAGCCACTGCTGAAAAAAAGAACACTAGTTTTGCCAGAAAACATGAGGTAAAAGTAACACCGCGTTTCAGAAAACCAACAGTAAAGTATGGTGGTGGTAGTGTGATGGTCTGGGGCTGTTTTGCTGCTTCAGGCCCTGAAAGACTTGCTGCAATGAATGCAAGCATGAATTCTACTGTCCACCCAAAAATCCTGAAGGAGAACGTCCGGCCATCTGTTAGTGACCTCAAGCTGAAACCATCTTGGCCATGATCCAACACCCACCAGCAAGTCCACCTCTGAATGGCTGAGGAAACACAAAATGAAGTCTTGGGAGCCCTAAACTGAATCCTACCGAGATGCTGTGGCATGACCTTGAATACCAGTTCATGCTGGAAAACCCTCCAGTGTGGCTGAATGGCAACAATTCTGCAAAGACGAGCGGCGCTGAGAGACTCCTTGCAAGTTATCCCCAACGCTTGACTGCACTTTTGTCTTCATTCAGAGTAAAGGTTTCATTTAAAAAGTGTCATCGCCTGATTTTTAAATGCCTTTGACGATCTGAAACGTTGAAGTGTGACAAACTTGCAAGAAAATAGGAACTCGCTAAGGGGAAAACACTTTTTCACACCACTCGAAGTCAGTAATCATATATTTATCCTTGGTTTAAAATATGTTGTTACCTTTCATAAAACGCATAATATTTGTATTCTTTTTGTTATTTTATATGAAGTTATTATAAAGTAAAGAGTGTCAGTCACTAGTCACATGTAAGACAAAAGTCAGGAGTTAGACGAAAGCCCTGTTTTGTTTGTAGTATAGTTATTATTTGTAATATTTGTTATTCATCCATTTTCTATACCGCTTGTCCTCATAAGGTTGGCGGGTATGCTGGAGCCTATCCCAGCAGACTTTGGGTGAGAGGCGGGGTACACCCTGGACTGGTCTCCAGCCAATCGCAGGGCACATATAGACAAACAAACATTCACACTCTAATGGCGAATTTAGAGCGGCCAATGAAGCTAACACGCATGTTTTTGGAATGTGGGAGGAAACCGGAAAACATGCAAACACGGGGAAAACATGCAAACTTCACACAGAGATTCGAACCCTGAACCTCCGGACTGTGAGGCCAACGTGCTACCCACTCATCCACCGTGCGGCCCTTATTTGTTGTTAGATTTGTTATTATTATATTCATGTATTGATTTATTTATTGAACAGCGCTTACTTTTACAGTCATTGGGTCCAGGTGGGCCCGCGACCCATTGATCCCGTAGATGGACGCAAAAAGGAAGACACAAAGAGACAGGGATTCATTTCCTAACTTTTCCCATTTAGGCCATGCCAGAACCTACTGAATTCCACTTTTGTGTCCGTACCAGGTGTTTGATGGCAGCGGCTCTTTCCTGTCCTACATCAACACGTCAGCCGACCCGCTGTACGGCCCTCAGGGTCTGGCTCTCACCTCCGACGGGCACGTGGCGGTGGCCGATTCGGGAAACCACTGTTTCAAAGTCTACCGCTACCTGCAGTAGCCCACGCAACGATACTATACGAGTACACACCTACAGTATGTACATAGTGTACACCTGCACGGGCGTAAGCATGGGCACTCATCCACCTTCAGCTCTTAGACGGCATGGATGAGATTTGCTTTTCATCTTTTACAAGTCGCTCTCAGCAGAGTAGATTTTCCATGACAAGTGCAAGAGAAAAATGTGGCTTAACGCTGTAAATTCATTAGACTACAATGTGTAGTAACAGTAATAGATGTAGTACACTTTTTGTTTCCTTTAAAAGTATAGCACTAAGCAGTATTGGGGCTGTGCTGAACACACACACACAATACTAAAATCACAAGAAAAGTACACAAACAAAGTACAAATTGGGAACAAAAACCAGTCAGAATAAATGATGTTTTGAGAGGAAGAAGTACAAAACAGCGTATGGTGAACAAATTAAATTCAAGTCTGGGAAAATAATATGAGAATAAATGATGTTTTGAGGGGGAAAAAGTCAAGAATTGGCATAAACAACATTTTAAAATGACAAGACAAAATTCCAAACAATTAAATTCAAGTTGGGGAAAAAATTATGTCATGAGAATAAATAATGTTTTGAGGGGAAAAAGTCAAGAATTTGCATAAACAACATTTTAAAATGACAAGAAAAAATTCCAAACAATTAAATTCAAGTTGGGGAACAAATAATATGAGAATAAATCATGTTTTGAGGGAAAAAAGTCATGAGTTTGCATAAACAACATTTTAAAATGACAAGAAAAAATATTACAACAATATTTTACCAACCAATAGTTTGTTGTTGGCTGTAAAACAAATTGCCCCAGGGGGATAGCACAGATCCCGTCACGTAAATAACAATATGTATTGCAACAGGAATCAAAGATACATATATATTTACAGCAATACTACTGAAAAGAGAGGGAAAACCAGATACACGTTGGTAAATACAAACACAGATACAATAAAGCAGTTCGTGTTCCCCTTTTTGACCCCTACTCCTGCACATTGACAAACATTTTTATATGAATTAACTGGAAATATTGAACATCATTAATTGGTACATATACAGGAAGGCAGGCATACTCCATATGGCTACAAATTCCCTACCAGGGCAGGGGTAGGGAAGCTACGGTTTGGGAGCCAGATGTGGCACTTTTAATGAGCACGTATGGCTCTCAAACGCTTCGAAACACCAGAACATGAATTTATTTTCATTTTTCCTAAAAACATATCTTGCTTTACAACAGGGGCGTTCCAAGTGCGGTCCCAGACGCACAAAATATTCTGGGGAAAAAAGTTGTAATCAAACCAAAAAAAGGTTGTCATTTTTGGAAAATGAGGATGTGGAAAAGTGTATAATGTTAGGAGAATAAAGTCAAAATATTTTAGGAATAAAGTCATAATAATGAGAAAAGTTGGAAAAAAAAATAAAAAGCTGAAAAAATAAAAAATGATGTAATTTTATGAGTAGAAAGTCACAATTTTACGACAATAAACCTATGATATAAGTAAAAATAATGTCATTTTACTAAACAAAGTTCATTTTTATGTTGTACAAAGTTGTAGTTTTTGGAATATTAGGTTGGGGAAAAATTTATTTGGGAATAAAGTTCAAATATTGTGGGAATGAAATCCTAAAATTACAATTAAATATGTATTTTTGTGTTATAAAGTTTTGTGTCTTTTTTTTTTTTTTGCTGACATTTGGAAGTAAAACATGAGAGGAAAGCCAAAAATAACATTCCAAATATAAAACCTTCTCAGCACTTCCGTCCCTCCAATTCACAGACGTCTAAAATTGTTGGCACACTTTTTGTCGTATTCCCTTTTTTAAAAAACAGGATCCGAGTCTCAGCAAAACGCCAATGAGAATATATGTCCTTTATGGCGCTCTTAGCCCAAAAGGTTCCCGAGCCCTGCTCAGCCCTGCTCAGCGCCAACCCTCGTTTGTCGCGCCCCTACAGCCCCCTTTACTCGCCTTTTATCCTTTGTTTCCACCAAACTGCGCAGGCTATTTTTGAGACTTAAAGTTGTAAAATTACGAGTTTTTAAGTCCTAAATTTACGAATAAACTACGAAACTTGTAACCGGGGAGCCGTAATATTACGAGTTTAAAGTCCTAAATTTACGACTTTAAATTTTGTAAATTTAAGAGTTTAAAACTCGTAAATTTACGATGTTGTTTATGAGTTTTAAACTCATAAATTTACAAAACTCGTAAACTTACGAGTTGTCGTAAATGTATGAGATTTAAACTCATACATTTACAAAATTTTACGTCGTAAATTTAGGACTTTAAATTTTGTAAATTAAAGAGTTTAAAACTCGTAAATTTACAATGTTTGTGAGTTTTAAACTTATACGTTTACAAAACTCTTAAATTTACAAGTTGTCCGAAATTTATGAGGTAATTAAAAATGTTTAATTTGCTAGTTTAAAACTCGTACATTTGCGAGTTTTAAAGTCGCAATTTTACAAGATTAAAAGTCTTAAATTTACAAAACATTAAAGTCGTAAATTTAAAACCCAAAATATTCCGACTCCCCGGTTCATGGAGGTCTCAGGCAAAGCCTATAAAATGACGTTACGACTTTGTTATGTAAAGTTATGTTGTTATGTAAAGTTTTGTTTTTACTCTCGTAACATGACAATCTTTTCTCGTACATATAAAACATTATAATAGAAGTAATATAAATAAAGAATATAAGTAATTCTCGAAATCCTTATGCTTTTAATGCTTCATTTAACAGGCATTTTCCGAGACAGCTATAAACACAGGGGGCTTGTGTGAAAGGTTAAACTACGACTTTAAAACTCGTAAATTTAAAAGTTGTAATTTTAATCTCAAAATTTTATGATTTTTTCATTTTTAACGTGGCCCTAATACGCTGTTGTATTATTCTAATAAGAAAACTTGAAGGGTCATATTTTTAAGAGGACCCCCCCTCTTTGTTTTTAGGAAATAAAGTATTGGGATTTTTCCCTCACAAATATGCCATCATTTCTCCATTTGACACTGAGCACTCTTGACATTTCATTTCTTGCAATAAGACACGTGAAAGGGTAGAAGTCATTACTCTCAGGCATGTCCACAGGCAAGACAAATAATGCAAAACCGGGCATGGCCTTTAAGAAGCTCAAGCTGCGTCTAGCTGCAATTTCTGCCCGATCTTTAGCTTCCTAAACGCAGTATTTCAGATTGGAAGGCCGTTTCTGATGCTAAACCTACTAAAAGGTACATGCATGCAGGTTTTGCATGCACGTGAGTATTTTGTGTCGCCTCTTTTCCTCACTAAGGTGGGCTTTTATTGTGAAAAACATCACGTTGTCGTATTGTTTGTCAGACACAGACCGGCGAGGGCAATCTGCTGCGTCTTCATCCATCTCAAAGATTTTTTTTGCCAATCGCATTCCGCCGCTGCCATGCGGACTTTGACGAAACGTCCCCTCCACGCATGTCCTCTTCCATCTTTACGGCACCGCACAACTCCTGACATGCCGTAATCGCAATAACAACACTTTGTTTCCGCCACATGTACAGCTACACACACAAATTAGGCACAAGGAGGCCATTTTTGGTGTTTTCACACATTCCTGTTAACTTATTTGTATTATACGTTACTTGTATCTATGTTTGTAATGTCAAACGGAATTAAAGTACCCACTGGGGAACCAGCGCTTTGTTTTTGTCCTGCTTAACCCCAACATGTTAGAAATGTATTCCAAGCCATGTTTCTATACAGACGATAGAATGCGCAACATATTCAAATGATTCCGTGGTTTTCAAACGGGCGGGGCTACCACGAACACTATTCATTGTTACCGTAAAAGTTTGGGAACCCCCTGCCTAAATTCATGACTGCTCCAGCGTTCCGCCATTTACGACCACCCGTTGACCTTTTTAAAATGTTCATACCCTCCTCTAATGTTTCCCGTGCTTTGGGGCTAAAAAGCTAAAATTTCTTTTGGTTTCAATGTTGGGGGGGTGCCCGATCAGAGGTCCCGGAAGCGCCTATTTTGAGGCTTTTTTTCAGCTCATTTTTTGTTTCACAGCAAACTAACTAGGCATGCTAGAGCGGCTATCCCCAAATGGCGGACCTCGGTCCAGATCCGGGCCCAGTGGTGGTTCTTTTCGATGGCAGTTTGGGGGTGTGGAGACATTTCAGGTATTAACTTATTGTCACCCCGGTGTGAATAATGGTCTCACCTTGACCTCCCCCAATGTCTGGCTGTGCCGCTGTTTGGCTGGTGTCGTAAAGTCCGTTGGAAAGCTTTGCTCGTCGTACTGAACGTGGCGATTTGGAGAAAAATACAGTGAACAGGGATTATTTGCCATCACTGGATGTTTGCATGAATCGCCTACTTCGCACAGATTATTAAAAAATAATTACAAATAATAAAGTCTTCTGATCACACGCACAATTTGAGTGTCATTTTTGAAGCTGTTTTGTAAATGGTTTTCAGATAAACAATCAACAGAGCTCATCACTTCCTAATTCAGGCAAATCAGCTACAACAATAACAAAGAAACTATCGTAGCGTTTCTGTAAAGAGACGCTTATTACATGGTTATTATTGCACACATTATTTATTTACATTTACGTGTAGTATTTTTGTCACAGAAACTGGTGCAGTTTGAAGGTTTTGCACTTAAAAATAAGCCTCTTGTGTTCATTCATTGTTTGTGCAGCGAACGTTCTTATTATTGATGTGAAATTTGGACCTGTTGTTTTTTAAATGCAATATAAGTGCCAAAATAATTGTGCTGCAGGGCAAGGTTTACATATTTGATAGCAGCTGGTCTGTTCAATGCATTTTAAGGCAAAATAATGTTGAACTTTTTCAAAAACAGACCTTGCTCAATTTAGTGGAAGAGCATTAGATCAGGTATTAAATTACTTTGAAATTATTTTACAGCCAAAAGCAGATTACGTACGAAAGCACGACAACGGCGGAATTTATAATTTATACATTTGAAATCTCAGTAAAACTTGTCAAACTAACATTTTTTCATAATGTATTTTCATAGATGTAGATTATTATTATTATTATTATTACACAGTTAGCATTAGCTTTACAGTGGTGTGAAAAACTATTTGCCCCCTTCCTGACTTTGTATTTTTGACACACTTAAATGTTTGTGCTCATAAAAAAGAGTTAACTATTAGTCAAAGATAACATAATTGAACACAAAATGATGACCGCCAAGACTTTTGGGAAAAGATCTTGTGGACTGACGAGACAAAAGTAGAACTTTTTGGAAGGTGCGTGTCCCGTTCCATCTGGCGTAAAAGTAACACAGCATTTCATAGCAAGAAGAGTCAAATATGGTGGAGGTAGTGTGATGGTCTGGGCTTGTTTTGCTGCTTCAGGACCTGGAAGGCTTGCTGGGATAGATGGAAGCAGGAATTCTACTGTCTAGCAAAAAATCCTGAAGGAGAAGGTCCGGCCATCTGTTGGTCAACTCAAGCTAAAGCCATCTTGGGTGCTGCAGCAGGACAATGACCCAAAACACACCAGCAAATCCACCTCTGAATGGCTGAAGAAAAACCAAATGAAGACGTCGGAGTGGCCTAGTCAAAGTCCTGACCTGAATCCCATGGAGATGCTGTGGCATGACCTTAAGAAGGCGCTTCATGCTAGAAAAGCCTCAAATAAAGCTGAATGACAACAATTGTGCAAAGATGAGTGGGCCAAAATTCCTCCAGAGCGTGTAAAAGACTTGTTGCAAGTTATGGCAAACGTTTGATTGCAGTTATTGCTGCTAAGGCTGCCCAAGCAGTTATTAGGTGCAGGGGCAATGACTTTTTCACACAGGGCTATGTGGGTTTGGATTTTTTTCTCCCTGAATAATAAAAACATTCATTTCAAAACTGCATTTTGTGTTTACTTGTGTTATCTTTGACTAATATTAAAATGTGTTTGATGGTCAGAAACATTTCGTGTGACAAACTTGCAAAAGAATACAAAGTACTGTATATCCAATATCTAAATAGAAAATGGCCCGTGCTGCACACTCCGGTACAGTAGGTGGCGGTAGGCGTCGAGGACGCCATGTTTGCAACTCACCATTGAACCAGAAGAAGACGTAGAAGAAGAGCCAACCCGGACACGGAGCGCTCGCTTGTCAAACCTACGCGGTAAATTCAAGCTTCTGGCCGCGTGATTGTAATTTCGGGATAAAGAGGAGGTACAAGCACAACATTTCGTCTTAACACGTAGCTTAACTGTTGCTAAACTATTGTTGGCAGACTTCGACGGATTGCCAGCTGAACAATATGGTGAGCTATTTTTCCATTGATATCGCCTCCACCGACTTGTTTACGTAGAAGTCTCACTTGATGTGCTGACATGAAATGCATTTTTAAACCTAGAATATAGCAGATAACGAGCTAATACTTTAAAACGCGGGGGTTGTTTCATGTAATAGTTTGACTGAACAATGTAACAAATGTCAACTATGGCTAGTTAACTGGAGGGAGTTGTCGTAAATGCGCGCGCCATGTCGTAACTCGCCCCAAAGCGGAGAGATGTGTCGTAATTTGCTAGGTGAACTATTTCTTTTAAGATCATTTCAACAATTAAGAGTAGCGTCACCTGTAACAGACGAGTTTCCAACCACAGTTTATTAATTTTTAGATTCTGCTTTTCCCTGTTGATTTTCTCCGTATGTTTTGTTCAAGTCCAAAAAGAAAGGTCTAAGTTTGGAGGAGAAGAGAAGCCGCATGATGGAGATTTTCTTTGAAAGCGTAAGTTATGCAATTCCCATCAACCTGGAAATATTCATGTGAGCAAATATCTGCGTTTTGTCCTGTAGAAGGATGTGTTTCAGCTGAAAGACATAGAGAAGATTGCGCCAAAGACAAAGGGGATAGGTGAGTCATGATGATTCAAGGGCAGCTGCTTAAAACTATATACACTAACATTATACTATATATACTGGTCCTTTCCCTCTGTTTTGTCCATTTCTACTATATAACACTTCCTTCCTTCCTGCTGATTGGAGTATAGGTGCAATGCAGTGGCTTCGTTCCTGGCTGATACTTGCAGCAGGTGGTGCAATTGGGCCTTCAACATGCTGCCTAAATGGGCATAGAGGCGTGAAGAACAAACAACAATAAATATGACATAATTGTGTATTTATGAAAGGAGAAGCTTAGTGGAAAGTCGATGGAGGGAAGTTCTCCAAGCAACGTTCGGCTTCATAATGTTGATGTGGTCGTATTCCTCTGCAACAGTGGGATCCAAACAACACAGCTAAACAAATCTGGCAAAAAATGAAAACAACAGCACAAAAAAAAGTGATATAATAAGGACAATTCAACATTTAAAAAAAATTATTTTGATGTAGTTTATGTAGTTGTTTTGCTTTTATTTCACATTGAAATAAATAAATTATATATGATAATGCATGTGTTAATGACATGCCGTGGGCCACAAAAAAAAAAGATCTGTGGCTGCAAAGGGCTTGTAGATGGGAATTTTTATGTCATTTTACAGTCGCGTACCTACGGTGGCTGAGAGTTGCAAAACACGTTAAACAAAAGAACAATAAATTACAGTTCCACCACACCAAAGGGGATTTACCAAATCCCAGAGTTACTGGAAGTGATAACATTTGGACCAATCAGCTCCCGGGATTTGGTGCACGCCTTTTCTATTTTTGTGTGATTGTAATTACTTTTGCTTTTTTTGTTTTGTGTTTTGCACTTCTTGGCTGCCAACATGAACATAAATTTCAATCTGAGCAACATTTGTGGGCGTGTTGCAATGCAAAGTTTAGGAGTTTGTAGAGTTTTTAACGACTTCCTGTCAGAAAATGCACTGCTAATAGATAGATATGAACTTTAACGCTAAGGCTGGTCTCAGTTTTTGCCAGTATCCCCAATGATCCCCAAGTCTTTTGTGAAAGTACTCTGACGAGTCAAACGTTGAGCTTTTTGGAAGGTGTGTGTTCAATTACATCCGGCGTAACAGTACATCTGCATATCATACCAACCGTAAAATATCATGGTGGTGGTGTGATGGTCTGGTCTGGGGCTGTTTTGCTGCTTCAAGACCTGGAAGGCTTGCCCTGATAAATACAAGCATGAATTCTGCTGGCTACCCAAAACTCCTCAAACGAACTACAGCAGGACAATGATCCAAAAAGTCCACCTCTGAATAGCTAAACAAAAATCAAAATGAAGACTTGAGTGGCCTAGGCAAAGTCCTGACCTGAATCCTATTGAGATGCTGTGGCATGAACTTAAAAGGTGGTTTCAGGCTGGAAAACCCTTCAATGTGGCTGAATTACAATTCAGATGTGGGTCAAAATTCCTCCACAGCGCTGTAGGAGACTCATTGCAGGTTATTGCAAATGCTTGGCTGCAGTTGTTGCTAAGGGTGGACGAACTATATTCATTTATATATAACTATATTTATTTATATATTCAACTATAGTCATTTTTTCCACACACGCCATGTTTTTTTAATAGTAAAAAGTTTCTGGCACAATTTGGCCAAGCCTCACCCAGACCCTACCACCGGTGGCCCCCAGGTAAATTGAATTTACAACAACCTTGCAACCTTAGAGTTGGATTTTCCTTCAATTCTGTTATGGAATGTAGAATTGTACAATGTGCTCAGCTTTCGACTTTCCATTGGACTTGGTTGCAGACTAATACCACATGTTTGCTACCGTCAGCCCCCATGACTGTGAAGGAGGTGCTACAGAGCCTGGTGGACGACAACATGGTAGACTGCGAGCGAGTGGGCACGTCCAACTACTACTGGGCTTTCCCCAGCAAAGCTCTGCACGCCCGTGAGCTCAGACTGGAAGAGCTGCAGAAGCAGGTGGGCCACCCCCGTCAGCTCTTTTTGCCACCCTCAACAATGGAGATAAGGCTCCAGCAGAGGGCCTGAGTACTAGCATGACTAGCTTGTTGCCTACACTGGGCTGCTGTCAATATTAAAAGAGAGGGTAAACAAAGTGATAATGATGATTTCAAGTGTATTTAGGGCAATAGTGTGTTGCTGAATTAAATTCTGCCTCATGCCTTGATACTCTTCACACCCAAAGGTCTCCCAAGCCAAGCAGTGTCAAAGTTCTTTACAGAATGGAGTTGGAAAAGCAAAAGGAGGACGTGAAAACACTGTAAGAAACATTTGTTTTGATTAGTGAGGATGCCAGGCTTCCAGGCTAAATGACCTGTGTGTGTGCGTGCTGTCACGTGCATATGTGTGTTTGTGTTGATGGAGGAGGAGAGGAGAGCCCTGCTGAAGGAGCTTCAGACGTTGAAAGACGAGCAGGCTCACCTGCAGACCGAGTTGGACAAGTATAAGGAATGTGACCCAGAGGTTGTGGAGCAAATGAGTGAGTAGTAACAACCTGACTAATACAAGGTAACACCAACACGGCCTGTAAAAAATTAGATCAGACCCTTTTCCCCTTTTGGTGTAGCGGCTTCCTGTAGTTTACTAATCAAGGGAGGACCCCGTGGAGCTTATTCTTATCCTCTAGTTGCACTGAAATGAACTCTTTACATCAGGGTTGTCCAAAGTGCAACCTGGGGACCATTTGTTGCTACAAAAATGGCAAGAAAATGACATTTAAAAAAATACCCGCTGGGCTTCAGTACCTTCTGGCAGCTCGCTTTTCTCTGGCAAGTCGAGTAGTCCAGGGTAATTGAAATCACAGCGACATCCATCCATCCATTTTCTTCCTCTTATCCGAGGTCGGGTGACGGGGGCAGCAGCCTAAGCGGAGAAGCCCAGATTTCCCTCTCCATGGCCACTTCGTCCAGTTCCTCCCGGCGGATCCCGGGGCGTTCCAGACATAGTCTCTCCAATATGTCCTGGGTCTTCCCCAAGCCCTCCTACCGGTCACAAACTGCGTTTTTGGCCAAGGGTCAAGCAGGGCCAGCGGTGGAGTCCGTGCACGGCCACGGGAACCTGCTAACCACGCATGCAGATATACTAATGGATCGAATGACAAGGAAATGGGTGGTACTGGAAGAAAAATTGGAAAAGAGATCCCAGGAGAACACAAAGATAATGGCGGAAATTCTGAAAGCAATGCGAAAAGAAGATTTTGTAGGAAAAATTAGGATTCTGAATGCATTGCAAAAGGAAATCCATGAAGAAAGGACAAAGTGGCAAATTAACTGACACCATAAAAAAGGAGATTCAACACCTGAGAGAGGACGTAAAACATCTGAGAGCGGAGAACAAGGCATTACAAAATAGTAATGCTACTTAGCTACTGCTCTCCAAGAAGTCCAAGAAAACATGGAATAAAAACAAACTCATCGAGCAACTGCAGACCACAATTGATGACATGGATTACAATAACTGCATGAACGACGTGATAGGGACGGGGCTCAGGATTACACCCAGGTTATATGCCGGAGCAGTGGGGAATAAAGAGGATTTGGACGAAGAAGACGTCGCTTCCACTGAGCAACAAGTTGTTAATTTTCTACATTCAAAGGAAGTGGAAGTAGACATCAACACCATCGACACCTGCATCCCACCGTATGGCAGGAACAGCACCACACCCGTCGTCATCGTTAAATTCACTAACAGGAAATTCAAAGTCGCACTGCTGAAGCAGTGAAGGAAGCTGAAAGGAACAAATGTCTGCATGAATGAGCATCTGACAATCTGCAACGCTGGAATTGCCAAAAAAGCACGTGACCCGAGGAAGCAGGGGAAGATCTAAGGCACTTGGATCTCCAACTGCAGAATTTTCATTAAGCTAAATGGAGGACCAGAATCGAGAGTGTTTGCAGTCAAAGATTCAAAGAGTCTTTCTAAAGTAATTGCAATCTCAGAAACTTGGATAAATGCCGACATGGACCTTGAATTGGAAGGTTATGAAATGAACCGCATGAACAGGAACAACAAAAGCAGAGGAGCAGTGGCTGTGTACGTGAACAAACATCTGAACCACAAAATGGTAAAGAGTATGTCATTTGCTGTTGGCAACATTTTTGAATGCATAACAATTGAAATCTGAAACAATTGAGAAAGGCAAAAACATTCTAATAAGCTGTATAGAACCCCTAAGTCAAGCATGGAAATATTTGAGGACTGGATGAAGGGAACCTCCTCAAACATCAACCAAAAAAACCTAATAAATTATATTGTGTACATCCAAGGCCACATTACTTCATTCCTTGGAGAGTACATGTTCAATGCTATGTTTGGTACCATCACCTTATACTTGTACTAGCAACTTTTCATCCTAGTGACAACATTGTCTGTACTACAACAATGTTTTGTTACAATTGTTATACACCACTATTATCACTATTATTATTTTTAATGAATATCTTTCATGCGGACGGCAATATCATTGATTTACCATGACAAGGACTACTATCTAACACACTGTCACATGACCTTACTTATGCATTCTAACTTAGTAAGTGCAGGAAGTGTACACATGTATGGAAATAGGGGAGGATTTAATAAGCTTTGCTTCTTCCTGCTCCTTTTGGACTTGTGGAACTGTCCGTTGTATTACGTGATGCATTCCCATGTCATTTACACGCATGCTCCAATCAAATTCAACCTTTACCATATCAAATCAGATTGGCTTCCGCCACAAGATCTGGCAGAAGAATGTGCCTTAAAGTTGGTTGCCACCCAGCTGAAGAAGAACAAGCTTCATTAGTAACGGTTCTGTGGAGACCAACTAGCTTCATAACACACCTCATTTGTAGAAGAAATCCGTGTTGACAGCTTAGCGACGTGATCAAAATCGTTAGTGAGTAAGGCTGTGCATTAAAAGCGAAAGCCAGGAAGAGTTTCTTGCATCATGCATTTATTCGGCAATTAAATACAAGCGATCAACAAAGCAGCCGCGCGGTGACCTAGTGGTTAGCGCGTATAAAGACGACGATTTGTCTTTATACTGTATGTATAACGTTTCTTTTTTCAAAAATCAATGGACGTAAATAGACAAAAACAATTAGATAGAAAATCGGTGAGCGTCCTTTTTCACCTACATGCTGGAAATATTAGTGCTGACACCCCTTTAGAAAAGTCAGCATTTCAAGAAATGCTGCAAACATTTGACAGACGGTAGGACTTGCCTGTGAGAAAATCCATGTGACGCCAATTCCACAACTTGACAGTGTGAGAAACGTATATTTTGATATAATTGATTCTTCTTATAGATTATCAGTTACAATGTTTGCATTGGTCTCAAAAAATGATAATAGTATTGTTTAGTGTCAATGTCAAAACGGCATTGTTTTGTGACTGGGTTCAATGTAAATGTTCAGTCATACTTTTTTAACTAGACTTTTCTTTAATGTTAAAATCTGGGCTCGTCTCATTCTTGTGCATGGTGTCTCGTGACACCCCAACTTTCTACTGTACAACACAGTATGTAATTATCAAAACCAGTTGTACCAGTTTCTTGGATCTCGAGTCACTTTTCCTGTAAGAACCTTACAGCTGAGGAAATGCTAATTGTATTTTTTAATATATTTACTGTAGGTTAGGTTAATTGGCGACTCTAAATTGTCCATTCGGTACGAATGTGAGTGTGAAGGGTTGGTTGTCTGCCCTGTGATTGGCTGGCGACCAGTCCAGGGTGTACTCCGCCTCTCGCCCAAAGTCAGCTGGGATAGGCTCCAGCATACCCGCCACCCTAATGAGCTTAGGCAGGATAGAAAATGGATGGATGGATGCAGATATTATATGAAAACCGTTTGTTTTTCTGACGGTAGCTCTAAAAATAGCTTTGCCGTGGTAACAATTGTTTAGTGTCCTGCACACATGTTGGTGCTTTTCCAAAAATGCTGTTTTGTTGTTGTGACTAAAATGTTGTGTTTCACAATTCATCGGGATGAACCAATCCCAGTGTGTTTTTTCCTGATAGCCAGTGTTCACACAACTATCAGTCATAGCGTTTAAAAAAGAAATAGCCTGACATTTGGTAATAGCGCTGCCTGCTGGTGTTTTACAGGAAACTCAAACCTCGTGGCCAAAGACGCGGTTTCCAGGTGGACAGGTGAGTGGCTTTTTTTTAATGATCGGGCAGATTTTGCAACACACAATCTTCCTTGTGCAGCAACGGGAGGGGACAATTATGATGCCAGGCCATGATCTTCCAAGCATTAAAACACTTCCACTGCAGATTGAGCAGCCCAGATGAGCTTTAGATTACCGTATTTAACACTCAGGAGTTGACGCATCCGTTAAATGATTGGTCGAGTAAAACCAGACTGACGTGTTTCTCATTTGTTGGAAGGAACTCTGCTTTTAAGGCAAACATTAACAGGCAATAACGCCACCGGTTTTATCGCCATTTCAACATTCGGGTGGGGGTGGTTTACTGTTCGTAATGAGATTCTGCCTGATTGAGCCGTCCACCGGGGAAATACTCACACGAGCGTTCCTTCTCCTCACAGCTTTTCATTCACATTATGTCATATTTCCTCAAGATTCCGCATTTAACAGTAAATTCAAATTAATGCAGTCGCTGTACCGGACCGTCGTGGTCCGGTCCGAGAGAGCTGAGCCGGAAGGCAAAGCTCTCTGTTTACCAATCGATCTACGTTCCCACCCTCACCTATGGTCATGAGTTATGGGTCATGACCGAAAGAATGAGATCGCGGATACAAGCGGCGGAAATGAGTTTCCTTCGTAGGGTGGCTGGACTCACCCTAAGAGATAGGGTGAGGAGCTCGGCCATCCGGGAGGAGCTCAGAGCAGAGCCGCTGCTCCTTCACATCGAGAGGAGCCAGTTGAGGTGGCTCGGGCATCTAGTCCGGATGCCTCCCTGGTGAGGTGTTTCGGGCATACCCAGTCGGGAGAAGACCCCCGGGAAGACCTAGGACACGCTGGAGGGACTATGTCTCACAGCTGGCCTGGGAACGCCTTGGTGTCCTCCCGATGGAGCTGGAAGAGGTCGCTGGGGACCGGAAAGTCTGGACTTCCCTACTGAAGCAGCTGCCCCCGGACCCGGATAAGCGGAGGAAAATGGATGGATGGATGGACAGTAAATTCAGTTTTTATTGGGCAATTCTGCAATTTTGTGTTTATGTGGAAATCATAGGGCACTAAGAAGATAAGACAGCAGAATTCATGGTTCCATTTATCACAGGTACCAGCAACCATCCCAGTTTTCAGTCAGGTCGTGAAGCAGCAAAACAGCCCTAGTCCATCACACCAGCACCACCGTATTTTACCGTTGGTATGATGCTGTTTTCCTGAAATGCTGGGTTACTTTTTACTTTTCATTTTTAACCCAACAATGCTGGTCTTTCTCAAACTGGTCGTTGGTTGGTTCATTCTTGGTAAACCATCTCAAGTCCCAGTAATGCTCTTAAAGTCTAAAATGGCTGTTCGTTTGTCTTTCCAGACAATGTTTTTGCCATAAAGTCATGGACGAAGAAAAAGTTTGCATTTGACGACAGCCGCATCAATAAAGCCTTTGGAATCCCCGAGGACTTCGACTACATGGACTGACTTTCCAGCTTTTTGGTTTGTTTCTGTTCATTTCTTGAAAATGTCAATTGGGTTGGATGCCACAGGGATCCGGTTATTTGACTTCACTGCAACCGGAGACGTTGCAGATTGTCCATTAGTGACTGGGCGGTGAGAACCACTTTTGCACACTTGTTGGCCTACAAAGCAGAGTTCTCCACGTTGATGATGCAGCAGATTAGACGTGTGGTCCAGCCTTTTTTTCTTTTTTGAAAGACTCGTGTTTTGCTACAGATGCCACCTTAAGTCTATTTCTTTTGGAGTTTTGTGAAAAATGCTGTGCTACAAATATAGAAAGCATGTGTTCTATAAAAATGAGGGTGTTTTTTCTAGCAAGGGCCACATACTGAAAAATAAAACATTGAAATGATTTTTTGTAAAAAATTCTAAGACGTGGTATATATCCATCCATCCATCCATTTTCTATGCCGCTTATCCTCATTAGGGCAGCGGGTATGCTGGAGCCTATACCATCTGATCTTTGGGCGAGAGGCGGGGTACACCCTGGACTGGTCGCCAGTCAATCGCAGGGCACATACAGACAAACAAACATTCACACTCACATTCACACTCTAATGGACAATTTAGAGTGGCCAATGAAGCTAACATTGCTAACATGCTAACATGTTTTTGGAATGTGGGAGGAAACCGGAGTACCCGGAGAAAACCCACACACGCACGGGGAGAACATGCAAACTCCACACAGAGCGTGCGGCCGTTGTATATATTTCAAGAAAAAAAATGCACATTGTTGATGTATTAACTTCAGTTTTTGCTCTTTTTTTTTTAACCCATTTTTGCTCTTCTTTTCCTAAATAATCTTCAATTGTTTTATGTAATAACTTTATCACTTTTTGTCATCACATTATGACTTTAAATGAAATACAGTACAATTTTATATATTTTAACTGTATGCTAATAAAATGACTATTTGTCCTCATGATTTTTTATTGTAATAAATACTGATGTTTTTCATATTTACTGTTTTTTTCCCCCAAATTTTCCTTTTTTTCTTAAATCTTTGTAAAAATTTGTTTTGTATTGTGACTTTATTCCAGTAACAGCTTTTTCCCCAAAAGACAACTTTATTTTGCTTTGTTGTTTATGACAAAATATTTTTTTCTTGAATATTTTCACCTTATGCTACTAAGGGGACATTATTTTTCCTCTTAATGTTATGACTTTATTCCCATTAATTATTAACTTTCCCACAATTTCTTCCCTGTTGTTTTTTAAATTGTACAAATATTTTTTCTTCAATAATCTTAATATATGTTGTGGTTGTGACATAATTACTTTATTCCCATAAAATAGTAACGGTTTCTTCAACCCAATTAAAAAACTTTTATTTTGTTTCTCACATTATTACGCCTTTTAAAATGAATGCATTTTAATATTTCAACAGTATGCTAAGAAAATGCCAAAAATATTACAAGTTTATTCTCGTAAAATTGCAACTTTTTTCTTAGAATGACTTTTCTCTTGTAAATTTTTATATTTTTTTCCATTTCTGTTAGTTTTTTTTTTCCAAGTCTTTTCCTTTCTTTGTTTTTTTAATAATGACTTTATTCCCAAAATATTTCGCAACCCAATTTTACAAAAAATGTCCGGGAAACTTTATTTTGTTTTGTTCAGTTTCTCAGAATACTTTTTCTAAAATCTTGTTTAATATTTCGGTGCAATTTATGTAAGGTGACATCTTTTTCTTAATGTTACATTATGATAATTTATAACTTTTTTTAGATGGATTTTTTTACCATTTTGACTTGATTTTTGTAAAATTGCTGCAGATTTGTTTTGCTGTTATTAGTTTTCTAATGTAATTCCATTCAGAACGGGCCGCAAATGGCACTTTGGACACTTACGTTAACCACTGGTGCTGTGCTAGTATGGTTGCAGAAACGAGTGAACTCTGGGGTGGGCTCTCCGCTTTGGTGGGGGGGGACAACTTTTTAAAAAAGTATACAAGCATTTTGTGAAAGCGGCATATTCAACCTGGCAGACAGAGTTTGGGTAATATTTCAGATATGTCACGAAAGCTGCCCAGTTGAGCCCGATGTTTAGCACATGCTGTCTGTCAAGATTGTGCTGTAAAAGTAGGAGAAGAATGTCAATAAATACCTGAGTGCAAGTTTGTTTGGACACACCCACCCGGTGTCGTGTGCGTGTACGTTCATGTGCGTACCTGCCCGACCTGTCTTCACTTTCAATGCGCTGACTCCGTAGAGCAAGCACACCTGAACCTGATCTCTTGCCGTACGGTATCTCACACAAATGAGCACAGCAAGCATTTTTCAAGGCCCCGGGGCCGGGTTTGGCCCGCCATCTGATTTGATGTGGCCCTGGACGTCCTGCAAACGATGCATGGCAAAAAGTCTTATTTTAGTATTTTTAGTATGTACTCTACAGCGGACTGTGAGAAGTGAATTTCTGCAACATGCCATAATATTTGGACTTTGTTCCTTAAATTCTAAACTGTTGTTTTTTTTAATTTAATGACTTTATTCCTTCAGTCGGTGTACCCTGCCTCCCGCCCAAATTCAGCTGGGATAGGCTCCAGCGTACCCGCGGCCCTGGTGAGGATGAGCGGCATAGAAAATGGATGGATGGATGGACTTTATTCCTTAAATTCTAAATTGTAAATTTTGTTTTTTTGACTTAATGACTTTATTCCTTAAATTTTAAATCATGTTTGTTTTTTTAATTGACTGGTTTTATTCTCTTAATAATATGACTGTATTCTTTAAACTCGAAGTTGTAAATTGTATGATTTTATTCCCATAGTATGCATAGTAGCTTTTTGTAAAAAACTCTAGTAACTAAAAACAACCGCCCCATCTCGCGACGTTTTCCGACCTGCCAACGTGTACGTGTGTTTTGTACTCATTTTGATGGTTTTTGACTCGTGCGCGTGACTTTTGGTATCCTTGGCAACTCTTGCAGTTCTCCGTCGCAACACCAGGGGCAGCGTTTCCCGCAGTTTCAACCGCTGAGCTAGTCGCTCTCATGGTGCGCGTCGACGGGAAATTGCAGAAAGGGTTCGTTCGGGTATGCAAATGAGACGCTAGCGACTTTTGGGCCGGCCGAGAGCTGCTTTTCTTTCCGGGCGGCAAAGAAGGGAGGGGACCTGCGTCAGAGAAGGCGCGGCTCCCTTCCTCATCCTCCTCCCAGCGGCCGCGGTGGCCACTTGCGGAGAGAACGAATCACCGAGGCGGCGAAACGCACGGCGAGGCAAGCATGGCGGGCCCGCAGGACTTCCAGCAAGGGAGCTACTGTCACAGGAAGACGTGGATCCACGTCCTGTTAGGAATACTGCAGCTGCTACTCCCCTGCGTGCAGCACGGGGGGGCCCAGAGACAAGGTCCGTTCTTCCTGTTAGAAGTCCGCTTGGCCACAGTGAACTTTATGACATGATTGCATGCCTCATTCGGGCTGGAAAAGCCGCGCCGCACGCAGGCGGGGCAGCCCCTCGCCGTGCGGCGTTTAAGGGCTTTTCCGTGTCAACATGCTAACGTCGGCTAGTTCATGCTAGCGCCGCAGCGGAGCGCACCCTCGGAGCGGCCTTCCCGTGAGCTTTTCCGCGCGCTGAAACGCTCACTTGGGCGCCGCAACCACGGCTAAAGTGCTCCGGGGGGGCTGGAACGCGGAACGCTCCTCGTAAGCGCGGCTTGTTAGCCGCCAAGCTAGCCCCCCCCCCTCCCTCTGCTAGCCGTGGCAGCTAGCTAGCTAGCTAGCTAGTTAGCTAGCTGCCTCTTTTGTCGAAAGCGTGCCGAGGCTGCTGGTTCGCCCTTCCGTAAACACGACCTGGCGACTCGACTGCACGCGCGTTCGGAAAACAACGTGTCTTACCGTGCGTGTTGTGTCCTTCGCAGCGCTGAGCCAAATGTCCACCGGCGTGGTCGAAGTCTGGCAGCCGGAGGATGCAGACACGTTCGTGCCACTTCAGGTAAATGCATCATTGTTGACACGCGCACACACACACTTAATATGCCCAATCCTCCACAAGGAACGCACGTGTCCCATGCATTGTCGGGCTTCCCTGGGCGCGTCCGCTCCTTCCCCCCCCCGCCACTCTTTGTCTCCGGACTCCATTGACAATTGTGCAAATTTTCACATGATGTGCAAATTATGCCGTGCAAAGTTAGTAGCTGTGGAATCACCGAGTGCGGATGAACACCGGCTACCATTCGGCTACCATGCGGCTGAGTCACATTTTCCATCGGACACTCAAGCGGGGGCCCATTGTGGTGGGCACATGGCCAGCCTGCAGCGCTGCATTGGACTGTGTGTGCGTTTAAAAATGTGCCATGCCTGTTTGACTCCCTCTGGTGCAAAACAAGCCAACCAAAACGCTCATTTACTCGCAATATTGCTCTAATGGTTTTTACTTACATTACCGCATTTGCACAAAACATAACTATTGCACAAAACTGCAGTGTGTATAAAAAGTCTTTGCAAGCTGGGTGTACCTAATGTTGTGTCCATGCCAGTGATTTCTTGCACTGGGGTCTCCGAGTGCAAGAATTGCAAAGTGGTACTAAATGGTGCAGCGCCGCAAAATTAACTGGCAGCTGACGGTCGTGTTACCTGAAAGCGGAGGTGGGGTGGGGTGGGGGGGGGCACGGCCGCACCTCCAGCCTCCATTGCAAAACAGCAAACAATAATCAATTAACACCTTGCAACCAGTACTGTAGTGTCTTTTATAAAAAAATAGAAAATGTGTCAAATCTAAATATGAAGTAGAAATAATATAACAAACCTTATCAACACATGTATGAACTATTACTTCCGTTAGTTTCCAAAAGTTGAATAAACTTTGAGGGCGCGCCGTCCGCACATGGCCGTGTTGTTTCCATCTTTTATTTAGCTCGCTTCCTGAGCATCCATACTGTACGCTGAATACGATAAATATCCCGTGTAAAAGAATAACTCCACGAGACTCCATATTTGTCTCCGTGGCGGGTTAAATTCAGCAAAGTGGTGCTTTAAAGGCTTGGACGACTGCACAGATTTAAACCGTAGCCGTCACGAAACCGTGAAAGCAATGCACAGAGTGAACTCTCTTTCTGCCTGATTAGGGGCGAGAGACGAGCTACGATATTGCACATGGCGATACCGTAGCGGTGAAAGTAATAGGAGTGCAATGTGGCTAACCGGATGACTCCCTGTTATTAGTATGCTTTTATTGCTACGTGGCAAACAAGTTACCAGGGGGTGCGGTAGATTCTCCGAAAACAAAGACCTCGCATTCCACATACGCACGCTCCTAAGGCTGTGTAATTGGGCAATTAGTTGAAATGGGTGTGTTCAGAAAATAGCCGCGTGGCATTCAATCAGTGATGAAGTTTGTGAACAAACAGGTTTGAATCAGGTGGCCCCCAATTAAGGATGAAAACAGCACTTATTAAATATAATTTCTCTTTGAAAGCCTGAGGGAAACGGGTCGTTCAAGACTTTGTTCAGAAGTACTTCAAATAAAAAGTTGATTGAAGAAGGGGAAAACTAATGAGGAGGCGCAAACAAGTTTTGGCTGTTGAGCAAATATGATCTCCTGTGCCCTAAAATGGAGAGCAAAACCTGAGACACGCGGCAGAAAACGGAAGACAACTATCGAAATGATCAGCCAATGATCAGCTCCAGGAGGATCGAAGACAGTCTGGAGTTACCTGTAAGTACCGTGACAGTTAGAAGACGTCTGTGTGAAGCTAATCTTACAAGAATCCCCCGCGAAGTCCCTCTGACATCAGCTGGCCTGAAGACGAACAGAGGACCTTTTTTTTGGACCGATGAGAGTAAAATTGTTCATTTTGGGTCCAAGGGCTGCAGAAAGTTTGTGAGACGACCCCCAAAATCTGAATTCAAGCCACAGTACACAATGAAGACAGCGAAGCATCATGATATGGGCATGTTTCTCCTACTGTGGTGTTGGTATTTATCCCATAGCAGGGATCATGGATCAGTTTGCATATGTCTGAATACTTGAAGAGGTCACGTTGTCTTATGCTGAAGAGGACATGCCCTTCAAATTAGTGTTTCAACAAGACAATCACCCTAAACACACCAGTAAACCAGCAACATCTTGGTTCCAAACCAGCAGAATGAATGTTATGGAGTGGCCAACCTGATCCCCGGACCCTTAATCCAATGGGGAACTTGCCAAAAATGACGATGAGGCAACATATCTGAATATTCATAATCAATAAATAAATTAACCCTGTGATAAATAAAAACAAAGTCGATAATTAAGCCGGCCATGATGAATTGACATGTGCGTGCGTGTTTGGTACCAGCGAATGAGAGTATTCCCAGGCGTACAAGCGACAGTGCAGTCACTTTCAAGGGACTTTCTCACAGATCACCGTGATTGGACATATTATACTGCAAATATATATTTAATAAACAAAACGACAAATTCCAGCGTTAAGTACTGTTCAGAAAAGAACGTTTCTTGCTTTTGATGCACCGTTCTGCCATTATTATACAGTGAATGAAAAAAAAGGGTCTCAAAATAACCTCGACGATAACATCGCTAATCAGCAAAATTTGTAGGACAATTACCGTCCCAGGCCCAGACTCAACCCAGTTAGGGCCCTGGGATTTCCTCGTTAACGGAATCGCAGGTGGACTTGTGGAATTGCCATGTGTGTACAAGCTGACATCCCATTAGAAAAATCCAATTACTGGGCTCAATTGTTTTTTTTTTTTGCACATTAATTAACCGATCTTTTATTCACTAACCCAAAAATCACACGCACTAGGCTGGCAAAACAAAAAAGTGTAAAATGAAAAAAAACGGATTTTTACCGAGTGATCCGTTCCCGTCTGGATGCCATTATTTACTAATACGGTACGGCTTCACCATGCCCCCCCAAAACCAGTCTAGGAATGTTCCCATGTGGACAGGGCCTTGTTCTTGTGAGAGCTTGTGCCATGAGATCTTGTGACCCCCCCCCCCAGTTTGCAGTATTTATATTTGGTAACGTAATAAAAATCACCTTTGCTGGCTGGTACCGCTTCCTGGAGAACCACCCCTTTATAAATGCTGCTTTTGTGTCTCTTGGGTATTTTTTTCCCCCACACTTCCTCAGCTCTTGTTGCGTCATTGTTGTGCTACATCAGCTGTGAGGTCTCCGGAAAGACTCCTTAGTAGAATTCAGAGTCTCCCCGGTTTTTAACAGTTTCCGTTGTGTTTGTCTTTGCATGTTGCATCATGAACGGTGCAGGTGGGAAGTGCAAAGCGCTCTTCAATACGTTCTCCTTAAAAAGTGTAATCTAATCAGGAAGAATTTCGTCAGCCGTGCGTTCTCACATTGTTTGTGGTGTGACGTTGACGGCTATTTTTTTATTTATTTAAAAAGCGGAACTCTAAAAAGTGAAGGCTGGAAAAAACATAATTTGGAAAGATATGACGCAATTTGGGGAAAAAAATGAAATGGATTTCATATATAACCTCTTTCCAGACTGGTAGATCTCAATCATTCTGTTATTGGGATAGTTTGAATTTTTTGACATGAAGTTGTATGGCTTCCCCATCACCAGTGTCAGCATCAACAGTGACCCCCCCCCCCCCCCCCTTGTGACTTTACATGCATTAATTACGCAAAATATTTTACGTAATTAAAGAAATAAGTGATCACGCTATTTTTGACAGCCCTATTTTTTGTGAAGGTCCGCGAAGGACATTTGCAGCTGATTGCAAAACTTATCATGCACCAGTTCTCCACGACGGCACAGAACTGGGGAAGTTTAATACGACCAACCCAAACGTGCGTTTGAGGCAGTGTTGCATGGGAAACCACCGGGGCACAGCAAGAAGTCATTAGCTAGAACAGAAAAGGAGACCCGTGGGTGGTAAGTGGAATGCTTGATTTAGTGCCTCGGGGCTCGCTATGTTACGCCTGGCTGCCACGGCGTTGTTGATTAAATCTAACCAAGTTTTTAATGAAAACCGAATTGACGGTAGAACCATTGCTGTTACATTTCTCTTTGTTGCAGTTGGACAAGCGGCCCAGAAAAGACGGTCTTCCGCCGGAAGAAAGGTACGTTTTGTTTTTATTTTTTTATTTACCCTGCCGGGGTTTTGTGCCGTTCACGGGCACTGTCGCCGGTTTGTGATCGAGGACCGATGTTTTCACACCGCTGGCCCCGCAGGTGATTTGCATTGCATGGCGTCACGACGGACAGAAGCCCAGACGTAAACGCAACAATGCAGCCTACCTGTCCGCCGCTCAAAACCGCCACTGCTGACAAACGAGTCGTTTGAAACCTCAAAAGGCGCCGTCGGCGGATGTATTGACCGTGTTGCTTGGAAAGGGCTGGCATGTCCAACCACTGCTGTGCGTTTTGGCGTAATTGCCAAGAGGCCTTTTAGACGTGTCCATGCTGTGTTGTTTATGTTGGCGGCTGCAGGCTTCGTGAGGAGGAAGCGCACGCGGGAGGCTTGGGGGGGGGGCTGTAATGCCGAGTTTGGGGCCGTGGGTGAGAGAGAGGCACAGAACAGAATTCCAGGCTAATTTTAGAACTCCTTGAAAGAAAACGTAGGCGAGGTCTCTCTTTCCCAGCTGTTTTTTTTTTAACTCTTTTTTTTGCAAAGTAAAGACACTTTCATGAATACATCAACAGTTTTTGACGGCATTCGAACACGATGCCTCGAATTTTCACATTCAATTAGTGCCCTGCGGAATCTCGGAATTGGCCAGTAAATACGGACTATGCTGTTAAACAGGGAGTTTTGCATCGGGCCTGAAATCCTGTCATTGCGACGAGACGGAATGTTTGTGTGAGGAACTACTTCCACAGCCGACCGCTCAATTGTAGCGGAATCTCATCACAAGCTCAAGCCCGGAGTGTGCATGAAAGCTAGCCGGGTTAGCTTGAATTAGCGGAACATGCTAGTTAGGCCTGTGAACAATAAACCGATGCGACCGAATATTGGGTTTGACAAGCGAGAGATACGGTTGCATCGATAGCCGCCCTCTGGATTGATAGGAATCAGCTATAACTGCTTTGATGCATGAATTGTACTTGCACCAGGTATCGCAAGACTAGCAACTGGTTGACAGTGTGTCTGTTACACCACTTTAAAGCCTAGGCTTCCAGTGAAAGGATCGTACTCACCATCCACAAGCAGGGCCCAGCGATTTCCGCAAAATTGGCCAATGAAGACGGGATTTTCTCTTAAACGTGTATGAAATGCTGTCATCGGAGGAGAAGGAACCCTCTTCTGGGGAATCACTTCTCCGGCGGACAGCTCATTTGGGGCGGAAACATGTTGAAATGACGGTGAACACTAACAAAGCTCGGTGGAATCTACTCTTACGGAGTAATATTGTTTGGATTTTTTGGGGATCTGTGAGCCAGGTCCTTAATGGAAATAAATGTCCATGCAGTAAACACAACTTGGGAAAAAAATACTGTAGGTAAGGTACATTGTGTTGTTCCAAGCTGCTGTTTAGTGTGTCTACTTTAAAGGGCAGTGGTGTTCAGCATGCAATGTTTGGAGTCAAGTGCATAGAATAAGAGAACTAGGAATTGTCGTTGGACTGTGCATGTGGTGAGGAACGTCTGCTGGAAGGACTGAGTGCTCTGTGTTAAAACTAAAACAAACTAATCGCCAACTGAATTACAGCCAGACGTTGAATTACAGCCTGACATTGAACTAACTTCGGTACACCGCGGGCATGTCTGCCGGTCTGGGCCTTTTATCATATTTCCGGGTGGTGAGAGCAGAGCGGTAACCAACTTAGAGGCGCATTTGCCGGACCTTTCATGTGTCGAACCGATCTCGTGGCAGAAGACGATTGTCACAATACAGTGGATTGTCAGCCAATCCCGATCCTGAAGATCAAACTGGGACGTCCCTAATCCAGACATAAGACTTCCCTGTTTTGTTCCTCTCTCAAAAATAAATGGTTCTTGGGTCATATCATTGGCTTTAACCAATGCCACAGTTTTTGTATGGCGCACGTGTCAAAGTCATCATTAAGGGCCGAGACTATGCAGGTTTTCCTCTCCAACCGGTTTCTCCTGCAGGTGATTTTAATTGATGAGCTCCTTGCCAGAAATTGAAGGTGGTGTTGATCATTAAAATCACATGCTTTAGTGACCAGCTGGAAAGAAAACCTGCAGCGTCTCGGCCCTCCATAGCACAAGTTTGACCGGCGGCCAAGCGGCACGCAGTTTTGGCGGTGGTTAAGGCAAAACTCAGGTGTGGGAGGAGTTCGGTGAGGCCCAGGAGGACGACTTTTGGTTGGCCTCGAAGACGCCTCAGAAAGGGGAAGCAGTGCCGGGTCCACATTGTTTACTGTGAGGATGGAGGCTTGCTGGCCTCGACGGAGGATATAGTTGGTCGTGTAAGGAATACTTCGAGGCCCTTCTCAATCCCACTGACATACCTTCCATACAGGAAGTAGAGTGACATGAATGCCGACCTTTCCAGCACCATGGCTGAGGTATCTGGGGTTGTCAAAACACTCCCCAATTGTAAAGCTCCAGGGGTGGACTAGTTTTGCACTGAGTTCCTCAAGGTTTTGGATGTTGAGGGGCTATCTTGGCTGACACGTTTCTCCAACATTGCATGGAAGTCAGGAACAGTACCGCTGGGCTGGCAGACCGGACGGTGTGTTCCTACTATAGGGGGATGAAAACCACCTCGTTAGTCAAACCTTGGCTATTTGTCCCGCCAGTGGAACACTGGACCAGCGCTACACCCTTGCAAGGGTACTGAGAGTACGTGGGAGTTTGCCCAACCGGTCTACATGTGCTTTGTGGACTTTAAAAAAAGGTATTCGACCACGTCCCTTGTGATGTCTTGGGAATGAATGAGTTAAGTATGGATTAATTGGTATTGGATAAATACTGGGCTCTGTCCTACCATCCGACGCTCGGTATCTCTGGGGATCCATGGGGCAGTGGGCTGTCCCAAACGTTTTGATTGGATGAGGAAATAATGAGCTTCTTTATGGAATATATTTCTATTCGTCCTATATATTAAATATGTTTTCAAGTTAAAATGTTTTTCATATGAAAGCCAGCTTTCATACTTCAGTCATTTGAGGTAATGCATATTATGAGGAAATTGTAGCGGCTTGCGCAGTGCTTGTTTTCAAACGGGAGAGTGTTACAATACATGTCGTCGGCTGTTATTGTAGCCCCAGAGTTTCCGGCATGAATAAAACTTTCAAGGTTTGTCATCTGACAGCCTGAGGAAGACTGGTTGGTGTAAAACAAATATTTGCGGGGTGTGCGTCTACTCCACACTACTGCTACTGGTCGGGCACATGGTGTCAGCGCTCTGCAACTTGTTGCCTCCTCGAGTGGAGCACCAGCTGACCTCCCAGGCCTTCTCTGATCTTAGCCCTCTTCGCCGGAGTGCGGTCGGGACCACCGCAAACATTGCCGTTATTTGATTTAGATCCAAAGCGGATCATATAGCGCCAAACATAACGTGTTATTTTTGTACAGGGGGCAGTAGACAGAACCCTTGGACTGCAGCATGGCGGTATGCTTGCTCCTGTGCTGAAAGGGAGAGTAAATACTTCTCTATGCTACTTGCCCTAGTTGAGGAGCCCAGGAAAACTAAATTGCATTACATTTTATGCACCATTTTTGTCACACACACAAGTAGGAATGTTTTAGAATAGTCAACTATTCGCTGATTCGATGCAGGAGTTGGATTTGAACGTCAATCTTGCACTCAAATCAGTGACGGCTGCTGCTAAGCATACATTTTCACATTTTTGGTTGTAAATCTTCTATTTTGATACAAAGTCAGCCATTTGTGTTAAAAAAAAATTAAAATGGCTTTTCCCAAACTTTTTTCCGGTGCCGCCCCCCTTTTGGAAATACAATAATTTTCACCCCCTTTGTCATAACGCCGGGCCCTCCCTAGGCAGGAGCCCCCTCGTTTATTGATGTTTGTTTATCCGAGTGTTTTGGCATTTTTCCTTAAGGTGCAAGAAGTTGCAAATGAGCCCTTTTTATTTTGAGTCATCCCCATGAGCGGCGCTCTAAAAAAATCGACAGTCGACTATGTACAAAATCTAAACACATCAGACTCTATGGGAAAATGTGAACACAGTCCTACGCTCAAGAAAGCGACCTTTTCCAGCACCTTTATCATATGCAGATATGTGCCATCATTGAACAGTTTCCCAATGAGCACTGTAGCTGTATATTTTGAAAAAAATGATGGCCCATATTTCCAAAACTGATATCAGTTTACATTAAATTAGATGTTGTAATTGTTACGTATAAAATTGTTTACCACGGAGATTTACATCCCTCCTTATTATACATACAAACTTATTTTGTATCTGCGATCAAATGCGATTAATTATTAACTATGGACAAAATGCGATTAAATATTTTTTCGATGGACATCACTACATTTAATAAAATCTTTTTTTTCCCGAACAATGCCAGACGGTGGTCCAATATGGCTATGTAAAGAGAGCAGAACAGTACACAGCTAGTTAAACAGTGCCGGGAGGTACACAGCTAGTTAAACAGTGCCGGGACAGTGCAGGTAATATAGATTATTAATCACAGAGACAAATTCAGACAACAACAGCCTACCAGAAAAGTCATTCATCGCATCTTCTTAGAAACTAAACCCACTGAAGTATTCTTCTTCCATGTTGTGTGTTTTCTGTGATGGGCGATTGTGACTGCCAGTGGGTTTTCACTGTGTCCGCGTTCTGGTACAGCGGATGGCGGTATGCACCTAAATGTTGGTTGCGACCCACCATACCCAAAGGACAACATCGACATCTGGTTGTCTATAGTGTAGTGTAGTGCGGTAGATGGCTGGGTAGCAACTTTATCCATCTCCAGGAGAACAGCACAGCATTTTGTTTTGTTTATAGGGTTGTTTGTATCTGTATTTTACGTCGGCCACCTGTTAGCGGACACATAAAAAAAAAAAACGCAAGATTTCGAGATTGAGAGTTGTAAAATTACGACATTTAAAGTCGTAATTTTACAAGAAAAAAAAGTCGTAATTTAACCTATGACCCAGGTCAAAGGTCACAAGTCCCGTGTGTTTATAGCTGTCTCAGGCAACGCCTATAAAATACGACTTTTATTCCCGTAAAGTAAGTTTTTACTCTGGTAATATATCTTTTCTCGTAAATGTACAACGTCAATTTACGACTTCATTCCCGAAAGTTTGATGATTTGCATGCATTCATTTAGCAGAGACAGCTATGAACACAGGGGACTCATGTGCCCCTTGACCTGGGTCAAAGGGTAAATTACAACTTTTCTTCTTGTAAATTAGGACTTTTAATCTCGTAAATTAACGACTTTTAATTCTCTTAATATTCTGACTTTAAATCTCGGGAAAAAGCTGTCATAAGCCAACCTGGTTGTGCCCAACAAAGTTTGTCTGAAGCCGGAGGGAAGAACTACGGTATAGTTTCCTTTCGACTCGGTATAAGAGAAGGACATGTAAAATTACCACTTTAAATCTTGTAATATTACGGTCTATTATATAGTCTATTATATGACTTTTACAAATACAAAAAATACAAATTAGTACAGTGCTTTTTTTTCGGTTATCATTTTGTTGGCTGTTTTTTGCAATTCAATCAACGTAAAATTCCAAAATAATTTTGATGAATCAGAAATCTGATATTTGTCCATAATTTTAATTGTGTTGTCTTTTAATTAGGGAACGGAACTGGACGAATTAACAGATGACAAAATCTCTCCTCAAAACCCTGTGTGGTAGTGATGTGCGGATCGATATGGAAATAATGATACCTTCAATACCAGCTGATTAGGCACGAAAGTGGATTCTCCAAATATCAATACATAGATACTTCAGTCATTTGAGGTAATGTCTGTCATTAACAGGAACACAATGGAAAGTAACTTCATTGGGAATATGTGCAGTTTTACTTGAACTCTTAGTTTGCTATTTTACTCAGTATCACAGTGGAAAATAAATCCGTGGTATCAGACATCACTAAATGTCTGGGCCTTCCCCCTGGTAGCTGGTTGTAGTACATGCATACATTTTGGCCTAAAGTTAAAGCAGAGCCTGCCAAATGTAGGGGTTAAAATGTGGCGTGTATCAATTTCAATGCAGTCGTTCAACAAGGAAAACATTATTGTATAACTATCTGGCATCACAAGTGAGTTCACCTCGGAGAGAATGTTTATTGTGAGCACCATCGTCACCAAGCACTGCCCTGGACTGGTCGCCAGCCAGTCGGGAAGGTACATATGGACAATAACGTTGGAATTTCCCAAAAATGAACCTTGCGGAAGTTGGCCGGCGAGGATGCATATGTCTGGTGACGTGTGCTATGTTTGACTCTGGATGCCGCCAACATACAGTACTACAGGAGGGGTCTCAACCTCAATTTACCTGGGGGGGGGCCGGAGGTAGGGTCTGTATATTTTGAGGATGAGGACAAGCGGTATTCAAAATGAGTGGAGTTTTTGTAGCATATTTCAACCACAATGCAGGCAGCAATGCTGCAAAAAGAGCGAGACTGTTTTAGTGCAACCTAAGTGTATACAGTCGAAGCATATCAAATATAAACCTTTAACTGTAAGGTAGTAGTGACATATTTATTGGAAAGAAATGAAGAATGATTGAATAAGATGAGCACAGCAATGCAAAACCTAAATTGAACACACGTCTGTTGGTTTAATAATAATAATAATAATGATGATAAAAAACGACACTTTGCGGAGGGTATCAATAATCCATAGTAGGGTTTCATATCACGATAGTTGGATCTGTAGACATGCTCCCAGCATGCTTTTTGATGCCTGGTTTTTGAAAAAAGCTGCTGAAATTGCGTTGACACTTCCCCATAGTAGTTGTTCCCCTGTGTGTGTTGACTTACCTGTTACACGTGCTGTAATGTTATTTTGTATGTGTGTATGTTTAGGTAGTGTCTCATGACCCCTTGTTTATTTATCTGTGTGATACAGTATATGTCATATGTATTTCCATACCTCCAAAAATGACAACTGTCGTGTCTTTAAGCTGCCAAATTCTGAGGTCTTGCACCCCCTGTCTTGGTACGGCCCATTGCCTTCCTCTTTTGTGTGGTGCATGTGTTTGACATCTTGTATCTCTTTACAACTTTGATGCAAACGTCCTACAGCGCATTGTGCAATCACGTGCACGTAATGCAAGATTTTGTCTTGCAAGCGAAGGCCAAATTTTTGCCAATATTTTGGTTGTTAACCGAAAAACGTGGACCGTTACCCGAGGCGCCGCTGTACCGGAAGCTAATTATCAAGTCTGTACTGTGGAGGACTTAACTTATTCATGTACAATGGCAGCTACATTAGCCTCCATGGTTAGGAAAGTGCAGATGAAGGTATTATTTACAGTACATAAGTGATTTGTCCTGACAAATACTGTAGTCTTTTTTCCAGTTCTCGGGAGTTGCTTTTTCAGACATTTCCCAACAGTGGGGCGGAGAATAAGTCAGTTATCATTGGATCGCATCACGCTCTTGACCAGGGGTCTGGCCGAGGCTTCATTATTATTATTTTTTTTAATCCAATCTTGTCAAACGTCTTTTTCTACATTTTAAAATAAATAAGATAAACAGGGACACTGGTGTAAAGAAGTGTTGCTGTGTGGAAAAACCAATAATATTCTCAAAACGATCAATTTTTCACTCATTGAAAAATGTTTCTCGGCTTGCATCAAGCCCGGTCGAGGCAACGCCCCTGAGAGCCATATACCCCGCCGTCATTGGTAGGTTCGTCAGCGCTGCGCACAACACTGTAAAAAGTGCCATTCCTATTAAATCAAGGGCTGCACTAACATTAAACTTTAATATTAAGGTAGGGGCCACAAAATACTGTATTGCAGAGACCATGGAGGTTGAGTAAGTTCTGTATGATACACAAATACAAATGCTTTGTGAGTGTCCGGAGATGTAGTTGCAGATTCCATCCATCAATACACACGCGTTTCCAAGCATGCAGGTTGCATGTCACCCGTGCAGGACATTTAGGGTGAGTCAGTGCACAGTAGTGGGTTGTGTCATCATCATCATCATCATTTTGGGTACAACTAGGGATAGGCAAAGGTACTCTTATAGGCACCAACCGAATTCCATCCCACTCACGTGAAATCAAAAGGTACCTCGTTTTGGTGACTAAAGTTAGTCTCTGGAGTTTCGTGACGCCAAAGCTACCAACAATATTTACCGAGTGAAGACAAAACCGGGGGGAGGGGGCAGTGTTGACAGGAACAAGGTGACAAAGCTGCAATAAGTAATATTTTAAAACAATATGTACACCTTAAAATCGACCCGTTTAATGTCAAGTTGTTTGCAAAGCCAACATTTAAGGTGACATTACAGACTTGTCCCAGTGTGTACAAAGTAGGGGTGCAGTGATGTGTTTTAACGATTCGATTCGTATCACGAGTCGTGGTTGCTGATTCCATTCAAGGACGATGTTGGTTCTTTTAGATCCGAAACGATTCAGTCGTTTTTTTTCTCTCCAAACATTCAAGCAGTCTGACTGTATGAGTTTATGTACCCTACAGAATTCATGGTTTCTCTCCCATTTCTAAGAGAAAATGAATGACACAAGAACCGTTTTTTTCCCACGCGTGGTTAGTGGACAGTTGAAGCCGTGAAACAAATGTGAGAACTCAATTTAAACCAACAATAACAACAGAAACTACCCAAATGACCCTGATCAAAAGTTTACACACCCCAGTTCCTAATACGCTGCATTTCCCCATTCGGCTTTATCAACCGTTTGGCAATTTTCTTATATCCCTTTCCTGATTTGTACAGTTGCGCTACCTTTTCTCGCGGATCCTTTGGCAATTGCTTTGCTTTCCCCATGATTCTGCATCCAAGACCTGTGAACAGCACCACATGAGGAATGCAAGGGTTTCTCAGGAGTCCCAACAACTCACTGACTTTTATACACACCCACTAATTACAAGATCACAGGTGAGGATAGTTACCTTTAATAGCCATTCAATCCCAATTGTTTCACGTTAGGTGCAGGTTATCAGGCCAAATTACAAGGGTATGTCAACTTTGGATCAGGGTGATTTGGATAGTTTCTGTTGTCCTAGTGCTTTAAAAAGAGTAAACACCGAGATTTCCCAACACACGGCTTTGGCCAACCACTATCCAAGAGTGAAAGAAAACATTTGGTGTTATTGTTCATCTTCTCCGAGAAATGTCCAAGAAACAAAACATTGTGTCGGGGTATGTAAACTCATGGGCAGCACTGTGCCTGGATACTGGACGGGGCAGGTGCGGTTTCCTAAATTCCCTTTGCTTTTTGTAAGAGAATCAGGTATACATTAATTATGCATGTAAACAAAAAGGTAGACAACAATCACGTTTATTCCTCACTCACTTCTCTGACCAAAGTATTGAAGTTGTTTCGCACCACCAGATTTGAACGAAATGTGCTGTGCAGATCGATATTACAGTGAAGGAATATCCTCCATACCGTAACGTCTGCACGGACGCTATTAAAGCTACGAGGAGGCGTTTGCTCAACACGCTTATCATTGCAAGAAAAAATGGAACACACGCCAGAACAACGGTGGCTCCCGAACGACAAGCCCCCCCCATTCAACCAGAACACAAACATGCACAAACGTAACGCTCGCTACGTACCTTTTACCTTGTCCTGACGTTCCCATCCATGAGTTTCAAAGGCTTCAAGTTGGACTTAACTTTGGATGTGGTCCGACACTCAGTATCCCATACCGAATTCAAAAGAAAGAAGTAATAAGCATGTATACCAATGAAAAATTGCATATTATAATTCATTTTATTGAGCTGTGCTACAATTTGAAATAGTCGTACCTCGGTTAACGCCCCATGTGTTCCGTGTCCAAAATACCGTGCGGTTTGTTTGCGCCTCCATCTCGGCTCACGCTCCGAGATGAAACCCTGCAATGCTTGCACGTGGTCACGCAACGCAGTGTGAGCCGCCGGCGTCATTTTAGGACAACAGCGTTTGTTTATATCAGAGTTGATCGCTTAGCAGAAGCAGGGTCTACTAGAGCACCTTTGACTCAACGTTCTTGTCTCACGCACAAGTTTTGTGACTATTTCTCAAGTAACTCGCCCTTAAAGTCGGCAGAACTTTGTTGTCATAGCGATGATCCTCGGCTGGTGCGTTTGCAGTTGGTCCTAGCAGCGCACGCCCGGAGACTTCTTGGGCTTCTCCAGCTATTTCAGAGAGAATATGAAAGTGCATAGACACGGAGACACAGGCAGCCACTCCCTGTGTGCGTTTCTAACCATGTTTGGACCGCTCAGCCTGGTCTAAGGAAGTGCCGGTGAGGGGAACCCTGCAGCCGCATTCATGTAGGCATGCTGCGAGTTGTCGGGCACTTATGGACTTGCTCGCTGCTGACTGTACTGTACTACTAAGTGCTCTGCACTGGGTGTTTAATTCATGAGCTATTTACCTCTCCGCCAGTGGAAGCGGTTTTGTTGTCCTTCCTTTGCTGCTCTGCATGTCTGCTACTCTGCAGCGTGGCTTTAAAAACAACCGAGACATTGTGTGCCGTAGCAAAAAAAAAAAAAAAAAAAAGAAAAACTTACCTGCAAACATATTTTTTGTAGAAGGGGCACTCAAAAAGCGTGTGAGTCGGGTAAATATTGCCGTTATCATGAATTTCTTGTGCAGACTAACTTACCTAAAACCCAGCAGCCACTCATTTGGGGCTCTTGATATACCGGAGTGTTGTAAATAGTAGCACTGCACTGGAAGTGGCGGTTTTGTTCTATACCGTGCAGGGACAAACAATTTGTCTATATGGAATGAACAAAAATAATAAACGTCTTAACCTTCAGTGCAATCAGTAATACAAAACTAAATAGTGCACTGTGCCGTAAATAATGACCTGTGTGTAAATAGAACTTTTTGTCACACGGGTGCAATGAAAATGGTGTGTTAGCTTGGAAAACTGTTCTCGTCTTCAGTTGGTCTCCAGCATGCCCGTCAATCCTTTCGCCAGGAGCCCATGCGCTATTTTTATAAGACGCTTTGTCAGCCGATTGCGTCTCCTGCAATACTCTATGCATGTCTCCCTAATTGCTTCATCTAAAGATTTATGGCTGGTTTTTATTGATACAGGAGTTCTCCTCCTGGTGTATGGAATCACAGGAGTGCTCAAATTAAAAGGAAATACACGTGGAAGTATAAAGAGATTCGATGGTACAAAAATATACAAATGTAGTCATATTGTAGTTACATCTTGTCTTTGCTTTTACAATTTTGTCATTGCTTTTTGTTTGTTCGGTTTTTTTTCCATTTTTATCGCTGATGATCCTCTTTGTCTTTTCCAAACGCTTTTCTTCTTTGCATTAACCGGACGCCTGACGCTGAATGGAAAAAGCAATGTCTGTTTGGGCTTTGGGCGGGTCCTTCTGCCAGGGTGACTAGTCAATACCTGATCACACGATTCCTGCTTGCGGTGACTGTGTAGTAGCTGTGTTTAAATGTAGCTCTTAGAACGGGTGACGGACATGACTTTCACGCCACCATGCAGGAACTTTGCATGATTGTCTTACACGATGGAGGGAAGCGGCAAAGTCTGGATGGGACTAATCACCCAATGTGAACATCCTCCTTAATCACAAGCACGGGCTTTACAGTTTGTTGAAGATTTTCTAGCAATGTCATGTCCTATTAAAAAAAATCTATACACCTCCACATCTTTGACCCAGCATGTCTATCCAACAATGACCAAACAAAGCTCATGTGATCACGCTGGCGTGCTAACAAAGCAGCAGGGAACGGGAGTGATGTCAAGCGTTAGGCAGTAAAAAAAAACAGTGCAAAACTTGTCATGCACAAATTTCCTGTGGTGACACAGAACTGGCAAAGTTTTAAAATTTTTACAGAAGTAATGAAATAAATTAGTTATTGCACCATTTCTCGCAGCCTTATTTTGTGTGAAAGTCAGAAAAGGACATTGCAGCTGATTTTCCGTGATGGCACAGAACTGGGGAAGTTTAATACGACCAACCCAATCGTGCATTTGAAACAGCGTTACACGGGAAACCCCCCCGGAGACGACAAGAAGTCATTAGCTAGAACAGAAAAGATGACCAGCCTGAAGAAATAACAAAATTAACAATCTCATACCAACCCCAATCTCGTGTAGAGGGCTCTGGTGTTTACATGTGGAGGGAAAGTGTTCCTGTTTTTTTTTTTTTTGCATGTTTGTCACATGCCAAAGTTTGAAAGAAGAAATGTTTCAGATCGACAAACAAATGAAAATATGAGTCAATGATACCATAACTGAACACAAAATGCGGCCTTGTGTTTTGGCTTAATGTGTCATGTTCTTCCCTCCAACAGCTCTGCTCTCTATAATCTGGAGAATGACAGGCCGTTGCATTTTCAGCCAGCAGCATTAGAATTCGGAAAGCAGTAAGTCAAACACACTTCCAGCTTTTCAAAAGGGAGAATGCATGTAAAGTGAACGAAATACCGTAAATGCTGTAATTATATCGCTTCAGCGACTCTTCAGACTCCGGGCAGGCCTAACTAGACATCCTGGTGTTTGTTTGGTTTTGTTGAACATGCACCTGCAGCTGTGAATTCATTGCAGAACAATCTGACATTGTTGTGGGATGGTTCATTCGTTATTCTTGCACCAAAACTGGAAAAACTGCATATACTGTACTGTGCCTAACCAGCTGTCTTTGCAGGCCACTGGGGCTGCCGAGAGCTGAAAGCATATATATTCATAACCCCAACCCGGAAGTCCCCGTGACGCTGCTGTCCATGTCTACGTCCAGCAGGCACTTCCACATACCTTCCTTTCACAGAAGAGTACGTGTGTCCAAGTGCCTTTTCCCCCCCAAAAAATTCTGTTCCTCAGGTCCCTTTTAGTGACCATTTGTTTTTCTTTTTTGTCCCAGGTCATTCCACCCAGAGGGAAAACATCTTTTAAATTAATTTTCCTCCCATCCGAGGAGGGCGATGTAGAAAACACGTTATTTATAAACACGTCGGCCCACGGGCTGCTTTCATATCAGGTCAGTACCTTTTTTTTCAGTACATGTTGTGAACGCATCCATGCTACAGTCAAATACACGGGAAATAAGTTAACTAGTTTATTGTTTAGTGCAAGATAACCAAATGAACATAATAAAAAAAATACAAATACATATCTTAAACAGAAATGTCTCCTGCTTAACCTAAAAGAAAATCAGTTGAGTGTTTTGGTTGCAGAGATGTCCAACTTTCATCGCTTTTAGAGCCGTCAGGTATTTGTTTTATATACACGGTGAGTGGAAAGTAACTCCCTACATTAAAATATTTGTAATTAATTCATATGTTGTAATATTTTTCTCATTTTTTGTGTATTTTCCATGATGTATGGGCAAGTCTATTCCACCAGGGGTCTCAAACTCAACTTACCTTGGGGCTGCTGGGGGCAAAGTCCGGCTGAGGCTGCACATGCACGCGCGCCTGCATTTTAAATAATAAAAAAAAATTAAAAATCCAATCTTCTCAAACGCCTTTTTTGAAAGAATCTAACACAAAACAAGATAAACAAGGATACTGGTATAAAGAAGTTGTGTGCAAAACTAGTAATAGTTTTTCACTCATTGAAAAATGTTTCTCTGCTTGCATCAAGCCCGGTCGATGTCACGCCCCTGAGAGCCATACCCCCCACCGTGATTGGTAGGTTCATCAGCTCCGCGCACAACACTGCAAGAGGTGCCATTCATATAAAACTCGACGGCTGCACTAACAAACTTTCATATTAAGGTGGGGGCCACAAATAATAATTCATGGCCCGCGAGCCGCATGTTTGAGACCCCTGTAAAAAAAAAAAAAAAAACGACTCTGGAGAACGTTATGGGGGAATACGTGAAGTTATGTCTTCCATCCCACCAGAGTTCCTTCTGAAATCAGTTCATGCGGTTCCCAGGCTGCTTGGGAAACTGGTGGCAAATTTGATCAAATTTTTAATAAAACGCCATGCAGTACACTTTTTTTAATGTCAATTTGTTATAAGAATTCCTGTTCGGAAATACGAATTTATTTTTCAATACCCTGTATGACTGGCAAAGTTTAAATTACATTTAAACCTTCTTTATTTACCAAGCATATCTCCATGATAGTTTGTTTGTCTCTTTGGCCACACCGTTTAAAACCCTTTCAGTTTAGAGTAAATGAATTGGTTAGCCCTGTAACACGCTGCGTTGAAAGTCACGGCCACCTCTTGTGTCCATGCAGTGATGCTGTAGCAATGTGGTGTGAACAAAGAGTATCAGGAGTGTAAAGGTGACTGTAGGGGTGTTATTTCATGCCTACAGGGCTCTGGTAAAAATCCGAAAATCAAACAGGTTTTTTTATGCTCTATAACTACAAAAACATTTATACAAATATGTGATATAAATATTAAATTGGTTGTGTCAAGTTGGTACCAAACGTTTTTGGGGAAAAAATGTTTGTATGTGTCCCTCCCAAACTCCCCCACACCCCATACTGTAATAATGGGGCGTTCGTGGTAGCCGCCCCCCGCCCCCGACAAGCTTGTGTAAAAGTGACTCGTGTGAATTGTGCTTTTTGCAGGTCTTTGGTGTGGGAGTTCACCAGGGCTCACTAAAGTCTGTCCAAAGAATGGACAGCTCGCTAATATTTCCTCACATACAGAGCATTAAGTTGACCCAAACTCAGGTACGTGTCTATAGTACGAAGCAGCCGATTTCCTGCCACGCAATTGTTTTGTACACCCAAGCTTTGCGGAGCGAGACCAGACGCCAGAAATGGACCGTAGAAGTGTCACATCAGCAGCTTGGGTGCCCCACGTCCACACGGCGTTGAAGAGCACAGGCCCTCGCTTTCGGCAAGATAGCAGTCATAAGTGTCTATACTTAGCCACGCAGACGAAGTCACGGCGGTGAAAGTGCGAGGGAAGTTATCCGCCCACGCAACAGGAAGCGCGCTGTCAGTTGCAACGGAGGCTCAGTGCTTCTGTTGCACATTTCTTTCCCAGCAGGCCCCTGGTACTGTAACGGCCGCTACTTGATGGAGATGAAGGATGTCAGCATCTGAGCTGACCCGCCGAGGGAATGGAGAAAATGAACAACGTTTCACATTTGCTTGAAATACAGTGTAATATTAACGTCTTTTGAATTATTTATTTGAATTTAATATGTTTTAGTTTCAAAAAATGTCCTAAGGGGCGTCCAAAGTGAGGCCCAGCGCCCACAGCTTGTTTGTTACTGGTCTGTGGCAAAAAAAGAGCTGGAGGTAGCAGAGATGAAGATGCTGAGGTTCTCTTAGGGTGTGACCAGGATGGACAGGATCAGGAGTGGGTACATCAGAGGGACAGCACATGTTAGAGGTTTTGGAGATAAAGTCAGAGAGGCCAGATTGAGATGGTTGGGACATGTCCAGAGGAGAGATAGTGAATATATTGGTAGAAGGATGCTGAGTTTTGAATTGCCAGGCAGGAGACCTAGAGGAAGAGCAAAGAGGAGGTTTATGGATGTAGTGAAAGAGGACATGAAGGTAGTTGGCGCAAGAGAAGACAGGGTTAGATGGAGGCAATTGATTCGCTGTGGCGACCCCTGAAGGGATAAGCCCAAAGGAAAAGAAGAACAAATATCACACATTACTCCAAAACGTGTTCATGTTTATTTAAAATATTGCCAAAAAAAACTGTCCATCCACTGAAGTGTATTTTTTGAATCGTCTAAAGCGGCGCTGGCCCATACCCACTCAGCAGAAATGAATTGAAAAAAAAAAAGTAAAGTCAATCCCTGTGATTGTTATCCGTATCAGACAAAGCAAGACGTAAAACCCCCCAGTACCGCATCCCAGCCAGCCATTGTTTGTCACCAAAGCATGATGAAAACTTTTCTTCTTCTTTTTTGTTGCATTTTAAAAAATGTCGTTCTTCTGCGACACACCTTCATCATTTAATTACTTTATAAAAAGATTGCCTATTATTTTCCTCCTCGCTGGCCTTCCCAAAACATGATGAAAACGTGTTTTTGTTGCAGAAACATTTTTTGGGTATTGAGCATCCGTTGGTGGCCCCTTGATTGCAGTGGAATGTTTTTGCATTGTTTAGGTTTTTTTTGTTTGTTGGCGGCACAGCGAGCGTATCCCATCCGTGCACGATTGCGCAGGTATGCGGCTCAGAGGGAACGTCGATGAAGGAAGCAGTCAGAAAAAAAGGCTCAGTGAAGCAAAATACAAATATAAGGCACTCAGAAGATGCGTTCGGAGACGTTAGCGAAATGTTGCACGAGACACGCGCTACAACTTGGGCAGGCTTCTACTGCAGGTTTTGCATATTTTATATTCAAACGTGACCATTTTCCCCTCAACGTCTGCTCCACAAGAGATGGCGTAAACCATGCCTTGGCTGGTTGCAGCCCAGTACTTCACTCCATTTAGCCTAAATCTAATTGCAGACATGGTTTGCTTTGTCCTACAGGAAGATGTGTCCAACATCACCATACTGGGTCTACTCCTGGAGTGCAGCCTACCGAAGAGTTTTTTCATCAATTCTCAGGTGTTTGTTTTTGGCACCTTTGATGTATGAACTGTTATGTGCAAGTCTACCCTTGTTACCTAACTTTTGGATTTGGATGAAAGTATTGGAAATTGTCGAAAGCGGGATACGGACCGAGTGACTACATTTTTTTTTGGGGGGGGGGGGATCCGGATTACTGTCTGAATCCAGGAATTTTCTAAAGGATTCTTTAGTTCTGCATGATAGGACCATTTTTGACATTATTCCACAAAACTCCACAAAGAAATAGTTCACGGAGCTTAGGGGAGAATACAGGACAAGTCTCCAACAGTCCAAGGCATTGTGGGATCTGTGTCTTCAAAAGCTATGGAGCGAGATCCAGAAGAAAACCGCCGTTACGGAAAATACAGTTTGGGGGAATAACCACTCAACTAGTATTGTTGTCATCACTATCATCATCACTGCTGTCTTTGGCTCATTCCCCGCATCAACATCTGCCTCACGGTCGTTTTTGATTCCGCTCCAGTTCTCCGCTGATAAAATGGCAGAGCCTCTTTTTCCACTGACTAATAGGTTGCACGCCGCCTCTTCCAGGGGTCTTGCCTCCATGGCGAGGAGCGCCTCAGCCTGCAGATAAATCTGTCGGCGCGTGGTGACCAGCCCGCCGAGCTGGACAAACTCAAGCCTTACGTCATCGAGCACATTTTGCTGCTGCTGGTGGTCCCTGCTGGCGGACAATCTGCAGGAGGTGGTAGTCCCGTTCACTTTTCTGAAGGTGCGCCACACGTGATATATATTTGTTGTATTCTTTGTGCTGTAGGGGTACCGAAAATAGGAGTCAATATGCAGAATTCTGGAAGAAAAAGACTCTACGTTAGGGTGGGTTCTTGTCCGTTTGGAGCTTATCGTCGAATTGTAGTTGACGGGGGGTGTTTTTAAATTCCAGGACATGCAGGTTTTATCGAAAGTGGACGTCAATCTGCAGTTCGACCAAGTTCTTCTGAGATCGGAAGCAAAGAACTTTACAGAAGTGGCTACACTCACTTGCAGGGGTACAGTCCCTCTGCAGCCACCGCACATTGTGCTGGACAATACTGCATGTTCACAAACTATTTTGACGCGGTTTCAGGTTCCATGGCAGGACACGCAAGCAAGTGTGTAAGTCATTTCAGCTTAAAAGTCTTGGGCAACCAGGCGACCCATGACTTTGCGGGGTTACTCAGCACTCACAGGTAATTTCAAGTGGAAGATGGCAAAGTACAGGAGGATACATAAATCTGCTATTCTACCCGTTCATGTGTCCGCCTGCAGGTGGAGCACGGAGGACCCGTCCAGCCTTTTCCAAGTGAAACAAAAAACCACACAGCAGGTGGAACTGTGGCTGACCAACCCCTTTGTCTTGCCCCTCACGGTGACCGGTGCGCGCCTGTCACCAAAGCTGGATGGAGTTATGAAGGTATGCGCAGCCGCCACATGGACGGCTGTATTTTCAGCATCGGATCAAATTGGCCTCCGCCGCAGGATCGGGTCGATGCACTTGCCTTTAATCGTATGCAACTCCTGACCACACTTTAACATGGTAGGTCTTGTGATGCGCCTCGGCGTTGGTTGGATACTCTGCTCTTCTACGTCAAATGATCAGTCGTACCCAAAAATGATTGTTGGTCATCCCTGTGTTCCAAAAGTCATATAATCGCAATACTTTGCATTATTTTTAGTGCTTTGAAAAGCTTGATAGATGATAGGCAGATGGCTGTATTTGGAATGTCTGGTCAAGCTGGCTTTCGCCACAAGATCGGGTCGATCCACTTTTATCACCTGCAACTCGGTTTATGTCACTCACACTGCGCACATGAAGGGGATACTGTATAAAACACAGTCATAAAAATAATACACTAATTAAAAATGATAAACTAATCTCTGCTTAGTTATCACTGTCCATTCCGTAGGTGCAGATCATTCACATGTTGACTATACCCTCTTCATCCTTCCTCACCATCGTAGCGTTTGCATGCATGCGATTGATATTGGCTGGCGATTTCTTACACTTGTGTTTTTCTAGATTTAATTTCGCGTTTCACTCTTATTTTCACTTTCTTTGACGCAGCGGCTCTCTCTTCTGCCCTCTGCCCGCCAGGCGGTGAACTTCCACAGCCCGATGAAGGTTCCCCGGGGATGCTGGCACATCCTGTCACTCCAGCTCTTCAGCCGGGCGCTGCCCACCAGCCACTCCCTCACGCTCAGTTTGCACACCGAGCTGGGCGCCGCCATGCACATCCCTCTGTATTTCCACACCACTCCTGCCAAGGTGAAAGCGCGGTTCTCTCCATGGAGGAGACACCAGTGAGGGAAACGTGCTAACTGTTTGTCCCAGCAGGGAGACTTGACGTTGGAATCTGAAGGGGAGTGTCTGCGTCCTTGTCTGCTCAAGTTGTCCGAAACAGGTGAGACATTAAAAGGCATGAGTGATTTTTTATTTCAAAACACGGACACGTAATGACCATAAAAATTAAAATAATTGTACTTCAAGGTCACTCGGAGTGGCAGCGCACGCTCCTGCCAGACTTCTCTCGTTCGTCCTGGACGGTGGACAGCAAGCTGGCAACCGAGCTGTGCTCTCAGTGGCAGAACCACAAAGACAAACTACCCTGCAGGTCAGTCACCCCAAAAACCTTCCTCTTTTATCCGTTTCAGAAATGTTCTGGAAGAAGACACCTGGATGCATCTCTGTGTGCCCAATACATACATACATATATTTATGTAATATATATAT